>OY728121.1:80319680-80919680 GCA_963277665.1 Viscum album | reverse complement strand
AAGTCTGTGCGGAAACCTAATGTCCATTTACCTCTAATACTTGTGATGGAATGGATTGGGGTGTAACCAAGGAATCCTTAACCAGTCTAATGGGGCTAAAATATCATGCAATAGGGTACATTCCCTATAACCCATGAAGATAGATATACATCATGCCACAAAACTTGGGATGTTTAGTCAGGTGCCATGGAAACTCTCCATCGTGGAAATGGGGTGTAAATACAATTTCCCATATAGTATAATTGGTTCAATATTCTATTTTCAACACCTGATGCAATGGAGTGTGATTTACCTCTGGGATAAAAACCCCATAACATTGTACATATACTCTATAATGGAATATTATATTCAAAACTACGATGGTGCAATACCACCCATCCATTTCATTCATATAGCCTAGATTCATAGAATGGGAATACTCACATTTATCAAAATAATATATTATCCATTACTACCTATATATCTCTTTAGTCAAATTCAAGACCATTTCAAGCATTACAATTTAAATAATCATTTTTAAGGAATAAAAAAATGAATAGATTAACCATATTTTATTTTTCAACCATTTATTCCAATCAATTCATTTCAATAATTGAAACCCATAATTTTTTAGGCACTTCATATAATTTAATCCTTTCAATTTATAAAATCATGAAAAATTCCATCACTGAGTGTCAACTATCAAGTGAAGGTGTCATTGGAATCATGAGATATGCTGACATGGGAAAATACATCTATAAGATGATCAAACGCCTAAGAGCTGAACTGGGTTTCATGAAATAAAAATTAATCAAATTAAATTTCATTAAAAAAATATTTCCTTACCTTATTAGGAATTCTAGGTACTTTGATCCTATTGTCAGAAATGGCCAATTCTTTGTGGCACACAAACTGGGTGACCATATACTGTATGTATAGCCTCTAAACCACCAATGGTGAATTAATAAACACACAAAGACATAGACACACACACACACACATATTTATGAAAGGGTGAATTGATAATGAATTAATAATATAAAAGTGATTCTTGGAAAATGATATCATATGGAAATATGCCATAATTAAGACACAACCAAAAAATGACAGTAAAACAACATATCCCCCTAACATAAGGCCATAGATGATGCCTCACTTGATATCAGCCTAAAATTTGATGGCGTATAGAAGATATCCAAAAAATGGTCCAATTCCATGGAAATAAGGAGAATGAGACTGCATCCAAATAGAGCAATGTATGGAAAAAGTAAACATTGATAAGAACTAGGAGTTTATGTGAGATTACAAAGTCAAATCCAATGTATTGGCAAATCGATGATCCAACACCAGATAGAGGAATAGGATCAATGCCTATATCTAGGCTTTGTTCAAATATAGGAGGGGAAAAATGAACATTTTATCTACTTGATAAAAAGAGAGAATTGAAATAAGGTAAATGTTTAAATGGGGAAAATTTTTAATTTCACTAAAAAATATCAAAGTTCAAGGTTTAGGTGCACAATTAGTTAAACCTTACACAAATTATGCCTTGTTTTTTGTAGGGAAGGGAACACTATAGAGTCATATACACTATTTTATTAACAATTCACATACTATGCAGAAGTTCTATATCTCAATTTTAAAATTGGACACACAACCATGCGCCCTAGGTGACTATGTTGTAGAAAAATCATGTATCCTAGATGGTTTCTCCTATTTCGGAGCTCCGAGCTCCAAACCAGTCCAAACAAAGAAAAAACCTTTGTGAATTGATTGAAAATCAATGTTTAATACATTAAGGGTATTCAAATTTAAAAAATAACAATCCATACATTCATGGAATAGTGGGGTCATTACAACCTTAAATATTTGGATTCTGGTTCTATGTTCTTTTTATATTGTTTATCATTAAAATGACGTGATAGTAATGTAAGAAAAGTATTTTTTCTATATAACATGAGTCCCCTTACTTACTATATGGTAAAAAAAATCACTACCATCCCACAATATTAAATTGTTTTCCGATCATACCCGTTATAACCTAGAGTCAATATTATTTATTGAAGGTGAGATAATGGGGCACCGCTCCCACTAATTGGGGTCTCATGATCTTACATATATGTGTTTCTATATAAATGATGTCAAATCATTTATTTTTTAATGGATAATTTTTATCATAGTTGGATTCATCCAACAATATTGACACATAATATAAAAATATATCACTTAAATAGGGTCTAGTCTTAATATAATTTGAGTGAGTTGACACAAACTAGTTCTTAAACTGAATGAATCTATTAGCTAGGAAACTGAAGCAGTTCCCCCAAAGGGAATTCATGGTTCGATTTAGGTTTTTTAAAATTTTGGTCCAATCTATGTTCACATATAGACAAGATTAAATAAGGAGAGTGAATAAATTTGGATAACCACATTTACCCACTAAGGATTTTCCCCAATAAACAATTACTAAACCATCTGATGTTGAAACAAAGGTTTCATTTTCGAGTGTTCCATGCACTAGTAATATGCATTACATGTTAATAGATATGGGATTTATTCATTATGATGGAGGTATGGAACTATAGGGTGTGTATGGACTAAAAAAATCATAAATTATACCAAAATGGTTAGACAAAAAAACTGATATTGATTAGTATGAATGATAAATTATATTCAAGTTTAAGAATAACATAGGTTCATTAAAATACACAATAAATGAAATAACCATAGACCCAGGATAGTTAACCATGATTTTGACATCTATGTTGTAATCCACTGTACTCAAATGTTCTTAATCATTGGATGAAAAATTAATGATGATATTTTACTCCATTGTATTCATTGATTTTCTGGATTCCACTTCATTGGATGTTCCTTCCTATTGGTTGGAAAATATATTCTCATTGAATTCGACATCTCATAACCTTTGAATATTGTCTCAATATCTAAAAAATATGAATAATTAGTGTGAAATAATTAAATAGAGAAGGAAATAATTGTTAAGGTGTATAATTTTCTTATCAGTCAGAGGTAGATATGGAGCTCTATCAACCTCACTTTCACCTACGTGATGATTTATTATAATGATTACACTAATAGAGGAAAAACTGTTAGTGGTACCTAGAATTATCGTAGAGGGTTCTATGAAACCACTATGATATTTCATTTTTTTGGATGGGAGGGGAAACTCCAAGAAACCATATCTTGAGTAAATAATAAGGCTGAATAGATTTCCTCCCACAAAAAACTATGGATATGTAGTGATGCAACCCCAAAAAGAGTGAAGCTATTGTTTACTAAAATTAGATTGTAATTATTACATGGAATCGAATCCCAAAGGACCAAAGAGTTTATTTTTCTTAGTAGACCAAATACTTACATGATTCTAGTATAACAAATGAATACACTAATTACAATATTTTTTTTTTCTGATGATAATTACACTATTCTATCTAGTATATAATTTCTTAACAATTGTATTACACTTCAGGGAATCACTGTGAATTGAAACATAATAAGGGTGATGTAAAATTATTAGTATGGGTAAATACAATGGAATCAACATTAAATAAATGAGAATAGTCAATATAGTTATTTAATAATTGAATACATATTCCATGAAATTAATAAATAGAGGAGGAAGTGCATAAATGATGTAGAAAGGTAAATTAATAGAAACAAATTCCATTAAAATTAATAGTTACTAAAAAATCTACTTGGAATGGTAATAAACCGAAATCAAATTCAAATTTTTCAATAAAATGAGAATGAAATACATCCATAAATATTTTCATAGTGAAAATGTCATGGATAGTAAATACTAAATCGACATGAATGAAATGATTAATTAATGGAATTAATTTGGGAGTCACATGAAAACATATATTTTCAAGAATTTTTCACTAGATGGTTTAAAACTATAGGTAAAAAAATGTTTAATTAGAGAAATTAATTTTTATATTGAGAAAAAATCAATGCATCGAGGGGCTATAGAGATTATGGGCCCCACCCATCATTTCTTGTCCAAATAATTCTTAATATTAAGTAATGTATTTCATTAATAGACTATATTAATTATCATATATCTATATTGAATAAAGATTATATATTTAATAGCATTTTCTCAGTGGAGGAGAACTAATAAAAATGTTTGTTGACATTTATGAAAGGAGATAACATTAATGGATTAATAAAAAATTCAGGAGGAAAATAATCATTAAACATTCTAATATTCCCCACATCACATTGAAATATTTTAATCATAATTTCCAATGAATGGAATGAAACATATAATATTTTGAGAATAATGAGATTCCTGATAGAACATGTAAATGTAAAAATCTTATTTAAAAATAATATATAGTTTAGGAAATAAACATATCCATGGTAAATGATATGGATAATTAGGGGAAATTCAATAGGAAACATGAATATTTTAGTGGGGACTAACAAAGGAATTAAGAAATGAATTTGAATACTATACTTGTCCAAATCATTCAGAAACCATCCATAGGAATAATATAGATTGTATCAATACAATATATCTTTTTTTGAGAAAAAATAAATTGATTTTTTCATTGATTAATTGAAATATTTTAAAATTTTCTTGGGGAAAATAATATATTTATTTTTATTTATTTAAAATACTTTTAATTTAAAACCAATTTGAAAAATGTATTTAAAAATTATCCTTTTAAAAAATCAAAGTAAAAAATTTAACATATGATGAACAGTTAATCTGTACATTTTTTACAAGGTAAAAAGAACATTACTTTTTCATGGTAAAATTGTTAAAAAACATTGTTTGGAATGATACATGAACATTAAATTGAGGAATCATATAATACAAAAAGAAAAAAAATATATTTAATAAATCCTTTTGGAATGGATTAAAACGTCTTTGAAAATAGTTTTATAAAATAAGGTTTATAGAGGAAAATATGTTCCCAAACTAAAGAATGAAATAGTCATATTTTTTTAAAACAATTATAAATAATATTGATCACAAAATAGTGGGAAAATAGTATAATTACTTTAAATAGATAATCAATAACTAGTGGAGAGGAAAATCAATGAATTTACTAAAAAAATAATCCAATAATTTCCACTTATGAATATTCAAGTGTAAAAAATCATAAACAAAATGAGATTGTGAAGTAAACCCATGAAAATACCACATTGTTGATGTTAGAATATATTGATAAATATTCAACGTGTGTCAAATTTAAAATAAGATAAAAATAATTGGAAATAAAAAAATATATATTAAAATGTGATTACACACATAAACATAAAATATTAAGGACAATGAGGTAGTAATATAAATCATTGAAAAGTAATTAGGTTATTAAAACCATTTCATCATGTTAAATTTTAACTCAAATCCCCATAGAGGAAATAATTAAATTTGAAACTAAAAATAATTTGAATATAAAAAATTAATGACATAATATATAAAAATGGCCACCAGTTACACTATATAAGATAAGTAAGTGGTGAATATTATATTTATTTGACGGATGCAAAAAATGAGATGAAAATCCCATAATATATATTTAATTATAGGATAACATCCTTTAAATAAATTTCATATAGTTTTAAACATGAAAATACATTATTCAGAAATCATATTAATTTTTTATGATATGATATATGATATTTTCATAATATCTTATTACTTGTTTGTTAGTAATATTTCATTATTTTCACCATTTAGGGAGTTAATTTCACAGATTCTCTTATATCCATTAACTTGTTACATGTTGTTCCTATCATGGTGTCTTTATATCTATAATTTAACCCATGATTTAAATATAATATATATTAATTTAGAATAATCAATAATATTTGGAGATATGAATTGGAATGTACAGTTCATGGTGATGGTGGGCCGTATGTTTGTTAGAATGCAACATTCTTTTAATTTTCACAATAAAAGAATGAAAAGTAAATTATATATATTTATATTATAATTATATTACTATTATTATTTCATATATTTCATATAGGTTCATTAATACCATCTTTTATACAATCCATATATAACTTGAATGAATCACATCGCTTTGAGTAGGCGGTAGTCCACTTTTAACAAAATGATGTCATCGTATTTACAAAAAAATGTAAATCATAAAGTCTATGTTATATAATAATTAAATAAGACTAAAAAAGAATAAATATCATAAATGTCAAATATAAATATTTTTCCATCATAACTCCCACCCATGAGAGGCTATAAAGGAAAAAATGAATGACATCGTTTTGTGAGGAGGTACATTTCCATATAAATAAACGGTATGTTCATTAGCCATTATATTTATTTTTTTGTAAGAGTAGGTATATTACTAGGAATAAAAAAATATCAGTATATTTATGATACTAGTGTTATTATATAATAATTTAATAATGATAATTGAGAATTAAATTAATATAAAAAGATTGTGGAAGGATGTTACATCTTGTTCGGGTAACTCCATTTGGTTTAAACCAAAGGGATTCCTTGGATGGTTTTCCGCCCTAAGGTGATTATTTTTAGTTTTGGTGAGGGATTATTAGGATCTATTTGGGCTGATCTGGGTTGATCCAAATTGTAAATATTTGTGGGTGGAAGTTGGAGGGGTGAGCGCCATTTTATAGTGGAAGTGGAGTGGAATTCTTGTAAATTTTTGGAATGATAATTCCACAAACATCATTCTTATGAAAAGTGGATACACTTGTGATTAAAAGTATATATAATAGAGGATATGGTAAAAATATGGACACAAAATGGATTTTCGGAAAGTTCTAATCCAATTTTTCTCTTAAGCATAAGGTATAGTCCTCTATTCGAGATAATTTTTCTCTTAATCGTTGTAATTAATTTTAATTACTTTCCAAATTTTTTTTGGTCAAAAACTATTTTTAACCTACTATAAAATTAAAATTATTCTAATTTCAAATATAGAATCCCAATTTCCAAATTTAACTCATTTAAGTGGGAGAAGTAAATTTAAATATAATTTTTAGTCATGACGACAACATTGGTTTTGAAAGTAAAAATATTCCAAATCTTTCTATGTTTGTATATTCAATTTTAATGATACATATATTAAAATGAATTAAATAGAATTAATATGATATAAAATTCATCTAAATATTATTTAAAAAAGATCATAAATATAATTTAACTTTATTAATGAATTAGTTGAAAAAATAGTTTTGAATTAAAACTGAGTATCTTTCACTATTCATAATAAAATTGAAGCTACTTAAAAAATAAAAAAAATTCACCATAACCAAATTATTATTTTTATATTTAAATAAATTCATTAATTTTTATATATATTATTTATAAATGTTCCAAAAAATTGATTTAAAATAGCTTTTCTATTAAATGGATGTAAAATTGACTTTAGAAAATAATGATTTTTATGAAAAATATTTCGTTTTATCTTAAATTACATGTATTTAATCTATTGTATTATTTTAAAAAATAAATTAATGAATATATAATATTTATATTTCATTAATATGAGTCACTAATTGTAATTAATTTAATTTATATTGATAAACATCATTTTTTTCATAAAAATACCTTTAAAAAACTTTCCCCTTATATTCAAATCATTTTTATATTCATTTATAATTATTTGTAAAGAATTAATTTCTTTAGTTTTTAGGTGACTAATAAATTTCATAAGTTAGTTAATACTATTCATAACCACTATTTAAAAGACCATGTTATTTTTTATATAAATAATAATATTTTTATTATTATATTGCTTCTCGGTTAAACTTGATCTTACCTATAATGAAAGTTATCAAAGAGAGTATTTGTTGCATGTAACACAATATAACACATAAATGTGTGGAATGAAATCTATATAATAAATTGAATTTATTTATAATAATAAATATATTCTAAAATCTCAACATATGATATTCACTTTCATTCCTAGTGTTATGTGTCATTTATTCTATCAAATATAATATTCTTGATTTAAAATTTTGTAGTGTCACATTATCCCCACCATAAATAAATTTCATATATGGAATTCAAAATCAATTTTGTTAATAAGTTTTTTTTTATATTTCCATTTTCAAAATATGATATTTTGAGAAGGGTTTGTAAAACATCCTATAGAAATTAGAGAATGGGAATCACAAATATCACATAGACTGACATATAACTCAGTCTATATATAATATAACATTAGAGGAAACTGAAGATACATACATTAATGACAAGAATAAACAAATATTGGGGTGAATAAGGTCATCAATATAATCCAATTTAATTATTAATAAATATTTTAGGGTCTCAATAGCATAAATTTATGATTTTTTAAAAGACTATTAATTAAAAAAAATAAGGAGGAAACCATTTAATTTGATCATTTTCCTAATGTTGAGTAATTATTTTACTACCATAGAATATGTAGAAATATACATACAGAACATATTTCTAAAAAATATATATCCTTTTTTGTGCATTGATCAATTTCTAATTCAACCCGCACATCCAGAAATGGATATCCAAAAATTACCTTAGATTAATGAATCACTAAAATTAATAATTATTGGACTGTAAGGAACATAAAGTTGTGAAAAGTCTATGTATTTGTAAATTACAATTATCAAAATCTATAAAAGTTAATAAATTAATATCTAAACCAAAAAGTGATACAACTAGTTCACCATTAATTTTTATTCATTAAATTATTCAACTAGAAATAGTGTCAAATTAATGGGGACCTCGCATAGGTAAATGGTTTATGTTAAACACTTATCATATTTTTGTTATGGGCTCGAGTCCTGTAGCATTTTCATATTTTAGGGGTTTTCACCCATCATACAAGTTTTTCTTCAATAAAACCGTATTAGTATAATTTATAAAATAAAAATGATGGAAATCCTTAAAATAATGTCAATATATAAGTAGTGTTTTAATTAAGTTTTTTAATAAATAATATTATTTTATAAAGTCGAATTTTTAATTTTACTATTAATAAAATGTAATTAATGGTCAAAATGACTCTACTGGTTATAAATACCTTTAAATTTGTGTCTTTAAATATAAGGGTATTGTTCCTCAAATAGTTTTACACTAGAAATATAAATCTAATGAATTTTCTTCCCATGAATTTAATCTAAAGTATCCTTAATCACATCAATCCTAATGATTATTTTAAGAATTAGTAATTATGGTCCACCATAATATCATATTCCCATGATATTAACCCTCACTCATAAATTAATATAGATGTATATGCTTCTAAAATTATATGAAATCCACAGATGTTTCATGATTCTTATAAATAAAATACTATTGAAAAAAAATACTTCTAAAATTTAAT
Organism: Viscum album; assembly: GCA_963277665.1. NCBI lineage: Eukaryota > Viridiplantae > Streptophyta > Magnoliopsida > Santalales > Viscaceae > Viscum > Viscum album. The sequence continues at coordinate 80,910,366 of OY728121.1, read as the reverse complement.
TATAGAATCCCCGTGAATACTTTAACCATTTTATTTCATCATAATTCATTCATGATCTATGATTCAAACATGGTATTTCAATTTCATTATCTATTGAAATAATTTATAATGTGTTGTAATGAAAAGTTTAATTATCCTATGGCTTCCCTGTAGGAGTTTTAAACCAGGTGTGTTGTAAGGACAATTTGTTTATACCATGTAACGCTCAAGTCAGGCTTGAAACACCTTATTGTAGTTGTTACCCCTTGGTACATCTATTCCAGAACCACATCCATATATAGTATCCATATAGTGATGTATTTCTTCCAAAATCCAAATATTCTCTACCTTACAAAATCTATATTATTTTTTTCTACACTTATAAATAATATATACATTATTCTTATGATCTATAATATATGTTTTCATAAATCTAGTTCTTGAGGTTGCTACTAAACATCTTATGAAACCCAATGTCGTGACTTGACCCTAGAAATCCTCGTGCCTATGTATACTAACATTAAATTAGAATTATTACATGGAATCAAATCTGGAAAGACCAATGAGTTTAGTTTCATTATTTAACCCGGTACATACATGCGTCTTTTATTACAAATGAATTCACTAATTACAATATAATTTCTTATGTGAGGATAAATACCCAATTCCATATATCGTATACTTGTATAACATTCTCAGTACACTTTAGGGACATATGGGGAAAGGAAGTTTTATCAGGATGGAATAAAATTCTTTGTAAGTGTAAATACAGTAGATACAATAATGAATCAACCCATATAATCAATATGGAAAGGAAATAACTAAAGAAACAATTCATGAAATTAACAAACTGACAAGAAATTTCATAAAAAACATGTAAAGGAAAATAACTACAAAACAAATTCCATCCAAATTACTAGATATGGAAGAATCAATTTGGCATGGTATCAAACTGAAAACACATTCCATTTATTAAATAAAATAATAATGAAATTCGTAAATATGCTTTTTCATTGTGAAAATTTCATAGATAATAAATACTGACAAAATTTAGTGAAATTCATAATTATTGGATGTCATGTATTGGGCACATGATAACCTATTTCATTAAGAACATTCACAAGATTGATAAAATGTATATGTATAAACATGTTTAATTTTCACAACTAATTTGTCTCTTGAAGACCTATTGATGCATCGAGGGTATATTTAGAGTCTGAGGCCCAACCATAATATCTTGTCCAATGTATTATTAATATCATTTAATATATTTAATTAAAAGAAAATACGACTTATAAAATATCTATATTGAATAAAGAATGTGGATTTATCAATAAATCCTCTATGGAGGGTAACTTATAACAAGGATGCTGACATTGATGAATAGAGATACCATTTAATGATCCATAAAATATTCTTGAGGAAAATTATCATTAAAAATTCCAAAGTTTCCCATACAACCTTGAATCATTCGAATCATAATTCCCTATGAATTAAATGAAACATAGAATAACATTATAATAGGTATATCATTATATAACATTTTATATAAAACAATTTATGTAAAAAAAAGATATATGGTTTAAGAAATAACCATATTAATTAGGGGAAATTCAATAGAAAATTGAATATTTCAAAGGGGTCTAAAAATGGAATAAATTAAAGGAATATCAATAATATCCTTGTCCAAATAAAATTTAAACCATTCAAAATATTAATAAGTATGGTATACATATAATACATTCCAAGTGGTGTTAAAATAAATGGATGCAGTTTTTGGCGAGTTTTAATACTATGAAAAGATCTGTTTAAAATACTCTTTAAGGAAAATATACTTCTCAATTTTATTTTCTTTTGAAAAAATATTCTTTGAAAATATAATTTTAAAACATTTTCTTTAAATCTTTATCTTACTTACTTGAAACATAAGATTCAAAGAGATGATGATGGGTAAATTTGTTTAGGTCATACAATGTAAAAAGAACATTCCTTTTAGATTGTAAAAAAGATAGATAAATTCTTAGTTAGAAAAGAGACAAGTAGATTAATTTGAAAATAATTAAATGAACAAATGGGAAAAAATTATTTAATAATTTTTTTTGTAAATGTTAAAAATATCTATGAAAACCGTTTTAGAAGATATGGTTTTTATAAGAAAAAAGGTTTGCTGACTAAATTGATAAATTGTTTCTGGTTTTGTTAAAAAAAATTATAAACAATTTTGAGTTCCAAAGAGTTGGAAATAGTACTATTACTTGAAATATTTCATGAATAAACATTAGATAATAAAATAAATGGGTTCAATGAACAATGATCACATAATTTACTCTGATGGAAATTCAAGTGTAAACAATCACAAACAAAGTGAGATTGTAATGTAAAACCTTGAGATGACCATATGGTTGATGTGATATTAAATAAATTAATATATTATTTAATTCAAAATTAAATTCACATAAAAAACTGTAAATAAAATATTTTATTTTAAAAATTGGATACAAAAATAATTTTATACTATTAACTATAACAAGGAAGTAATATAACCACAAGAAAAGGAATGAGGTTATGAAATTATTTTCCACATTGTAAATATTAAATCAAATACCCATATAAGAAAGAATTAAAATTTAAACTCAACATACCATTCATATAAATCAATTAATTATAGTATATATGAAAATTTTCTTTAGATACACCTCACAAAACAAGTAAGTGGTGAATATGACATTGATCCCCTAAGTATAAATAGTGAGATGAAAATACAATACGTTGTGTTTCATTTTGGGTGGAAATCCATTAAATTTTAGTATAATTGTTTTAAACATATTAATAAATTATTCCATAAAAATATTAATATTTATGAAATAAAAATAATATTTTTATAATATCTTATGACAAATTTATTAGTAATATTTCATTATTTTCACTATTTAGGGTGTTAATTGCCTTGTTTCTCAATTATGTATTGACATGATTCATGTTTTTCCTATCATTGTTTCATCAAATCAATTATTTTAACTGTTATTTAAATATCATATATATTTTTGTATATATTTATTTTAAATAATCCATAATATTTGGAGATAAGAAATGGAATACATTGTTTATGGAGATGGTATGTTGTATGTTTGCACCAATGATACATTGATTTCATTTAAATATTAAATGAATGAAAAATAAATTTTATATATTTTTATATTATAATAATTATATCATATTTATTTCATATATTTCGTATATTTTTATTATATACATCCTTTATACATTCCATGTATAGTGTGAACGAATCACATCGTTTTGAGGATGCGATAGTCCACACTTCAAAAAATGATTTTATTGTACATACAATAAATGAAAAAACAAGGGTATGTGTTATATATAAACTACATAAGAATAATGAAATTATAAACAAAATATATATCATATATAAGCAGATTTTCCACCATAATTCCCCACCATGAATGGTTGTAAAGGGAAAAATGACATCATTTTGTGAGGCGATAGCTCACCATACAAATAAATAGAAAGTTCGTCACCCATTAACTGGATGTTTGTTTAATGTAAGAATAACCATTAAATTGGAATCATCTTTGTATATTTAGGATATTTTTTATTATGTAATAATTAAATAAGGATGAATGAGAATTAAATAAAACTAAATAGCTTGAGGAAAGTTCTTACCTCTTATTTTGGTAACTACATTTGGTTTTCACCAAAGGGATTCTTTGGATGTTTTTATGGACATGGTTAATCTTCTAGGTTCATTATAGGGATTTTTAAATTCCATTTAGTCATAGAATGGTTGATTCAATGTGTCTTGGGAGGCATGACAAATTGGTAAAGTTAAGTGCCTATTTATAGTAGAGGAGGAGTGGCATTCTTGTAGATTTTTGGAATGGGAATTAGACCTAAGTTTTTCTGTTGGAACATGGTGTCAATGATGTTCTAAAGACCATAAAAGGAAATATATGTTCTAAATATGGATAGAAAATGGATTTTTTACATGTTTCTAGGTCATTATTTCTCATAAGTTTATGGATTAGTCCCTTTTTATACTAATTGATCTCTTTATCGTTGTAATTAATTTTAATTACCTTCACTAATCATTTTTGTCAAAAACAAAGTTTAGCAAATTTTAAATTAAAATTTATTCAGATTTAGAATATTTAATCAATTTTCAAAATTCCAATCACATAATCTGTATAAATTAATTTATATATAATCCCATAGATGAGACTCCAAAGTGGGTTTTTGAAGTAAAAATGTTCAAAGGATTGCTATGTTTTTATAGTCAATTTAAAATTGAAATTGAATAAAATGAACTAAATTGGATTAATTAATTAATTTTTAATCAAATTAATAATTAAAATAAATCATAAATATAATTAATCCTTATAAATAAACACGATAAAAAAGTAGTTTAGAAATTAAACACATAATTTTTCATTATTCATCAAAAAATTGAAACTTTATAGATAATAATAAAAAATTCCCCTGTATGTTATTTTGATGTTTGTATATAAAAAATGAAGTATGTTTTGACATATATAATTTATAAAAGTTAAAAAATTTGATTTTAAATAGGCTCTCTATTAGAATGTGGTAAAAGTACTTTTAGAAAAATATTGATTTTTAGGCAAAATACTGGATTTGATCTTATCTTATCACTATCAAATCTATTGAATGAATGTAAAAAATATTTCATTGAATATATAAAACATTTATTTAATTAATATCACTCTCTATTTGTTTTTAATTAAATTTATTTTGATTTAATAGATTTGTGGAGTATTCTATAAAAATATTCCCTTCATATTGAATTGATTCGTATATTCATTTATAAATATTTTTAAAGAATTTATTCATTTTATATTTTTGTGAACCCTATATTTTTATAATTTAGTTAATAATATTTTGGTCCACTTCTTTAACTTCAAAGTTATATCTTATTGTAAATAAAAATATTTTTTATAATATATTGTTTCTCAACAAAACTCAGTCTTTCATGTAACACATAATACATAAGAAAGATTTTTTTGTTTGTAACTCAAGATAACATAGAATTACATGCATTGGAAGATTTAAAAAGGATTTAATTTATTTAAAACAAAAAATTTATTTTAAAATATAGGAATATTATATTTCTTTATGTGATTGTTGTTGTATGTCTTGCATGATATCTAATATAATGTTATTACATTAGAGTTCAGGGGAATCACAGGATAAGTTATTGGTAATTGAGACCATCCTAAATTTTTTAATTTCCAAATTTTAGATTAACATTTTCTTCAAAAAGATAATATTATTTGTATATAGAAATACATATTACCACATCTTATAAGGATATTTTTCAAAACTGTACCTCATCAGCAATGTATCATTCTTACGAAGTACCCTCACAATAACCTCCCTCAACAAAATAATTTTCATCAACTCTCTCCTTATTATATCACTTCTTGAATTGAATTTGATTAGATACTCAATTTGTGTTAATTTATTGATCTTTTAGTTAGTAGATCATAAAATCTTGCAACATGATATCAGATTCCACCCCATCAAGATGATTCTATCTGGAGATTTTAAATGGTGTAGTGACCGATTCGATCTCATCTAGTTTGAATTTTTACAAATGGAGACATAATATAGATCCTTTATCGAATAAGTGATCCTCTTATAATCCAAATCTTCTGATACATATAGAAACCTGTAATTAAGAGTGATAGATTATAGAATATCCACCCCACATATATGTGGAGATTGGTTGATGAGTCTAATTTATTTTTTCAGGAATTTGACTCATTTATGTATTCTAGAGTATATCCCTCTTTTACGTTCTCCATGACACTTCATTTTAATTGGTTTATTTTTATGACTGTTTAATCAAGGACCCTAGAGTAGGAGAACCGTTTATTCAATTTAACTAACTAGATATGATCTTATCCAAGTCATTAAATATTCAATCAAAAACCAATTGATGAACCAGTATAGTGGTAACATAACATCAATGGATATATTATAGCATCCAAGTATTAGAAATAGATGTAATTAAACCTATAACATCCCATTTCCGGAAGCCACCCAGAGGTGCCCCGTACCCGGTTGGTCACATAGCCTCAAGCACATTTCCCCAAACACCACAGGCTGCCGACTAGCATCGAGGGTGTTGGGTGTGATAGTGGGAAAACTATTCCTTCATTTAAAGAGTACACAGTGGAAAAGAATAACGTGAAATAGCGGAAGCAGTAAATAACCAATCAATAATAAATACAAAAAGACTGAATCGACAAACTGGAGCACATATGTATGTATAAAATGATGCTAGAGACATAACTAGGAAAACATCCAAACAAGTCACAATGCTGGAAAACACCACAGTATCAAAAAAAAGTACAAAAGGAAAGAAAAACAGCTCCTCAGTATCATAAGACAAAGATCGGTCACGTGCTCTCCTGCTCCATGCAATCAAGTACCAGAAGAAGAAGGGCACATTCCCTTGTCTATACCTGTAACAACATACTATGTTTGAGCCCAAAAGCATGACCCAAACAGGATGTGAGACTAAATCCCAGTAGGCATTCACTCGAAGATCTGTGCCTAACAGTTAGTGAGTATATGGAAGGTAAAAGTATAGTAAGCAGTAAACAAGAATAGCAAAGTAGCATGCAGTAAACAGGATGATACACAACAACAATCAACCCACAAACAATAGTAGCAGTGAAGAAAATCAACTAACACAAATAGGAAACCCTATTGGAAGTACCCGAAGGCATCCCCTCTGGTCCTAACCAAGATGTATCACAACCCTATGGGCAGTGCACTTAGCCTAACCCCTCTGGCTTGGTCATAAGAAATTATAAGACTCTCTGGGAAGCTCACTCGGTCAATTCCCCTTATACTATAGGGTAGTCAGGAACTATCTGAGGAAGATCACGTGGTCTAACCCTCTTAGCCACAAGGTCTAGAGACTCTTTAAGGAAGCTATCTTGGTCAATTCCTCTTATAGCCTCAGGTATACCACAGACTCTCTGAGGATGCTCACTCGGTCAAATCCTCCTTTAGCCTGGGAAGGTTCTTAAAGAGAATTCAAACAAGGTAAGACTCTCTGAGGAAGAAAAATTGGTCTACCCTCATGTAGTCTATAAAAATACAAGACTCTCTCGGAGATCTCTCGTTCCATCCCCTGTAGTCTATTTCCCAAGACTCTCTGAGGAAGCTCTCTTGGTCTATCCCTTATAGTCTATAGCACCAGGTTCTCTTAGTCTCGTTCCAATTAGTGCATAATAATGATATAAGGACTAAGTACACCTATAGAGCTACTTGGCTAACCAAAGTACACCTATAAAGCTACTTGGCTAACAATCTACAGGGCAACAAGGATGTTATACAAAAAACACTCCATCCTATAGACACAAGGCATGGAAACATGTGTAATAGACAAGGAAACGAAGACCCAAAGGTCAATAATAGAACAATCATGGAAAGACATCCAAGCACAAAAAATTATCCTCTAACATGAAAAAATTACCTGTACACCAGCATACAAGCAAGGCAGGAAAAAAATAGGGGTAAAAAGGTAATCACGAACTACCCTGTTCATGGGTATTGGTGGAATTTGTGCATAAAACTCAAAGACATTGAACATTAAGGAACAAACCACCTACCTCGATCCTAGGAGATTGATATACGTGAACCAAGATGACTGATTCTCCTTAGAAAGTCAAAGATCTGAGAAAATTCCCAAAATGCTCAACCCACGATATCTTGAGAAGGAGGAGGAATTTGAATACAAGGCTCAATAAAAAGGGAGAACTCACCACTGTGATTCCAATGAAATCAACAGTGCTTGAATCAGAGAATGGATGGAGGAACGGTGGATCGTCAAAGATCCGTGGATTCCCAGCGCTCTCGGATGAACAGGACCTAGAAGAAGATGTTTATGGCAATCTGACGCGACCCCGGTCCATTTAATGAAAAAAAAGAAAGTACACAGTGTGTAATTTTAGAGTACACAGTTTGTAATTTTAGAGTACACGATGTGTACTAGGATTTTCCGTACTCCACATAAATTGGCCTCCACATCACCCCTACACACCGTGTGTGTGGCTCGGACACGGCCATCACACGACTTCGAGCAGGAAAAGAGTACACGACGTGTACATCAAAAATTTCCAGAAACTCCATTTTTCTCAAAAACTCTGTAAAAGGAAGGAATACCTGAAAAAGAAGATCTGAGTTCTTAAAAACATCCCCCCTTAAATAAATTCATCCCCTAATTTCCCTAGAGAGGCATAGAAGAAGAAACCCCGAACAACTTCGGCCACTGCGATTGTACATCGGCCTCCCTCTCCCAGGTCTTGTCTTGTACTCGGCCATGCTGCCATAGAACCTGTACTAGAAGAACAGACCGCCCACAAAGAACCTTCGTACTGAGATCGACAATCCAGATAAGATGCTCCTGAAACGACACATCCACTTCGAGCTAAACCTCCTCGGGTTGAAAGAAATGAGACGGGTCTGAAAAGTAATGTTGGAGCTATGATACGTGGAAGACATCGTGCATGGCTCGATACCTCTGAGGTAGATACAACCGATAGGCAACCTGCCCAACTCTCTCCAAAACCTCAAATGGCCCGACGTACCGCTGTGAATTCTTACCCTGTCTTTGAATCCTCTTGTGTCCCAACCTCGGCACGACACACAGGAAAACCTGATCCCCGACCTCGAACTCCAAAGGTCGTCTCCACTGATCATCATAAGTCTTCTGTCGAGAATGTGTTGTATCCATCCTTTTCTGAATCAACTCTAACTGCTCAGAGGTCTCCTGAACAAGACGAGGTCCCAGAAAAGCTGCCTCTCCTACCTCCATCCAGCATAAGGGTGATCAGAATGATCTACCGTACAGAGCCTCGTATGGTGCCATCTGAATGGTCGCCTGAAAAATGTTGTTGTAGGAGAACTCCATAAGAGGTATATGTTTCTCCTAGGAACTAACAAAGTCTAGGATGCATGCTCAGAGCATATCCTCAAGCACCTGGATCGTGCACTCGGACTGACCATCAGTTTGGGGATGGTATGTTGTACACAAAAGTACCTGTGTACCCAAAGCCTTCGGAAGTCCCTTCCAAAACCAAGAAGTAAAGCACACATCCCTGTCTGAAGCATTGGAGTGTGGAACTCCATGTAGATGTACGATCTCTCAGATATAAAACCGCCCCAGATCATCAACACTGAAGGTCTCCTTGATCAGCAAGAAGTGTGAGAACTTTGTGAGTCTGTAGACGACAACCCAAAAACATCATTTCCCCAAGGCAACCTCAGTAACCCGGTCATGAAGTCCATCGCGACGTTGTTCCACTTACACTCCAAAATGGGTAACTGCTGTAAAATCTCTGTTGGTCGCTGATGCTCTGCTTTCACTTGATGACAAGTAAAACATCTCATGACAAAACTAGAAACATCTCTCTTCATACCTAGCCACCAGTACTGGCGATGAAGATCCTGATACATCTTTGTGATGCCAGGGTGAGCTGCCCAATCTGTGGAATGAAAATCCCGCATCAGCTCCTCACGTATGTCTGCTGGCACCCATACGCGTCCTTGGAAACGCAAGATCTCATCCTCTCCCACTGTCCATCCAGGAAAAGGGTCCCTTCCTGACACACTCTCCCGCATAACTAAGGCCTCCGAATCTGATAACTGCCTCATCCGTACCTAATCAAGAAGTGTAGAGGTAACAACTACAGAAAAAAGAAAGGTCTGTACCTGTCTATCATGCACCTCCAAGTGCATCTTAGAGAACATATCCATAAGATGAAACTCACTGCTGGCCTCCTGAACTGCCTGAATCTGCATTCTTCTGCTCAATGCAGCTGCCACTGCATTGCCCTTTCCCGGCGTATAGGCAAGCTCGGAGTCAAAGGAATGAATATACTCAACACACCTACACTGTCTCAGATTCATATCATGATAAGTGAAGATATACTTGAGACTCTTGTGGTCGGTGAAAACCACAAAGTGCTCTCCCAAGAAGGTAGTGTCTCCAACAGTGTAAGGTATGAGCAACAGCTGCCAACTCCAGATCATGCGTACAGTAATTCTTCTCGTGTGGCCTCAACTGCCGAGACCCGTATGCAACGACTCCATCTCCCTGCATAAGCATATCTCCTATCCCGATACCTGAAGAATCACAATAAATAGTGTATCTCTTGCTTGGCTCTGGAAAGACTAGTATCGGTGTTGATGTCAACCTCCCCTTCAGCTCCTGAAAGGCAGACTCACAAGAATCTGACCATAAAAACATTCCCCCCTTCTTGGTCAGACCTATCAACCGTGCTGCTAGGTGCGAGAAGTCCTGAATGAAGCGTCTGTAGTATCCAGCCATCCCTAGGAAAATTCGTACCTCAAAGAAGTTATTTGTCTGCTCCCAGGAAAATACAACTCTCACTTTCTCTGGGTCCATAGATACTCCATCCTCTGAGATGACGTGACCCATGAAGTGAATCTGCTCCATCCATAAGTGGCACTTCGAGAGTTTATCATAAATCCGATGCTCTCTCAGTGTACTCGGAATGATCGCAAGATGGGTAGCATGGTTGTTTCGAGTACAAGAGTACACCAAGATATCGTCCACGAAGGCCACGACAAAGGAGTCCAAGTAAGGATGGAACACTCGGTTAATTAGTGCCATGAAAAATACTGGCGTGTTCATGAGATCGAACGGCATGACTGTATACTCGTATAGTACATACCTTCTCCTAAAGGCTGTCAGAGGTATATCTAATGGTCTAACATGCAACTGATGATAACTGGTCCTCAAATGGATCTTCAAGAACACCAGGGCTCCTCGAAGCTGATCAAAGTTGTCATCGATCCTCAGCAAGGGATATCAGTTCTTAACCATCAACTAGTTCATCTTCCGATAATCCACACAGAGCCGAAGGGTGTCGTCTGCCTTCTTCGCAAACATGATAGGATAACCCCATGGATAAGTACTGGGTCAGATGAAGCCCTTTTCCTACAACTCCTCCAACTGCTTCTTGAGCTCCTATAACTCAAGTGTAGCCATCCTATTAGGAGGAATGGACACCGGTTCTACTCCTGGCATGGTCTCAATAGAAAAGTCTACCTTGCGCTCTGGAGGAAAACCCAAAAAGTCCTCTGGAAAGACATCTCTGAAACGATCCACCACAAGAGGAAAGTCTAACTGTGAAGTCCCCTAATCATCCAGATAAAGACTGGAAATATGGGATATATCTTCCCCTAGCCCATGATGCTCTGGTCCAGCTCTACCCTCCTGGACATCCCACTCACCTCGATGAAGGAAGGATCCTCCCTCTGGTGATACAAAACTCACCCTTCAGCAATAGCAATCGACAACTGCCTAGAAGGTAACCAACAAGTCCATACCAAGAATGAAGTCACAACCCGTCATCTATAGGACATAGAGTTCCTTTAATAAATGACACCCTTCAACCTCAAGAGGTCACTCTCTGCACTGACATACGCTAGATGTCCTCATTCCCAACAGCGTTCCAAGAGTCAACAAATCAGCAGACAAAAGGATACAGAGCCCAAGGCTCTCCAAAACAGAAACAGATATAAAACTATGGGAAGCACCAGTATCGAAAAGAGATGAAGATAAAACTGAGGCTACTAATATTGTACCTCGAACTATGGAAAGTCTGAGATCCTTCTCTTGATAGGCCTGCTCCATGGAGAAAGACTGGACTACAACGCGGCCCTGTGCCCCTGGCTGACCGCTCTGAGCTGATCCACTCTGCTGTCACTGATGACCTGGTGATTGACCACCACGACCACGACCTCCACCTCGGCCTGAACAGCCGGAAGAACTCCAGTTCCCAGACAAGTGGGAAACTAGAGAAGCATATCCAGAATGAGGGGTCATAGAGGAACCCCTACCACTTGCTAAAGGTGAGAAGATCTGGAAGAAGCACTGAAGATGGCCCATCTTGCCACAAGATCGGCACTCTATAGGATATCTCTGGAACTGAGGCCTAGTATGCTTGCTCCTACAGCACTGGTAGCATACAACCTGGCTACCAGAAGATACATCCCGCGAAACCTGATTACCTCGAGTAGAATCTCTACGACGCTTCCTACTGTCCGTAAGAGAAACACCAACTCTGGATGTCGAACCGCCCTGGATCACTGCTCGAGAATATCTCAGATTGTGCTCAATGATTAGCGCCTGGTGAACGATGGAGGGTATAGAAGTCAACTAGAAGATATTCACCTGGGAATAGAGCTCCTTTCAGAGACCATCCTCAAACTTCCTAGTAAGGAACAACTCATCACCTGCTGGGATCGATGTGAAATGCTGCAGCTCAGTAAAACGGGACAAGTACTCCATGATAGAAAGAGTACCCTACTGCAGGCTCATAAATTCCTGGGCTCGATCAGCCCTCAGGGTCTCTGGATAGAAGTAGACATAAAATGTACGTCGAAACTCATCCCATGACATAACCTGCTGGCTCCCTGACTGTGAGATCACCTCCCACCACCTCTTGGTGGTGTCTTAGAGCATATAAGTAGCCAGATTTACCCTTTTCTTCGGCGGTATCTCTTGGTGCTCAAAGATAGTCAGGGTGGCCTCAAACCATGAATCTGTAGCCTGGGGTCCTCCATCCCCTGAGAAAGTAGGATGCTGCTGCTGCTGAAAACCCCTCATCAACAGAGCCATCGACGGATCAGGAGGTGGTGCTCCCTGAAAAGTCGGCATCATCCTCAGAAAATCCTCCCTAAACTGGGCATCGGGGCCTGCGACGGGTATAACTGCTAGTGCCAAGGCTGGCACCACAGGAGGATCTGCAGGAGGATCAACAAGAGTTCCCTGATCAGCCATATCCTGTGTCAAATCACCGCCTGGAAACTGACGTACAACTGGAGGACGTTGCGGAGTCATTGCTCTGAAAGATCAAAAGCATACCATAGATCATAATTAACAAGGACTGAAAACACAGGAGTACAAGATGAAAACTGGGGGAAGAAACATTCAAGTTTTACGAAACATGAATACACAGCGTGTATAAAATTACACGGCGTGTATGTTAAATCCATTAACATGGCTGTGTATTCCTGCCACAACTAGTCATGTAACACCACCAACTACACAGCTTGTATAAAAACTACATGGCATTTACTTGAACTCTATTCCCCTACCTAAGTATCCCTACACAGCTAACCCACACGGTCTAAACTAACCCTAGAATACACGGCGTGTTCCCTAGGGACAGGACATATACTAGACAAGGTCTCGGGGGACCGTGTTGTTAGTTACATGGTTGTCTACACAAATGACCCTTACACGGCGTGTTCCGAACAAACACAAAATGTATAAGAGAAGCAAACACCGACCCGTGTTGTTTGTGACACGGCCTGGTACCGGGGACAAGACTACAATGCATGTTATTTACCCACACGGCGTGTATTGAAGAAGGTAACACTGACCCGTGTTGTTTGTGACACGGTCGGGTACCTGGACAAAACCACATGACGTGCTACTCAGCAACACGACATTTTCTACTTGAGCTTCCCCGTCCCATGTTGTTAGTGATACGTCCAGGTACACAACTCAAAACTACCCGGCGTGTACCTACCGTACACAGTGTGTTCCTGAAGGAATTTCTATAACAGCGTGTCCCTGCTCACATGGTCAGTGACACAGTCTAAAAACTACACGGCGTGTAGTCAAAAATTACACACTGTGTATTCTGGGTTTTTCTGGGCAGTAGCTCAAAAACTTAACAGAAGCCTAAAAACACAGAAAACAAGGAAAAGAGGTGCCAAATTCCGATCCGTGAGGGCCCATACTCCCCGTGAATCAAATCTTCACATCTCCTACATTCATTGACACTAGAAAACAGGATTATGATCCACCAATTTCCGATTCAAGAGGGCCCATAACACCTCAAGAATCAAAATTTTCTGTTCATTTAAGTGAAGTACAATACAAAAAATCCTCTAACAAAGCAGTAAAGATTCTATCAAGACTATATCGCAATAGCCTGCATAATGTACATAAAGTCTATCACAACAGCATGCAATTGCTAATGCACCCTAGATGGCATGACAAGAATGCATGGCATGTGATTTCTACAGTTTCCTATATGATGCATGAGATGTCATACCCTCATCTCATCGGGTTGCGACAGAAATAGAACCACAATGGTCAAAACAATAACAACACAAAGCATGTGAATCACTCTAGGTGAAATTATATGAACCGTAAAATCTCAAAACCAGAAAACTGCAATAAACGAGGTAGTATGGCTTTTCCCTGTACACGGGTTAGCTACTCCTGAGCACAGATTAATACCAATTACCGAATCCATCCTATCCCTGGCTAAATGCTCCAAATAGTATATCAAGATAAAAGAACTCCTCTGATACCCCTTTGTAATGTCCCGGTTCTAGAAGCCACCCAGAGGCGCCCCGTACGCAGTTGGTCACATGGCCTCAAGTGCATTTCCCCAAATGCCAGAGGCTGCCGACTAGCAGCGAGGGCCTTGGGAGTGATAGTGGGAAAACTATACCCTCATTGGCAGAGTACACAACAGAGATGAATAACATGCAATAGCGGAAGCAGTAAATAACTAATCAATAATAAACAGTGGAAAACTGAATAGACAAAATGGAGCCCATATGTATCTATAAAATGATGAAAGAGACATAACTAAGAAGACATCCAAACAAGTCAAAATGCTAGAAAACACCACATTACCAAAAAAGGTACAAAAGGAAAGAAAAACAGCACCTCAGCATCACAAACCAAAGCTTGGTCCCTTGCTCTCCTGCTCCAAGCAATCAAGTACCAATGCCCTAGTCTATACCTGCAACAACATTGTCTGTTTGGGCCCAAAAGCATGACCCAAACAGGGTGTGAGACTAAATCCTAGTAGGCATTCACCCGAAGATCTGTTCCTAATAGGCAGTGAGTATATGGCAGGTAAAAGTACAGTAAGTAGTAAATAACAACAACATAGCAGCAGGCAGTAAACAAGATGATACACAACCGCAATCAACCCACAAACAATAACAACATTGAAGAAAATCAGCTAACACAAACAGGAAACCCTCTGAGAAGTACCTGAAACCATCCCCTCTGGTTCTAACCAAGAAGTACCACAACCCTCTGGGTAGTGCACTCTGTATAACCCCTCTGGCTTGGTCATATGAAATTATAAGTCTCTCTGGGAAGCTCACTCAGTCTATTCCGCTTATAGTATAGGGTTGTCAGGAACTCTCTGAGGAAGATCACATAGTCTAACACTCTTATCCCCAAGTTCTAGAGACTCTCTAAAGAATCTATCTCAGTCAATTCATCCTATATCCTTAGGTATACCACAAACTCTCTGAGGAAGCTCACTCGGTCAATTCCTCCTCTAGCCTGGGAAGGTTCTTAAAGAGAATTCAAACAAGGTAAGACTCTCTGAGGAAGTGCACTCAGTCTACCCTCCTGTAGTCTATAAAAATACAAGACTCTAGGGGAGGTCACTCAGTCCATCCACTGTAGTCTAATGTCCAAGACTCTCTGAGGAAGCTCTCTCGGTCTATCCCTTATAGTCTATAGCACCAGGTTCTCTCGGTCCCGTGCAAGTCAGTGCATAATAATTATATAAGGCCAAAGTACACATATAGAGCTACTTGGATAACCAAAGTACACCTATAGAGCTACTTGGATAACAGTCTACAGGGAAAAAATCATGTTATACAAAAACACTCCATCCTATAGACAGAAGGCATGGAAACAAGTGTAATAGCCAAGGCAACGAAGACCCAAAGGTCAATAACAGATCAAGCATGTAAAGACATCCAAGAACAAAAAATTATCCTCTAAAATGGAAAAATTACCTCTAAACCAACATAAAAGCAAGGCAGGAAAACAATAGGGGTAAAATGGTAATCACGCAATACCCCGTTCACGTGTATTGGTGGTTTTTTTTCATAAAACTCAAAGACATTGAACAGTATGGCACAAACCATCTTCCTTGATCCTAGGAGATCGATATACATGAAACACGATGAATGATTCTCCATAGAATGCTGAAGAATTGAGAAAAATACCAAAACGCTCATCCCATGATATCTTGAGAAGGAGGAGGAATTGGAAAACAAGGCTCAAGCAGAAGGGAGAACTCATTGTTGTCACAACTCAATCGACAATGCTCGAATCGTAGAACAGATGGAAGAATGGTGGCTCATTGAAGATCCACATATTCCCGATGCTCTCGGACGAAAATGACCTAGAAGAAGACGTTTATGGCGATCTGACGCAACCCCGAACCATTTCATGAAAAATAAAGAAAGTAAACGGCGTGTACTTTTAGAGTACACGTCGTGTACTAGGTTTTTCCCTACTCTGCTTAAATCAACATCCACATCATCCCTACACACCGTGTCTGTGGACCGGACACGGCCATCACACGGCTTCGATCGAGAAAAGAGTACACGACATGTACTCAGAAAGTACACAGCGTGTACTTCAAAAATTTCCCAAAACTCCATTTTTCTCAAAAACACCTGAAAAATGAAGGCATACCTGAAAACAAAGATCCGGGTTCTTACAAAACCGTAAGATATTTCTTAAACTAAACACATTGATATGGGGTTTTAATATTATACTACGCATAGTTGATTAGTCTATAGAATTGGTAAGGGGAATACACCTCCCAGTTAGTTTCCCCATGAATGAAATATTCTAACATTCCCACTCTGAGGGAAATAAACAATACATGTATTACCTAGGTGTTAACCACATTGTAAATGATTAAAAAAAATTAGGTTTTTGTGATTTTTTGGTGTAAGTGATTTTGGATTATTAACATTTTTCTCACAATCTATTACCGTCTGGATCTTGGCCTAACACATTTGGTTCGTTGAGGAAGTGTTCAGAATAAAAAATATGGGATAATTTTTTCATTTATGAATTTGAGACATCTTATATATGTTTTAACCAATGTATATAGTTCCTTAAAGGTTCTCAAAAATATTAATAGTTCATTACATTTCTGATATTCCAATTATAGAGATATAACCTCTCTATAATTGACCCCATTTGGCTGATCAAAATCCAATTCATAACACATCATACCTCAAAAATGCGTCTATCCTAATGACATTTCTAGACTAATTTAATAGTAGGAGATAATGGATTTTGAACATATAATCAAATGTACCTAACTATACCATGTAGTTGATTCTTAGAGTGATATCCCAACCATACTCTTAGTATTGAGCCTCCACTAGTGTCTGTAAATTTGAATTTATATTCCCATCAGTCATAATGGTTTGTAATATCCTAGCATATTTTTCAACTATATCTCAAATATTGGACATGATTAACAGTTATTTACATATTTTGAAGGTGATTTTGACCCCTGCTAAATAAAAATGGTTGACGGTGTTCCTAACCAAATAATATAGGTAATTTTTGAGGGATGGATTCATTTCTATGTTTTTCTATAATAATGGTGGAGTTATTTACTCACTTTATATATCAGATAAAATTAGTGATCCACAAATCATGTGTATATCTAAGTGGTGTATCATACACCATCACATTAATTTTTATTGGATTTGGTAATATTTGGAATCTCTATTCTAATTATAAATGTTATGATATTATTCTAGCTATAGAATAATAATTATATAAAGTAGTCGTCATCATATAACCCTGTCATATTTAACCCCCATTCAAATTTTAAATTGAATTGATGAACCCAAAATTCCCATCACTAGTACATTCAAAAGAAATATTTTGTGTTGTGGTAATAACATGACCCCCATGCCATTTTATGTTAAGATGAGAATCATCCTGGATTTTTTGTGTATTTGGGAATTTTTTATTTTTTAGTGAGTGGTTTTCTCTTCAATGGTTTATAGAGGATATCTGTGAAGAAAACTCAATGAACGATCTTTTTCACTGATGGAATTATCTATTTAAGAAACAATAACCCTAGGAATTTTGAATGTTACACTCAATATATGAGAATGGCATGTTAGTGTTTTTATGATGTTAATTTTACATTTTTGTGTTGTTTTTTGTTTCCCATTTTATTGGATTCGTGTCTTGGTTTATGATTCCCTTAACAATCCTAGGTTATCATTTTATTTACTGCAAATGTATATTTTTAAATGACTTCATGCATTTGGTTCCTTCAATATATAATATCTAATATACTCATTGAGTAGCTTCTTGTCTTGGGTTAAAGGGTTTTTTTTGTTATTGTAGGAGGTTTATTGTGTGGTGTCATCCAACAAGTGTGAAAACACTACACACAGATGATAAATAGGTTTATGAGAGGTAATTTTTACTAATATCGTCTATTCTAGGGTTTTGGATTATAATTTTATTTATTTTACTCGTCAATATTATTATTTCATGGATATAAATGGTCATGGATTATGGTGTAACACATCGTGAGATGTTAATTCTTGTTTTGGATGGGGGTTCAAGAAGACTACATTTAAAATTTACCTGCATCACCTTTTCATGTGTTCTTACCAAAAAAAATCTTTTCCTAGATTGATTTTGTATATATTTGGTTTCCTCACTACATGGTACCTTCTTTGGTTAAGTCAGTCTAGGGATAAGAGTTTTGGTTGTTTTAATAAATATAATGTAATAGCATGTGGTTTGTTGAAATAATTTATACCATGTGGTTGATGTTCATGTGGTGTATTTAATTTTATATTTTCATTTATATTTTTAACTTTTTAGTTTTGATTATTTTTTTGAATGTTATCACTAAGACCCTTTATAGTGGTTACAAAAATAGAAAAGTTATTAAGAGTTGATGCTCGGGTTAGTGGTTGAACAAAAATATAGAAGATTCTATCATGGTGAAAGATTGAGAAAGGGAGAACCACTCAATATGCAGAACCCATAAATGATTATCCTCTATAATGTTGAAAAATATGGAAAGAATTACCCCATAGGATCTAAAATAATAATAATCCATTGTATGATACAGTAATGGTGGTGGGATTCACAAATTTTAAAAATCTCTATTGATATTGAAATTGAAGATTATGGAATATTTTGATGAGATATATAAGAAAAGGAAAAAATTATGATATATGGTTTTAGAATCAATTTTATGGAAGGATCATGATGTAATATATATATATATATATATAAATATTTTTTTGGATATAATTTTTTCAAAGGATTCATCATTTAAAAACCATGAAATCAAATTTAATCTGTATGGATGGTTTAATAAGGGAAGGAGTGAATATAATATATTTATAGATAAATATTGAATGAGGATTTGTGATGTTTAGGTATGGTAGTTCATTTATAGAGTAGTTATTCAATAGATCATGTAATTAAAAATATTATTATATTGATAGGAACATAAAAATATTCTATCATGAAAGAAACATACTTATTATCCCTGAAAAATTTATATAGTGTAAGAGATATAATGATAAGAATGTTTAAATTTTTTGTTCCACTTTTTTCCCCTAAAAATTAGAACATATTCATTTTTATTAGATCCAATTGAAGGGGGGATTTTTTAATCAAGGTAATGTTTATTAACACTTTATATAATATTTTATAGAATGAGAATAATAGAAAATGAATAAATATGTTCCTTTTAGAATGAATCCTCATTTTTTTTGGGGATTAAATTTTCGGGGCCTTAGAGAACACCCATTACGAAATTGTGAAACCGAATTGTGAAAGTATTATTTGTTGTATCATGGAAAAAGTAATTCACATAATCATTTCATTATCAGAACAAGGAAGTAAAATTTTATATATGAGGTGTAGATTATTTTTGGTCATATGTGATAATATTATCGATAAGGATGAAACATTATGTTATAATATGATTAAATTACACTACTAATAGATTATTTTTTGTAACACCAGAATAAATATGTAAAAATTCCCCCAATTTATGGCTACATAAGGAAAGAATAATAGTCTTTTATATTCAAATTTTTTATCATTATAACAAAAAATACATTAGGGGCATTTTAGGTTACATTTATGGGTAGGATATTTGATTATGGTAATCTTAGAATCCAGATATTTTTATTCTATGAATTTAATATTTAATCCATTATTTATGAGAAGTTTAAATTTTTTATCATTGAAATTAATATCAAATTATATCAATATTTAGATAGAATATTTAAAATTTCTTAAAATTTAAATAGTATCCATCCTGAATGATTTTGGTTGCATGTGTCTAAATCCAAAATATTTTTACTATATCCAAAGTATGTTGTTCAACATTGGAGATATCCATGGTATATTATTTTTTATGGCTCCATTATTGATGTCTTAATGGATCACATACATATTTTCTAGAAACAGTTTCACCAATAATAGTTAAATAGGTAAATAGAATGTTTCTATTCACATTATGGACCCACTAGTTTAGGAATATCATTTCCCCCATTGAAATAATGTTTTAGTCCAATCAAATAACCTATGAAGATCTTCATTTTAAAAAAATCATAATTTAATCCCCTAGGTCTCCCTTGAATCCAATCACATGAAAGGGTAATAATCCTATATGAATTCTACATTGTGTTGCATTTCATGTATAAAATCATCACGATGACTAAAAAGTTATATATTGTAGTACCCAAGGTTTCATGTAAATATAACCCCTTAATTATGTTTTTTATGTATTTAAATTATATGGACGACATTTGTGATGTTTTGGAGAACCTTTATTTTGTTTTTAGGGATTTTGTATTAGTGCATGGTGATTCATGGTTTTGGAAATCTATTCAGAACCCATAGGAAACCATGAATAATAAAACATGAGATAAAGGGAAAGTGAATGGGTGGCACACAGTTTTACCAAACCATGAGAAAGCCTAGGAGAAGATGTTTTGTTTTTAAGATATGTTTGATAGTGATCTTTGGAAAGGATTTCCCATTGTTTGGTAACTATGTGACAAAACCTTATGAGGTATCCCTTAAGGAAGCAGAAGGACCATGATTAGTGCAAGGTCATCCTTATAGTGCGACTAAACCAAGCATGGGTAAAATGTTAAATCCTTAAATTGTGGATATAACATATTTTCATTCTAAATGATTTATTTTACAAAAAATGTCCCTAATATAGGGTTTTTACCTCTTAATGGTTGGATAACTTATCCCTATCAATTTTGAAGCTATCCAGAGTCATTCCTTGTTGTGTTGAAGCTCGATTATCATGGAAAGCCTTCATTATTGGTGGGTTTTGGAAGTATTCCTTAGTTATAATACTCCACCTCTCTCAAATTATAATATATACGACCGTTGTGGGTGGATATATGGTTTTGGATTCCATTTATGTAAATATTTTGTTCTTTTGTTGATAGGGTATGAGATATAAGGTTGTTTTGTGGAGTTTTAACAATGTTTCGTTGGCTTTTAAGTGTTGTTCTTTAGATTCATCATAAAACCTGAGGTAGGTGGATCTTGTATTGATTCCTCTATTTTGTATATAATGGATTGATTTTAAATTGATTATATTGAGTGAAATTTATTGTGTAGATGATGAGTATTTATTTTTGGAAACCCTCTTGAGTAACTATTTTTGGAAACATTGAAATTAGGTGTTTTTGTAAAAATTTATTTGGTTCTTAGTTTTAAAATGTTGATTATAAAATATAGATTTTTCTAGAGTAGTGATATAGGGATTAATCTATTTTTTTCAATAAATGGGATGGATTTATTGGAATTAGTTGTAATTGTTGATTCTAAATTCATTATTTGAAAGGTTTTGAGTAGACGATATGTTTTTATGGAAATAGTTTTAGCACAATTTTGAATAATTGGTTGTTTCATGTTAATATGGAATTACATGTATTGATTGAAATATTACCTTATGATCCAAGAAAAAGGTGAAATTCAACTTGAGATTTAACTATATTTTTAGGAGTTGGAAGAACTAATAGAAAACGCACATGAGTTTGGAGCTATCCTAATGAATTATACAAGTACAGATGTGGAAATTTGTGGATTTGAATGGGGTATGTCAACGAGGGATTAAGGTAATGGTTTTATATCATTGGTTTCATTTCATGGGAATTGGTGTTGTTTTAGAAAAATATTTTAAATTAGAACTTTTTTATGTTTTGATATAAACTATTTAAAAAATTGTTTTAGAATAAATTATTATATAAATGGGATAACATGATATATCCTAGTGGTGTGAGTATGTAAGTTATCATGGTAAATATATGGTGATTCATTACTAACCCCCAATTTCAAAATTTGGTTCTTTTTTTGATTTTGTTTATCAATACATAGGGAAAAGTAATATATCACACATTTTTAGTAGTACATAATGATACATGGGATGTTGTGGAGTAGGAGAATGGAGCATGTTCTATGCATGGAGTTTTAATTAGAGTCTTTTATTTTTTACTCCCATGATTTACATTGATATTTTAGTCGTATTCTATAGTACTTGGTTGTAGTTGGTTTTTGATAAATGAAATGATGAGTGGTATTTCATTATTATCATGCATCATATGATAGTTTTTGGTTATGTCTTGCATTATTGGGTATTTTATTCATAATGATAATGATTTCCCCAACATGTATTAAACCATTCAGTATTAATTTCCTGCCTTTTCTATATGTGGGATGTTACTTAAGGATAAGTAAAATTCCTCCTCCTTATCAAACAAATCATAAGAAGGAGGGACATTAGAAGTGGTATGAGATTGTCCCCTCTTTTGGGTAATATGTGGTCTATGTCTTTTTTGTTATTTTTCTTAGTATTGATTGTATGTATTAGATTTTAATTCGTTCTGGTCTATTCAATGTCTTGGGATCATATAATGTAGTAGGATTTCTATAACATAAAATATAGTTCTTATAAAGAAGTAGAAAACCATTTTAAGTTGAACTTCACGTTACTAAGGAGTTATGTACATAACTATATTGGAGAAACATAGATATTTGGAATCACATTTTTATGTGTTTAGCCAATGATTCGAGCATGAAAAGAATTAGTGGAATGAATTACCACTATGAGTGAATATTAGAATGGGAGAAATAATATATGATTTGGTGAAATGTTATTTTTTTTAAAAATGTTTGGTTTTTTTAATGAATGATTTTATAAAGAGTCTAACTGTGGTATTTTGGAAATAGTTTGATTTTCAAAAGAAAGTAAATATTTTTTAATAATAGTCATTTTTGGAAAGAACTATTGTGACATTTGATGTGATATAATTTGAAATTATAAGTCGTCGGTTCACAGAGAGTGATACTTAGGGAAGTTATTGAGTTTCTAGATAATAAAACCTGGTCAGAATTATATGAACTATTTAGAAGAGGTTGTTGTGAATGTGGTTGCACCTCAGCCACAGGTAAACCATCATTTGGTCTCAATCTTCACTTACGATTTTCAAACCATTGAGCTAGGACAACAACCAAATACACTTTTTACAATATATCTAACTATTGAAAATCATTGTGGTGTAATTAAGGTTTCCTTCATGATTGGAGGTGAGAACTCGAACAGTTAGAGAAAGGGGAATAAGGAAACCTATTCTCAAGGTGGTGGAACAAATCAATATCAAACTATTATAGAAAGTTCCCATCCTCCACAAAAAATGATCAAACCTAGATATTTCCAATGTAGATCATTAGACCAATGAAATAAGAGTTTAAGACACCTTTGAGAGAATTCCATAATTGCAACAAAATGGGGAATCTATAGTTCTATTGTTAGAGTTCTCCTAGTATAGGTTATTTAGACACTTATTTGGTATTACATGTCTCATATTGATTGAAAGGGAGAGGAAAGAAGAATCAATTTCATCCATAGAATAGAACTAGACATGGGGATTCTAGGAATATCACTACTCCACCACAAGGGCACTCTCAACAGGGAAACAATAAACAAAGTGTCATGACGAATAAATTATACGGAGAATAACATGCTATTAAGGATGATCATCCCTAACCATCTATAGTTAAGGGCATGATTATTTTGAAATATACCCTTAAGAAAGTGTTTGTTGATATAGGACCATCACATTCCTTTAATTATTCTCATGTTTTTCATTTACTGAGAATAAAACTTGATATGATGCCTTATGTGATCAAAATTCAAACTCATCTTGGTCAAAGATAGTGTCATGCCAATGTGTGTATAGAATGTTCTATAACTATTAATGGAGACAATTTTTAATGTTATTTATATTTTATTTAGATGGATGTATTCGATATAATATTGGGTATGGATTGATGGATAATTTTCTCAGCTCACACCAACTGTTATACTAGAAAGATCAATTTTAAAACCAAATATGGCGTCAAGAATCTCATTCGAGGAGACAAGAATGTAGAATCGAGTGAAACAGAATTGTTTCAACCATCATCATGAAAAATCATATAAAATTAGGAAGAATTGTCTTTTTCATCAATGGAAATGATATATAATAAATGTTTTTAGTAGAGGTGGCTCATTTTCTAGAAGTGTTTCTCAAAAATTTCACTGGGTTCACCCTGATAAAAGAAGTTGTGTTTATGGTTGTTCACTTTTTGGGGACTAGAAATATTTTCCTTTAATCTTGTCGAAGGGAACCAATAGAATTATTGGGGATGGAACTAATATTAGAGGATTTGGAAGGAAATGGATTATTCAACATAGCATTTCTCCATGGGAAGCACTAATCTTGTTTTTGAAAGAGGAGGTTGGAATTGTAAGGTTGTTTGTGGAATATAGTAATATTAACCATGTTACAATAAATAATTGGTATCCACTTCCACACATTGATGTTATGTATGATTAATTGATGTTATCTTAGAGGTTCATTATGATTTACATGCAAGAATGATATCAGAAATTGTGGGTTTGGAAGGAGGATAATATGAAAATAGTATTTAAAAGAGGATATGGCAATTATATAAATGTTGTAATTACTTTTAGTCTTACAAATTCAAAAAAATTATTTATTTATTTATTAAATCTGATATTTTTTGTGATATCTAGATACTTTTGTTGTGGGGTTTTTGGATGAAAAATTTGTTTATTCAAGTACAGGGGATGGGCATGAGAAACCCTTGATGACATTGTTGGGAACCTTGAGGGATCAATGTTTTTATTCAAAATTATCAAAGTTTGATTTTAGGATACATGAGGTATGATTTTATAGCCATATAATTTTTTAAAAAGGTGTCTATATGGATCTAGAAATTATTGAGGTTGTGATCTTATTGAATCTTCCAAATAATGTCTTAGAGGTATGCATTTTTTTTGAGATTGGATAGTTGTTATCAAAATATTTTGTGCAATTTTTCATGACTATATTTTCTAATGAATGATTTTTGAAAGAAGAATTATCCATTACAATGTGATGAGGAATTCCATAACACATTCAAAGAGTTGAACGTTCACCTTACATCAGCACAAATCTTGATTTTTCTATAATTAGAAAATGGGTATATAGTGTACTTTGATGCATCAGGATCAATGTTGGTGTGTGATATCATGAATAGAGACCACATTGTGGATTATGGATTTTGGAAATTATAATTTCTTGAGAATAAAAACCAACACATGATTTAGAGTTAGTAGCCATACCTCATTTCTGGAATTCTTAGCGTCATTATCTCTTTGAAAAAAAGTTCCTTGTGTTCACTACTCATTAGTTTATGAATCATATCATCTCACAAAGTGATTAAAATTTCAGGTGAAGGAGAAAGCTATATTATATCCAGATGTATGAATTTGACTTAATATATACACATGAAAAATGAAATTTGGGGGAAGATGCATTAAGTATAAATAAATATGTTTAGTTAGAAGAAGAGGATTCAGATTAGTGGGAGTTACTGTTAGTTATATAACTCATGATCTTGGAATGTGAAGACAGAGGTGATTTTGTAATTTTCATTCTAGTTTCTATGGATCCTAATCTTGTAATGATGGTGAATGTGCCATAGAAGTCCAATGAAAAATGTGTGGCAATAAGATTAAAACTCAATGGTGGTGAGACAATTGAGGGATTGAAACTATAAGGGAGTTTAGTGTTGTGATTTTGAAATCAGATAGTCACACCTATAGATATTCAAGAACAAATTCTTATGCACACCATCATTCAGGTGGGGTAGTTCATCCTAGAATTCATAAGAAGTATAAAGCATCGAAAGTGTATTTTTGGTGGGTCAGAATGAAAAAAAGGTGGAATAGTTTGTTTCAAGATACATAACATGTCCGTAATATAAGGCATAAAATCAATGACCAAAAATTGTATTTCATTCATTACATATCCTTGTTTGGATGGGCGAGTAGATAGTCACATATATTGTTACAATTCTCCCAAGAATGGTTTAGAATCAAAATTACATATGGGTGATATTGGATTAATAAAAAAAGTTGGATCATTTCATTCCAATTCATGGAAGTCATATAGTGGAGGAATTGTCAAAAATCTATGTCTGAGAAGCGGTAAAGAGGCATGGAATACCAGTTTCAATCATGTTAGATAAAGATCCAAGATTTAACTCTCAATTATATAAATACTTATAGAAATACCATGTGACTAATTTAACCATGACTATGGCATATCGTCTTTAGATGGATGAAAAATCTTATAGGACAATATAGACATTGAAAGGAATGTTTCAGGCTTTTGTAATAGATTTTTGTTTCTCATGGGGAGTGAACATACCATAAGTTGCGTTCCTGTAAACAACCATTATCATGCCTCAACACAAATGAATCCATATGAAGTATTTTATAGGTGTCATTTTCATTCTACACTATGTTTGGTGGAAACAGATAATGCTTTAATAGTGGGACTGAGCATTGTCCATGAGAAAACATAGAGGATTCAGTTGATTAGAAAATAGATGGAGACACTATAGAGTCATCCTAAATCATATGTATATCCTCATCGATGGAAAATTTCATTTGCAGTGAGCGATTATATATTCTTGAGGATATCTCCAAGGCATGTACATCATCATTATAGGTAGTGGGTTAACCTATCTCAGTCAACTAATCTCTTAGACACAAAAACCCTTTTGAGATACTATAAAAAGTTGCTGAGGGGGAATATCTATTGGAATAACCAACATAGTTCAGTGCAGTGCATAATGTGTTCCATGTATCTCTATTAAAAACATACCAGAGTGATATTGACCATGTAATTAGGTGGGATCACATTTAATTAGAGATAGTTTTTTTATTGGTACATATTCTAGTAATGATGGTGTAGAGGCATAAAAAATTATTTCACGGTAAAAACAACAGTCTAGTTTAGGTTTTGTAGAATCCTAATAAGATTCATGAAGAGAATTAGGAACATGAGAACGAAATTTAAGAGCAATGCCCAGAACAGTTTTAGGGATATGATAGTTTTTTACTATTATGGGATGAAAAGACCAATGGTGTAAAGATTGTAGAAGCCCCTATTTCTTGAAAATAAACATTTCTTTAAGATTCTTATGTATGTAAAGTATGTGTGTGATGTTTGAGAGAGTTTAGAGAACTATTAGGGTGCTTTGGGACTTTTCTATAGATTGAAGGTTGGGGTATAGTATGTGAAAACTGTGAAAAAACCTAGAGGAAGCTATGAAAAATGAAACAAGGGTAATGGGATGAAACATATGCATGATGTGATTTTCCCAAACCATATTAAATACTTGGAGAAACCGTGATCTGTTGAGTAAATGTTGAATAATGAACTTTGGAATGGTAGGAAACCGATTTTATAACTATGCAAGACAACCATGTAAGGAATCCCTTATGGTGGGGTCCATATTATGGTTAGCGCACAAATTTCTGAATTGTGTGACTAAATCATGCACATGACAAAAGTTAGATCCTTAAATTTTGGATGTAGCATGTTTTCACCACAAATGGTTCATTTTTTCCTCAAAACTACACTAACCTTGGATTGTTCCCTCTATAAGGATGGAGAACCTCTCCTCATTGAATTGGAAGTGATCCACAACCATTCCTTGGTGTTTTTATTATTGATTTCTATGGAAAGTCTTCATTAATGGTGGTTTTTTGTAGTTTTCCTTAGATCTACTACCACTTCTCCAACAGTTTCTTATATTTATGACCAATAGGGGTAGATCTAAGGTTTTTGGTTCCAAATATGTTCATATTTTTTCTTTTTGTTGATATGGGAATAGTTATAAGGTTGTTTAATGGGGGTTTTAACACAATTCCGTGGGATTTTAGGTGTCGTTATTCCTTTTCAACATAAAACCCAACATATGTGGCTTCACTCTCAACTTGTCTATTTTGAATATGAAGTCTTGATTAAAAATTGATTATTTTATGTGAAATTGATTATGAATTTTCATTGTATTGAATGTTGGAAACCCTCTTGACTGATTTTTTGTGGAAACAAGGAAATTTGGTGTTTTTGTAGAGTGTTCTTTGGTTCTTGGTTTTAAAATGATGATTTTAAAATGTTGCTTTTATGGAATTTTGATAAATGGATTATTGAAAATGTTTTAAATAAAAGGGATAGTTTTATTGAAATTAATTGTAATGTTTGATTTGAAATGTTTTGATGGAAAGGATTTCAATAAAAATTCGGTTCTATTGAAATGGTTTTGGAATGACTTGGCATAATTGGTTAGTGTGTGTTCATATAGCATTACAATTCTTGGATGAAATATGACCTTGTTCTTAGATCTAAAGGTGTAATGGAACATGGTATTTAATTAACTTATTATGACTTAGTATATCTATGAGAAGCCTCATATGCGTATGGTAGTATAATAATGTATAATGCATGTTTAGATGTGTGGATTTGTGGATTGGAATGGGGTATGCCAACATGGAATTAATGAAATGGTTTTGGAATATTATTTGGATTCTTTCCCTAGAAATTGGTTTTTTAGAAATAAATTTTACACCATAACATGTTTATGTTTTTATATAAATTTATTAATAAATTATCTTCTATAAAAAATCTATATAAATGGGATAACATGTATTATCCTATTGGAATGAGTAGGTAATTCATTAGGGAAAATATATTAAGCTTCATTACTCACCCTATTATGGGACAATGTTTCTTTTGTAGACATTGTTGATTAAGGCATGGGAAATGGTAAAGTATTACATATCATTAGTAGTACTTTGTGATAGTTGGGCTATTTGGTAGTTTTATCATGGAGCATGTTTGGATTGTGGAGTTTTGTTTAGATTCATTGAGATTTTTCTTTAGTTGTTTACTTTTATATCATAGTCATACATAGTTTTACAAGGTTTTAAATTGTTTATAATAAATGAAATTCATTGATTTCATTCATTTTTATCATGCATCATTTGGCGGTTTCTGATTATGTATTATTTAGATAGTTTTTTATTATTAAATGTAAAACCATCATAACCATGTATTGAAGACCATCAACATTTATTTCAAGCCTTTGGTTTCTATGGGATGTTACTCAAGGATAGGTAAAATTACTCCACATTCTCATGCTAATGAGGAGAAATAGGGAAATTATAGATACTTTTCCTAGGAATCCCACTAATTCATTGAGAAAGATTGATATGAAATTTTTTTATAGATGGGTTCCTTGGAAATCCATATTTAGTTATTATTCTTCAAACATCCATAATAACGAATGAACATACCATATTTCCTAAAAAAAATTAATTTGAAAAAAAATTTATTTGTAATGTGTGTGTTTCCCACATTTTATTAATTTAAATCCAAATAATACTTTACTATAGGTGAACCACTTCATGGAAGATTCATTCAAGATTTCTCTAATCCAAATTTTATGATGAACCGTCCTTTTTCAAAATATAATATTTCATAGGAAACAAGAACCATGTTGAACATTTTACCCCCATCGTAAATGCCAGTCACCATGTGTGACTAGGTGAAGGTTAACCCCATCCATTAATGAATTATAATATTTTTATATCAATAGTAATCTCTATATAGGAAATTTTACATGATATTACCTATTTTATTTATTCAAAATTCT
Source organism: Viscum album (assembly GCA_963277665.1). Lineage (NCBI taxonomy): Eukaryota > Viridiplantae > Streptophyta > Magnoliopsida > Santalales > Viscaceae > Viscum > Viscum album. The sequence continues at coordinate 80,880,425 of OY728121.1, read as the reverse complement.
TGAATTGAGTTGATCCCTTTTTTATTCTCAAAAAACCATGAGTCTATATACTCTTATTGGTTTCCTTAAAATTCCTTAATTTGAGATCTAGCTCTTGAATTCAAATAATTCATTAAGTTGATATAATAATATTTACTTATAAGAATTAATTTAGTTAAGATAATCCTCATGGATTCCTAAAACTACTTGTGTTGATTTTATATTCTTAATTACCTAGAGTTACTTGTGTCAATATACACATATTATTTTTTGATAATACCTTCATTTTGCTAATATAATCATATATCCATTTGAGGTCCTCAGAATGAGTATCAAAATGAACCATTTCATCTTTCCATTCACTAAATAGTAATATTAAATAACATTTTATGACTTAAATAGGAATGCATCATAAGTATATAAACACTAATAAATGATGGTACTAGATATATGGACTTTAATTTAATATCATTTGTCCCAGATAAATGTCCATTAAAATGGTACATATATTTGTTAATGTTGATGAACAGTATCAATCCATCACCTGACGAACTAGGTAACCAGTATAGTTACTATAAAATGATATCATGAATTTATCTTAAATATTCTAGAGATCCCCATATTATGTAGTATATCCCTCATTGGACGCGAATATATACCATAATATTAATCATTACATGTATTTCAATGTGTAATTGATATATCATAATAAAAAAATATATTTATAAGGATTATTTAAAACCAAATAAATCATGGGAATGAAATTTGAGGGAGAATAATAAAAACTATAAAAAAATAATATAAAATTTAAAAAGAGAATCAATTAGGGAAGCTAGAAATTTTTTTAGAAAAAATTATTGTTATTTTACAAGGATTATTGTGACATAAAATTACCATGATAAATTATGGTTTAAATGTGAAAAAACATTAATAATTTTTCCAAAGGGTCATGAAAAAATATTTCACATAGAATATTGAGGAAAAATATATTATGTACAGAATTTTTTTAATATTATTATCAGTTATAGAAATATATCAATTATGAATGAAAAATGTTATTCAGTTAATATATTAGAACTTAAAACATACATGGAGATTGAGAATGGTAATCAGATTAAATATTCTTTGGTCAATTTGAGCTGAATAATTTCATATTAATGTATTTATAAATCATGAAATATAGGATGGTGATTTTTCCAAAACACATATATAAATATAAGTGAAAAATGTGATTTCAAATTGAAATAACATAATAATAATTTTTTAGTTGGTAAGATTTATTATGAATATTACAGGTCTTCCATTATACATTTATAGAATAGAATTACAAAAACAGTTGTTGATAGATAACTTAATTCAAAATAAAATTTATATGATATATCATATTAATTATATAATAATATTATTATAATAAATCAGAATTATTGTAAAAATAATAATAGTTTTCTAATAAAGATTTATTGAAATAAACATGTGATAAGAGTCACAATGGGAATTTCCAGAATTATATGAATATTATAAAGGATAATATATGTTCCATATGAAAGAGAGAAATTTAATAGTGAAGTGAATGTATATATTTATATATGACATAGATCAAATATAATTGAGATATATAGATGATTATAGACTTTGTTAATTTAATTTATTTTTATATACATGATGTTGGCATAATATGTTTCATATTAACTAAGGTAAAATAATTTTTCATCGACTAATAATACATTGTAATGTTAAAAATACAAAATGTGATGGAATAATAATGATCAAGTTAGATGATATTTTATTCATTGAGATTGATTAATCTTAATCATATATATATGAAATATATTAATATTTATATTCTAAATTAAAAATTACATTTTTTCATAAATAGATTCTATCTGACAAAATCATATTTTTCTTTTGGTAGTATCTCAAGATGATTTGATAACCACATTGTCCAAATATGTATTCATGAATTTTTATACATGGATGGTAATGTGATTTTAAATACTGAATTTGTGGTATCAAAAGTTTTTGTATTCCCAATATTCATTATGAAAGATGGTTTTCCAAAATTAGTATGCTAATATCCATTTATATATAAATTTCCATAGTAGATAATCATGAATATTATATATTCCAATTTAATGTAAAAAAACCATATTTCTATAAAATCCATATTTATTTACAGAAAATAAAAAAATAAATACAATATTTCTAGATGGTTTTATGAAATAAAACATTTTCAATTTAATTGTAATATTAGAACTAATATTTTATCCTTTAATATTGTAATTAAATCATGAATGATTATTCATCTATGTTTTTGTAAAAAGTTATGGGACACATTGTAGTTTTTAGTGTGACATTTCTTGATAACATATTCCAAAAATAACAGTCTCTGAGTTTGTAAATGTTTAGTTGATAAATATTTCAATTTTAATAACATAATTATGAAATCCATGTTCTATAGAAGAAGAAATAAAAAAATTTATCTATGGATTCAGTGGAATAAGTTGAATTTAAAAATAATAATAGTGTTCTAAATAATACAAGGTTAAATATTTCAAAAATTAATTTTCCAAATTATTCAAGTAAAACATTTATACTTTTTGAAAAAAATTTAAATATAAAAGGTTAATATGACCTTGAGTATAACACCATATTCATTAGTGATGTTATTTTTTTTATATATTCCATTTTTGGTAATAGATATTATATTTTCCACAAATAAATAATGTTTAAAAATAGGAAAACATTTACAGGAATTAGATTGAGAATTTATTATATCTATGGAATAGTATATGATATATATTTGTGATTTGTTTTTTGTATATAGTGAGGAAAGAGGTATATTTGTCATTGATTCATTAAACTGGTCCTCAAATAGATATATTTAATCAAGTATCATAGTTAATCATTGTAAATGAGAAAGAGAAGCAGATTATTTCCATTAGAAGCCAATTATAAAATTATATATAGCAATTTTATTTTAAGATTTCATATAAAGTAATATAAAATAGATAAAATTGTATTATATCATGCAATTGACCAAAGGTAGAGAACTAAATTTATAATAAAAATTTAAAAAATATTACCATTTAGTATTGGATAATAATTTATTGGTATGAATGTGGGAAAAATGTTTCCACTTTTGAAATACCTTCCTATAAAGGAATTTTCTCAAGGAGGTGAATCCAGATTTAGAAGTGTATCCATATAAAAATATGACATACCAATGAATAGATTGTTAATTCAGTAGAAGCATGATATTTATTGTGAGAGAAATTAACATATAAAATGTTGTCAGTTTGGTATAGTATGAGTGAGAGTTTTGTAAGAGAGGTTCCTATAATCCAAACTAAAATTTATAAATTTCAATTACAATATCGTGAATAATAGTTGCAATATATATGAAATATACACACCATGATAGATTCACCACTTATTCATGTACTATATATTGTAATTGCATTATATTAAGTATCATATGAAATGTTTGTATGAGTTTCAAGGTATATTGAGAACTAATATGTTCTATGATAGTAATATTAAAAATATTTAATATGTTCTAGATATGTTAGTATGATAGGGGATATATGTTGAGTGATTATCCAGAGTTTCTGGTCTAAAATAATTCAGTAATCTCTTAAAGAAGATTGATCAAGATGTTGGGAAATATAAAATATCATGAAGGTCATCCCTGGAATACTAACACAACATGTTTTTGGTGGAAATAGATATATCAATCAATGATAATGTATATTGGTTTCTCTACGTGAGACTATTATTAATGTAGAAAATTTACAATTCACATCAATGTATGATGTAGACAATACAAATATATGTTCATGGCCAGGTAGATTTCAATGAGTTCATCATTAACTATAAATATATTATAGAAAAATCAATATTGAATTTGTCAAATCATGTTTTATGGATACATTGTCATTGGTCCTTTTAGCTTAGGTGGTTGTTCCACAAATAAATTACAATGAATGGTAGATGAATAAAATTAAATCAAATACATATAATGAAATATAATATAATAGTAGAGGAAGGTGACATTATATAGCACCCTATATTTTTCTCATATGAATATATTATTTTTTTACTAAAGAATGTAGAAAATACTATGAAACCAAATTTTGAAAACTCAGAGTGGAATAAATATATATATAAATTATATTATTATTAAATTTAATTTCCCGCCCTCATGGTCTTACTGAAAGATCATATCATTAATTAACACCATAATTGGGTGACAAAATATTTGAAATTTTATTAAACCTTTGAAAATGAAATGAATGAATATGGTGAATTATTTTAGTAAAATGTTCAAGGATGTATATTAGAATATAATTCAGTCATTGTTTATATGTTTTTTATTATAAGATCCTTATATATTTTTTAATTTTTTATATTGTCATATTTTATTCATGTGTCCTTTTGGATTATGTATGAATTTTTATTAATTTAGAACCTAATAAATTTATAGAGACATTTTTTTCTACTATAAATTTAAAGTAAAATATATATTAATATAAAATAATATTTAAATGTTAATTTGAAAATATCAATTATTTTAATATAAATATGGTATAAATTTATTACCATCAATGAATAAATAGATTAGAAAAATAATTTATATATTAATAATTTATATATAGTATTCAAATAAAAGATTTAATATAAATGAATAAAACTATTTATTTCTAATAGGTATATTTTTGAAAGAAATGATTTTTTAGTGTTTTGTTTTTTTATCATAATTATCCACTTTTAATAAATGAATTTAACTAAATTTATTATTTATATATATATATAACTTTTAAAAAATAAATTTTGATTATTAGTAATATAAATTAATAAACACATTTAGAATTTAAGAACTTATTTTTCAAAAAATATTTTTTAATTAATATTATTTTTGTCAATAGAAAGTTAAATATCCAATAAGATGAATATGAATTTAATAAAATAAAGTTCAAATTTTGAATCATCAGAAATAAAATTGTTAATATGTAACATATTATAATTTTTTTGTATAGAAAAAATAATTTTTGTAAATAATTAATCCCATTAAATGGATGATAAAATGGGTAAAATGGAATGGAATGATATTTAAATAAATAAAATAACATTTCTAAATTCTTGAAAACTCATTATAGGTTATTGATCTAGTACTAAAATTCTTAACATATATTCATCGTCAAACTCACTTAGTACCCATGTTATTCATTATTTATCCTTAACGTAAAACATATATTAAAAAACATATCCCGCATGTTCACAAGTAAATGGTTAAAACATCTATTTAATAGAAAAAATTATATTATTTGGTTCCCTCATTAAAAAATACCCTAATTTCCAACCCCTGCTTTCATATCTCAATTTTCATATATTTTGTTCAGTAGAAGGAGGACTATGTCCTCCATTTCAAAGGATGTCACTATGGGATGGAGTGATTTAATTAAAGTATCTAATGTGTTTTTATTAAATTATTTAATTTATATTATCATAAAAAAAATTTAAATCATATACAATAAAAATATAATATATTAATTTCATTAAAAATCATATATAAAAATTATAATTAACCCATATTAATTCATACTCATATTTTTTCATTTGTTATAACATGTTATTATTTGTGTCACTTTCATGACCTACAGTAGAATTCAAATAAAATCAAAATCATGGATTATTAGGAAAAAATAAATGTATCTAAAATGTGATAATTGATAAAAATATATATTATGTGTTCAACTCTAGAATTTTGATATATATAATAATTAAAAAATTCAATCAATCCCAGTGAATCTAAATCTATAGGAAAAGATAATTTATATGAATTCATTAAAAATTATTTTCTTGAGATCCATGATATATTATAGAACATTATAACCATATAGAGAACAGATATATCAATTTATCAATGATTTTTGGTAATTAACTCATGAGAAATGGTTAGGTAGTCATATTGTCTAACCGAAAAAAACTTGAAAATAAACAAAATTAACACTTAATGATTAATATTTACTATAGGTGAAAAAATTAATATTATGAAATAACATATTATAAATATTGATAAGTTTAATTAATATATAGATTAATTTTATTTAAATTAGTAATAATTATAATTTTTTTATAGAAGTAGTTAGAGTTTGACTAACTAATGGATAAATCAATGTAAGGGTGTTCTTTATTAAATATCCATTTCATTAATCCATAATCATATTCTATGAATATATTAATTTATATTTATATAATTATAAAAATTTTCTATTTCATATATTATTTTATTAATAAATTTATTATTGTACAAAAAATCATTTTATTGATTAACTCATAGTGGATAAAAATACTACATTGTAAATTATTATTTTACTCTCTATTTTTCGTATTCCTTTTCATTTTTAAAATTATTTCTTAACTCAAATATTTACTATCATTTTTTAAATTCTAAAAAAGTATTAAATTCCATCCCATTAAAATTCACATATATATATTTTTAATCAAAAATAAACTTTTATATCCCTTTTATTAATGGGGATACCTCAAACTATTAATAAACTATTTAAAAATTACCACCTTTAACATTGATACTATTTTGCATCCAGGATCCCAATTTCTTATATATTTAATTTGATTTTAATTAATGGTATTATATTGTGATCTATAATCTTCCATCATGCCGCATGAACACAATTTATTATTCCTTTATCTTATTACATTAATCATAATGTTTTACCATGATTGTGTTTTCTCAAATGTTTATGATCTAATGATAAATCCTATATGATTATTCTCACAAACATAGTTTCACATTCCCCTTTTATGATTTCGAAAACCTCCCTAGAAATATATATTATAGATTATTTATAGAAATAATTCATTGATAGATAACTTTTTTGGTGGATGTTAATGCAATATTGTTTAATTAGATAGTTAACTAGGATAATATCATACGACTAGAAACCTATTATATTTTGGAGTGTTTTTTATTAGTAAAATTTATTGTTTAATTATAAGAATTAATTTTAAATAAAATTTTGTAACTTTTTCTATATTATTAGAAATAATATATGCATAATAAATTATGAGATATACTAAGACAGAAATATTATATTACATAGATAATATTTATCGAAGGATGTTACATCAATAATTATTCCTTTTAAATTTTATGGAATATGAAATATTTATATATAATAGTTATAGTCAATGTGATGGGATCACTAATTTTTAGATAATATTACAGATGGTTACATAAAATTTGTATCCAAATTTCCCCAAATTGAAGTTATATTGATTTTTAAATAACATAACACCATTTTAATGGGTTGGTAAACATATGAGCGTGAATGATGAATGGTAAATAATTAAATAAATTAAATTTCATATTATTTAAAATAATAATAACAATAATAATAATAATAATTAACTTTATATCTCAAAGAATACATATTCTATTTTAGTTTAAATTAGTAAACTTGTGAATAATGTTCTTCTATTGAATTGTTATTTTTGAGGTTCGATAATGTTATTCACAAGGAAAGAGATAAAATAATAGGTCATATTTTATCACCTGACATATGATAGTATCATAATAAAGTCTTGGACAAATAGTTATGTTTTAATTGATATCGTCTTTTAAGGACTAAAGGAAAATATAAGAGAGTTTAACCATAGTAAAAAATTGGAATTTAGACAAAAATATATGGAATTATTTAGAAATATTATTGGTCTTTTTTTTTGTGATTTTAAAATCATCTAAGAGCCCCCATTTTAATTATACTAAAAAAGAAAATATATTAGTGAACCTTCGAGATCCAGAAAAAATTAATTACACTTTTAAGAAAAAACATGAGCTATAATGACTAAGAATATTGTAGTTAATGTAATTATTTCACAATAAAATTAGCTAATTTTGGATTATTTCTTCATAAAAAATAATTCATACTCGATGCATTGATATATCCTAGTTAGTGTATGATGGATCATGGAATATGAAAAATATCATGTTATTTGTTTTTAAAAATATATATAAAAAACCATTCCACTGAATCTATATTTACTTTGATTACACATTAGACCATTAAAGTGAACATAATGTGAATAATGTCAAAAACTATATACACAATAATTCCATGTGAATTGAAAAAATATATTACAATTTTATGCAAAGATGATAAATATAAAGTTTAAATATTAGAATACAAAAATGAATCAACATATTTTACGTAAAAGACAATCATTTTTATAGGTTTAATTTATATAAAATAATAACAATATATTCAATGAAGATAAATAATTGTTCAAAAAATTATACAATTTAGATATCATAAATAAATTATTTTTATGATTAAAATTTTTGGTGGCTATATTTATGTGAAAATTATATAATTATGTTCATTGTAGTAAACCATGAAAGTGATTTCAATAATTATTTATAAACCTCGGTATTTTTCTTTCATGGTGGTTACATTCCACAAATTTAACAAGATTTTTTGATTTAAAATATTTTTTTGTTGATCAACATAATGTGAACAATGTCAAATAATAATACCAAAATGATTTAATTATTTTACAAACAATGTGATGTTAAAAAAATGTGTATTATTGATTCACTATTTGGAAAAACAAGGGGAAAAGGATTTCGTAAGTCTCACTGTCCTCCAAAGATTATCCTTTTCCAAAAATAAACAATTATATTACCATAGAAATATAAATAAATTATTATAACTAATATCTTCAAATAATAAATAAACAAGAATAAAATGAATTGGATGAAATTATTTTGAATGATGTTTGAATGAATCATATAAATAACCAAAAAAATGATATAATGCTCGAACAACTATTTTTAAAATACTTAGATAAATACGGTAATAAATATTGTAATACTCACATAAGATATAAATAGTTGTCTACATTATATTATCCTTAATATCACATAATTTTTTTATGATATTGTTTTAATTATATACCCATTCGACATTATTCTAGGTAGTTATATCAATTTTTATAGTAAATTTTTTCTTCAAAATATGATGAATAATCTTAATAAACTAATTTAATATTTTTATTACATTACCATTAACATTTTTTAAAAAATATACTACTCCTCATTATGTTGTATCCACGTTTCCCTTGATTATCATTCCTATAAAATTAAAATTTCAATGTATGATTAATATTTCTTACATAATTAATTACAATTTATTGAAATTTTAATATAATATACATTATATATAAGGACGTCATTGAAAATACGTCCATGAACATGGATTATTGATTTTTTTTTCTTTTTGAAAATGGTTTTCATTATTTTAACAGTGCTATGATCTCTGAATAAAATGAATATGGAGTTTCTATAAACATGAAGTTTTATATAGAAATGTTATTTATAAAAATATATATTTACCAGGGAAAATGGATTTTTATGTGTAATATTATTCAACTATTGAAATATTATTCAATAATTAATTCTATTTGCATATTTATTTTAATCCCATATACCAAATTCAATATATGACACCAGTCTAATGAATTTTCTTACTCATATAGAACATAAAAAAATAAAAAACCCCCCATGTAATTATATATCTTACCAAAATCAAAAAATCTATTTTCTTACATCATAGTTACTAATAATATCATACATCAAAAGTTTTATAACTGAAACACACATTCAACATCACATTGATATGAATAAAAACTTCTTATTAAAAAGTTGAGTTAACTATAAAAAATCACATGTTTATTTAGAATCAATAATAAGTTAAATGAAGGGAAAAATTGAAATATATGAAATAGATAATAAAATAGTTAAAAATTAAAATTTTAATATATTTCTAGTTGTTTTTGTGAAACATAACCTATACTAAATCTATTACCCAAATGATGGATTTTAACAGAATAATAATTTAATTAAAAATCCACATACACACGCTCATAATTGTTTTAGTAAAACATTTAAATAGTTTGGGCACAAAAAGGGAACGAAATGTAATAATGAATAATATTTTTTATATAATAAATAAATGTATAAAAAATGAAAATTTATGTAGAGTAATTTATTTTTCATCATTATAATAAATTTTTAATGTTCATTAAACTCAGAATATGGAAGAATATAGGATGATGTTAGAGAAAAATGAAATTTTTATAAAGAATGTCATAAATTCATGTATCTACAATAAACCATTATATTACTATTGATATTTATATTGAGATATATTTAATCTCAAATTATGTGGATTATAAAGGAATTATTGTTAGCAATACAAGTTTTTATTGATGAATCAGTATATTACCTATCAATTCTAATCTCAATTTTATATAGTTAATATTTAATATAAGTTGAGAACTAATTTGTTTTTTTTTCATTTTTTATGTCAGAAAAAAATATTAGTTCTAATATATATATTTATAAAAATATATGTATGTTTTTTATTTGAATCTAAAAAGAAGATTTAATAATTTTAATTATGTGAAACATTTTGTAATAACCCATTGATGAATGTTGTTTGTATAAAATATTGATTAAGGGGTTTCATTTTTGTGGCATATGGATTAAAAGGGAATCTCCACTTGTACAATTATTTTGAAAATTATGTATATCTGAATAAAAAATTATTTAAATAATATAGTGTAGATCAAATTGATCTGGTATTTAATAAGACTAATGAGAAGAAAACATCTTACAAAAAGACATCATGTATATTCAACATTCATGACCAATAAAATAGAGTTCATACAATGAATTTTAATAAGATTAATAGAAGGTATAATATATTTATGTATCCTCTCAAAATTATATAGATGATTATATAAATAAAGGCACTTGAAATATTGTTAATAAAATTGAATTCAAGAATTATACATTATAGATTAATTATTAAATTATAAAAAAAAAGATATTGTTAAAAAATAATTGAAATTCTAAAAATTTAATTATATTAAAACTTAGCTATAAACTGTTTGTGATTATATTTGATAACAAATCCATAAATCATATTCAAAATGTCATTCATATGTATTATGATACATATATTGGTACATTACGATTGAAATTTGGTTATTGTTGAATATTATAATAAATAAGGTGTTGTACATAGACTATAGATTAAAATACCAAAAGATTATTTAACATATATTATGACATATATTGACATATATTATAAAAAAATATTCATAAAACTCAAATTTTTATGCATTTTTCATGTTATTAAATATTATGAATTGATTTTCATGTAATAATATCAAACATACAAATAATCTTAAAATTACACGGACATGTTATGACAAAATAATGATTATTAAAAAAGATTATAAATATATTTTATAATAAAAAAATACAAAAGACTTGTTATATAGTGATTGAAATTAAAACACAATTCATAAAGTGAATTTAAAACCACCCATTAACATTTATTAAAAATTTACAGAAAAATAAATAAATTCACTATATTTCCAAAACAATAACTTTTTAATTTTACACATGTAATTTGATATAGTTATCGAAAAATTATTTTTTAATGAATTATACTATTTCAAAACTAGACATATTGTTAGATCTACTCTATGTATTAGTACCCAAGATATTCCATGATTGTGAATATCATGCATCATCTATCGATTCTGCATAGGAAATGTAGCTGAACCCAACTCAATTGCTATCATATGTTAATAATGATTTGATTTCTACAATAGTTATAATAAATTTTAGAAATAAAATTCATATTTACTCATTTAAATAAATGAATATTTCTTTCATGTTATATTACAGTTTGAAAGTGGTTAGATAAAAGTAAACAAAAATGATTCACTTCAATGGATTAATTTCAGTTTCATAATATGATAGCTACCAAAAATCTTATGGAATGAAAAAAATATATAGTACAAGGTGAAAAAACAAGGATTTGAAGCAATGTAATTATCTGTAATAAAGAAATATAGTTAATTAATTAATAGATATATGATTTTTTGTATAATTTCAATAATTAATTTATAGAGAAGAGTTAAATATTTAAATATGTAATATGAATTTTTACCTAGAACAGATGGTAGTTTGATACCACTAATGAAATTCATGGGGGAGGAATTTTCCAAATTTTATCAGTAATGAAAATCCCAAGACACACAAATAGAGATGTTGAATATTTTATGAAATGGGAAATCTGATCTAAAGGATATACAATTAGATGATTAATTGGATTTTAATGAACTGTGATAGATATGTGAGATTGGATAAATTGGTGGGTGAGGTTATAGAAGGAGAAAACATGATGTATAACATAACTTCAACTATGTATCTGAATTGATGAGTATTAAATTGGGTGAGGAATGGGTACCTCATTTTCTATGGAATAGGAAAGTTCTAAAAATTTTAATAGGTGTAGAAGATGGATATGAAGAATGTAAAGTTAAAAAAAATAATAAAATTAAATATTTGTTCCTCAATTATCATATATTATTCAATGTTCAATATTTTATCATAGTTTTCAATAAAAATAAAATGTAATTCATATTGTCATTTCCTTTAATTCAACTCTAAAAAAATACATTGCATTGAGAAAATTATGAAATCTTTATTAGCAATCATAATGTATAGGAAAAAACATCAAAAAAATCCATCATGGAAGTTCACCATTATGGACTAAAAAATGAGCTTTATAATTAATGTGAATAAGTGTAGAATAATGAACCATATAATTTTTTTATTTACTAAAAATTAAGATAAAGATAATATAATTTCATGTACTTTAAATATAGTTAATTTTATAAATTTCATGTCATTAAAATTACAGATTAAAGGTGAAAAGAAACATATTTTACACAATAAAATTTTTACAATTTTATCATGTATATTAAAAATTTTAATTTGAAATTGAATTTTTGATAAAGTGAAAGTGAATCATTGATTTATAAGAAATAAAGGTTCATTAGATTTAACTATCATACAGAATATTCATACATGAATAAATATAGAATATGAAAACTCATATCGATAGTTTTTATAAGGATTTCATATAGTAAATTACTAAATAATATAGAAATGCATATAGGTAATTCATATACAAAATGTACAATGAAATTCTGTTTAGAGTATTTAAAAACTTCATATAACATACATTAAATACAAATATAATCTATTCAAAAAATTATTATTTTTGCATAATGATAAGGAATGAGGAAAGATTACCTTAAATAATTGGAGTGAATAAAATATAAAAATATTTATATCACGAATAATATATTCCTAACATTTTGCAACAAACCAATAGAAATTATGTAAAAGACAGAAATCAAAAATATATGTCCAAGGAAGGTCATGTAGTTAGTGAGGTGGAACTAACCTAATTATGTAATATGAACAAGTGAGGGAAAAAGGGGGTGATAGGGATCAAATAAGCCTTACCCAATTGGGAGATTATGAATATAAAGTCATACATGGAGGTTGTGGATCTACAATCAATGAAACCCTACCTGAAACGAGAAATGAGATGTCGACACTAGGAGATGGGACTATTGGTGTAACAATTTTGGATACTATAAGTTTATTATCACAGTGAGTGATAAATACAATTATAGATAATTGAAACCCTAGTTAATCAGGGAGAATAAAAAGGAGGATGACAAGGTGAAAGATATGGATGGGTATTCTGAGAGGGAGTCTATGTTAGAGGTAGAGTCAGAGGAAGAGACCAAGGCTTAGGAGGTGTTATAGGTGGAGAAGGAGAACAAAAAGTAAATAGATGGGTAGTCAGTGTGGGATTCGAAGTTAGAGGCATAGATTGATGCGGAAGCGAACACAATGGAGGAGGCTAGGGTTATAGAGAAACATCCCCAGGACAAGAACCCAGGTGAGTCTCAACTAGCCCCCACCCTCCAGTTCCACTCACCAATGACATGAGTGATCATCATTCCAATGTAATTTTATTTTTTTGTGGTGATTGGGGATGCACTTCACAGAATTTACAAAATAAATTGAAAATTAAAATTTAATGCATTTGAATAGAAAACATTAATATAATAGTTAATTGAAATTTGTTACATATTGAACAAAAATTGGAATTCCAGTACCCGAAGATCAATTGTTTTATAACCGAGAAAGCTGAAACTATCTTAATATGAATAAAAATAGATTTCATGTATCCAAATAATTGATATTTTAATATATCATGAAAAAAAGAAATTGATTCCCAATTTTTAGTTTATTGATATGAAATAAAATGTCAATTTAGGGAAACTATATATATATATATATTTTAATATTTCATCCATCAATGATAAAATGAATATAATGGGAACTATCAATGTCAAATAACTACATGTATATTCAAAAGATGTAAATTAATTCCTTTGAATGTAAATTTAAATTATCATTCATGATACAGAATTGATAATGGGTGATGAAATATTTATTATGGAAAAAATAATCAGTGTAGTTATAAATGGTTATATTAATTATTTTCAATTTATCTCCAATATTATTTTCATAGAATATTTTAATATATAAATTTCGTATAAAATTTTACAAAAATGTATATATCACATATTATATATCAAAATAGTTGTCAAAGAATCTCACGTTGCATTTATAATAAGAATTGTTTTTTATTAAGTCCATAATTATATATTCTTTCAATAAATTTAAGAGAATTTTCATATTCAGTTAAACATATGAAACTAGTAGTGATGTAGATTAAATTGATGAACAAATATTTTATGTTGTAAGGACAATCAGTGAATTCAATACAAAGTCACATATCCAATTCATGAATTAACAAATATTCAAAATCTCTTATGTAACTATATATCACATTTTTGCGACTTGTAAATTATACATTTTATATGTTCATTTATAATATCACATTTTTTCATTGAATTAATTTTATAAAATGTTAATAGTTTTCATATTTATTTTTATACATATCACATTTTTTTATTGATTTTAATGTTATTGAATGTTGATAATTTTAAAATTCATATTTATTCATATAGAGGAATTATATAGATGGGATTCAAAATCCCTATCATAGTATACACTTTCAACATTATATATACTCCAAGATATGTAACCATATTTTAAATTTCATTTAATATTAAACTATATACTTCTATATCAACATCATATTGAATAAATGATTTTCAAAGTTTATATTTGTTCCATTGTTGTTATTGTTGGGGTACCTCAATTAATTAATTATAGAACTCCATTAATGTTACATTATGTTATATTAAAGACATTCTCCTAGAAATAAGGAAATGATTAAATAACATTGAAGAGTATGTGTTATCAAACAAAATGTTGAATTAATATAAATATGTAGGAAAATAGATTCCATGGATCCAAATAATTAAAATTATAATATATCTTTATAGATATAAATTAAATATATAAATTTAGTTTATTGATATGAAAAAAATTCAATTTATAGAAACAATTTTTTTATCTTTCTATCATCCGTAATATATCTAAGTACCCACCTATTTAAGAAATCCTACCATTTTTTGATATTTCAAATCATAAATGAATAGTAATTCAAATATATTAATTTATTTATAGAGTGAGTTTACTAAACTAGATTTTTTGAGATATTTATGGTGATTAATAACCTAACCATAGACTAATAAAGTTATTATGTTAATAAAGAGATTATTATTCAAGATATTTATGGTTTAAAGTAAAGATACTCTTCATTTACATCAAAAATTTGTAGTTCATCATTAAATCATATAGATATGGAAAAAATCTAAATTAACAAGGAAACCTATTTGCATTGAAGATAAACATGTATATTGATGTCTATAGATCTAGGGGTGATGGAAAAAATAATTTAATTCACTTGAGAATACAAAATCTTGATTATGTGGTATATAAATGCATAATAATATTAAAAGAGGATTCATTATTCAATATAGATCATATTTCAATAGGCCATCATCTTAATAAAGCTTCCCTAATGCTAATAATAGAAACATCAGACCACATCAACATTATCAGTATAATTCACTAGTCCATGTTATATAATATCAGAAAAATTGATAAACTAATCATAAGAACCCCTCCTGTAGAAAACCTAGGAATTAATGGAATAACTAAAAACCTTCAATGAAATGGTGTTAGAGTAAACATAACAGTTGTTTATGAATTTTTAGTACCCATAATTAGACAACATATAAAAATCCCAATTGATGCATATATTAATGTAAACAACCAAAAGAATCATATTTTAATGTGAAATACCAAATAAAATAGAAGAGACATACAACCTTGTTACATTCAAGAAAAAATAATTCCATTCAATTGAATAAATGAATCTATTTAGGAAATATCAATATCATCATGGGTTAATTCATTATTGAAGAATCATTCCCCACCACCGTATTAGAAGACAAACTAGTAAAAACACAAAAGACCAAAATATACATTCCTTTTAATTATTATCATATATAACAAGTGATAAACCCCATGATAATGTGTAATTTGAATGATTTATTAAAAAAATTATAATTAATGACATTTTATAAAATTTTATTCTAATATTAAATGTTAACAGTATAGAATGAAACAAATTACTTACCTAATCTGGTTTAAGCCCAACCAAGAAACTTGTGCCAATAATATTTCAAACATGAAAAATGGTATCCTTCACAACCTCCATAGTCAAACCCATTTAATGGAGAAACCTTATTATAATCATTGATGATTAATTATTCATAAAATATAATAATATAAACTAAATAAGACCATGGTAGAGGTGATGAATATAAATAAGGATGTTAAAAAAGTACGCATGTATTTGTGTTTAAAACTGTTACAGTGAATAAAAATCCATATAATCAAAATTTTAGTATATACATATACAAAATATATATATATATATAGATGATAAAACATATTTATAAACATGAATAAATAATATATATAAAAATGTTGACATCACAAACAGTTGGGATATTTTTTTTGGCATTTATTGGCATTGAAGCATTTAAATTGGTTCAAGTTAATTATAATTTTTGATTGCTATAGGATCCAATAATTCTGAGGTACACAAAGGGTATAAAAATTATTTATTCTCATTTAGGACTAAAATTGTCTTTAGACAAATCTGGATGAATTTTATGGGCGGTGAAGTATCTGGAAAGTGAAATTTTTGTCAATATCTCTACTGGAAACCCCGTATTCATTTAGAGAGAGAGAGAGAGAGTAGAAACCTGAATCCATTTGGATTCTTACTTATTTTTGAGCTTTAGTTATAAAATATTCAGCTTATACAATTTTTTAATTCACTGATCATTTTAAATTTTTAGTTTTAACATCTTCTAGATAAAGAATTATTTTATTATAAGCCACGGTAGGTTCTTCTGATTCAAGAAAGGGTATATATGAATAACATTATGTGGATTTTAGTGATTTTTTACCTCTAGATTTGGACTTTTAGACCTTAAATATGAGATTTGGATATTAGATAATCAGTGTATAAACATAATCACAAGATTCCAGCCCATTAAAGTTAATAATATTTTGACTTATAAAATCTATTCTTCTTAATTTTTTTATAATTTTTTATTCCATCACTGAGTTATATATTACATAAAACAAAACTCATATATATAAAAAACATATTAATAGAAGGATGAAAAATATAGAATATATATATATATATATAATATAGAACATATCTAAATAAAATATATATATATATATATAGACAATATGGATAAGAAAACTTTTTATATATACACAATATACAAATAACATATTTATATGGACATCACCGTAACTTTGTAATAGAAAAGTTATTAGGAATGTTTCATAACCAATGAAATAATTCAAAAAACATTTAAATTTGGAAGGATGTAATAAATTAGAATGTAATCTATCATAATTAGGCCACAAATAAAATTCATTTTAACATTAATGATTCTATATTTCGAAAACCAAAATAAAAGCAATAACGTGGTTGGAAATGGAGAATAAATTTTCTTACACGGTGTTCAAACTATTAGTTTACTAACATATAATAAGTTATCAATATTGACATATCCTCTAGGGTAGAAAACCGAACAACGTTTACATGAAGTTACTATCATGGAAAGTTAAAATTTGGCAATGTCTTCTACAATCCATAGTATGTTTTTTTAAACCCTTTTATAATATTTCATAAAATTAATACCCCTATAAATAATTTTATTACCACCCCTAAATATATTTCATACTACCTATAAATGTATATTTTTTATACCATAATTATGTCCAAAAAACACTATATATTTTTCTTTATTAGTTGTGAGTCACGATGGTTAAAAATAAAATGATATATAAAATATTAAAAAAATTGAGTAGGGAAAAAATAAAAATGTATTAAAAAATAGAACATTGATTAGAAAAGTCATCCATTTATTAGAATTTAAACCACCTTAAAAAACTATAACATGTAATTGTAGGAAAAAATAAATGATTAGTGATTTTGTTACTCAATATTATAACAATCTCTCAATTAGATATGAAATTAAAATATTCTCTAAGTGGGTGAATATTATACAAAATATTTTTAATTATATTCAACAATGATTATCCATTGATCACAGTAACTGAAATAAAAATTGTTAAGAGAAATTCACAATGTATAATGTTGAATTAGAGATAAAATTAAATAATAATTTATATCTATAACCAAAATTCAGATAAAATTTGGAATTTTTCAATGATCTTCACCCCTAAAAATAAAAATATGTAATTAAAAATTTAATTGTTATTAATTTCAAAAAAATAATACATTTTATATATGAAAAATAAAAAAATTAACATGGTTTCAAATGTATATGTTGTAAAATTTAATCAGTACAAAGCATACCTTCGGTTGTACATTTTAAAGTATCACTTATATAGAAAAAATAATCATATAGTATTTCCCCATTCAATTCTATAGAACATAGTATCTAAATAATACAAAATTAAATAAATATATATTTAGAAGAGAATAATGAAATGAATGAGGGTTGAAATTTTTTATTCTTCTAAATAATTTATAATGTGTGTTAAATATTAAAATTCCATTCATTTGTCTCAATATTTTTGAAATTATAATAGAAAATATTTGGATTAAATTAGATAAAATGAAAATGGAAATGAATGAAAAAATTTCAATAATTTGATGAAATTTAAATTCATGGTAGAGTAACTTACCTTGAAAATATAGACCTCGATTACAGATTTTATTTTTCTAATGAAAAAAATCATTGATTTCATCAGTTGTAATGATTTATTTGTGTTCATATCATTTTAAAGATACCTAGATATAAATGAAAAAATAAAATTCACATTTGAAACATTAATATAATATATAAATTAGGAAAATCTATGAAATAAATAAGGAAAATTCAAAACTCCAGAATCGAAATTGAATTATTCATTAATGGAGAAGTATGAAAATACATGCTCCTTTCATTTCATACTAATTCCTTCTAATTTAAAAAATCCCTTTATTATTAAATAATAATAAATTTTATTGATTAATGAATTCCCAATTTTTTTGATATGTCGAAACAAGAAATGAAAAAAAAACAGTTAAAAACATTTATCATTATGGGTTCCAACAAAAAACTAAAAAATTGATTGTTTTTAAAAGAGGTATTTAACACCATACAACAACGACCTGTGAATAGTTTTATGAAAACGAATCTGTAGAGAAACTAAAAATCAAAAAAACAATTGAAAAATAATATATATTTTTGGGAATGAAATTCATTATAACCAAATCCGGAATGATTTCCCCTTTCAATTTTTATTATACATGTATAATCACTGAACCCTCATTGCATTCCTCTTCAATATAATAATTTATTATAAACATAGGTTTAGTAAACCCCTACAAAACATTAACCCCCTCATCTATTACTCTCCCATGTATCTCTCTCTCACAACTACAAATGCACATTATGAAGGAACTACAATTACATCTTTTATAAACATTAAATAGTATTAACAAAAAAATAACACATATTTATCAAAAAATTGAACTCCTAATATATATAATAATAATTCACAGCAATACATATGCTATATAAGCATGTTTCATCAAAATACATGGTGTGAATGAACTCATAATACATATTATACAAATTCAAGATGCTACAAATTTGTTATTTATTTTTATAAACATCTAGAAATTGAAATTCAATTATGGAAAATAAAACACCTAACATGATAACTTTTTTTCTACACCTATTTGATCAAATAAATTAAAAAAATTAAATTTTATTTACTCATCAAAAAGGGAAAACAAATTTAGTTACAAAATATCATGGATACATTTTACTCCTCTAGAAAAAATAATACTATATATGAAAACAAATGAAGAAGAAATTAATTCTTGAATAAATATCAAATAAAGGAAATGTAAAAGATTAAAAAATAGATAGATGATGTATTAAATATAGAATACCTAAATTGGGTTACTTTCTTTTAGCCATTTGGGTCTTAGTGGGAATTTTTTCATCAAAAATGATAGTTTTTTCATCATTTTCAATTTCCTTCTTAGAATTTTTGGGAACATGTATGGTGTGATGTTACAAAAAAACATAATAGATAAGGTTAAGAAAATGAATTAGTATTACAGCTATGCATTTGAGATTAATAAAAATTTTATATTCTAACTTTTAATAATTAACCTATCTAGTATAACACTAAATGAATTATTTATATATATTTAGTGAGGTATTAATAGGTTTAGTGTTTTATGTTCCAAAATAACTCTAAACCAATATATTCATTTTAATTCTCAACATGGAGCCCTTATGATCTATTGAAAACAAAATTTAGGAAGGACAAAACAAATGGAAAGCCCTAGGGTCTACCTCATGAAGCTTGATCACAGAGCCCTATAGCCCCACATCTGACGCCCATCTCCCCCTTTGTGAACCCGCTACGAAATAAGATGGTGGGCTGCTCCGCGAACCCCTTTGACATTCGTGAACCCGCTGCGGAGCAAAGAGGTGGGATGCTCCGTGAACCCCTTTGAGAATCATGAACCCACTATGGATCAAGGGGGCGAGATGATCTGAGAACCCCCTTGATGTTCACAAACCCTCCGCGGAACAAGGTGGCGGGATGCTCCGCGAACCCCCTTGATGTTTGCGAACCCGTCGCGGAGAAAGGAGGTGTGATTTTCTGTGAACCCCCTTGATGTTCGAGAAATCACCGTTGAGAAATCTATGTTCTGCTTTGCGATGCCTCTTTACTATTAATACTAGGCTCCCCTCAAGCCCAAAGGACATATCCTCTATCCTTTCACCTTTTGAGCTCCCACATCGCAAATCAATTTCTGCTCTGCGAACAATGATCTTTTCAATGTACTTTTTCATCATGAAGTGCCCTCCCCTTTGCATGGATTCCGCCCATATTCAAATAGGGGTTCCCCTCACGGAGCCCACGGGCCTCCATGAATTAAGGAGGTCCCCAAGGGGACTCGGTTCGTCCCAAAGAATTTATGCTTCCCGAAACACCCTTTATACACATGTGATCTGCATGCTAAGGCATGGTCACTATGCTTTGTGAAGAACATTGCTTCATAATGTTATGCTTCACAAGGCAGCCTTGCCTCGCGAGGTATTTCCCTGCGAATGACTTTAGAAATCGTGAAGCACCTTCTATATCAACCTATTCCCTATACCAAGTCTAGGTGACTTCAAATCACGAAGCACATCCCTTCACAAAGCCTCTCCACTTCACGGAGCACCAGAGCTTCACAAGGATTCTACCTATAAACCCCTTTTCTTGACAACTCCTTTTTCTGTGTAGCCCTTCAAGTTTGCAAGAATCAATTTCAAGGTCCCTTGTGTGTGCTACCCATTTCGTTGCTTCACCTCATGCTTCTTCTCATAGGCATGATAACGGCTATTGCTCCTTCACATAGCCATGCTAACATGGACCCCCAATTGATCACTCCATAACACCCCCAACCACGAAATTATCGATGCCTTCCTTCCCTCAAGGGTTGGAAGGTATCAGTTATGTATGTCCTAGGGGTGCAAAGAGAACCCACCTATAATGGCCCGGACCACTCCGACCCATTTCTTTGTCTAAAAAAAGGTCATAAAGGGTTCTCGAGGGTAGAATGGACTTTTCGCACACTTTTCATAATTTTGTCACTACACGCCATGTAGTGTGAGTACACACTGTGTACCACCTTTCCAAGTATACCCTGTGTTTACGTCATGTCCTTGCCGTGTGAAATAAATAAGTACACGCCGTGTAGTTTTTCCCTGCATACACGTTACGCTCAAACCGTGTATTGACAAGTCAAAGACCATGTGCCGTGTCGAAGCCGTGTCCTTGCCGTGTGAAGTAAATAAGTACATGCCATGTAGCCCATCCTACACGCCGTGTAGTTTCTCCCCGCGTACGCATTACCCTCAAACCGTGTGTTGACCAGTCAATGGTCGTATACCGCATTGAATGTCATGATTGAAGCCTCATGGGGATTGCTTGGAATAGTCGAGTACACGCCATGTACTAGGAAGTACATGCCGTTTACTTTAGTTTTTATCACTTATAAATGATGGGGGCCTCCCCTCCTTTTCAGATCATTCCTCACCTCCCCATTACTTCGAGCAGAGCCCTCCCGAGAGACTCCAAAGCTCCTTTCTTCCATAACTTATTCGTTCACGCTCTGATTTATGATCCTTCAGTGGCCACGAGATAGTAATGACGAAGCGGAACTTATGAGCTTGGATATTTTGTTTTCCCTTTGGCCTTTCGTTTCCAGCTTCAACCCGAGGAGGTTTTTGCTGTGTTTTGACAGAACTGACGGATGCCGACGTGTGTCTTCTAAAGTTGATCTAGGGGAGCATTGTGATCAAAACCTGTTAAGGTAGGGATTTTACCTTCGTCTCTCTAATTTTATCATCACGTGGGATGGGTGTCCTCTTGCTTTCACAAGACATAGTTGAACCATTTCAATGATGATAATAATTGTCTTAAAGAATGGGGATGGGGGGAAGTTGTTATGTTTATCTTTGCTTATCCTATTGTTATGTTGTGAATTGAATAGGCTTATGCCTACTGAGAATCATGATCATTGGGGGACTTTTCTTGTGCAATTAAATGTTGCCCCATCTTTGTAAACCGTTTTGTGGATGGAAACTTTGTGGAATATGGATACTGGTTAATCACGTAATGTTGGATGATTAAGTGAATATCCGAAACCCTTGTGTGATCACCCCTGTTGAACAAAATGGAATAATGAACATATGGTGTTGGTTTGGTTATGTGGTGTGTGAAAGGGGGGGGGGGGGGTGAATCCTAGGTTATTACGAATAGGATGGGCAGCGGGGCTGTAGTGAATGATATTAAAGGGGCAATGATGTGGTACGAGCCTGGTTTTGTGATATGGATGTGGAGATGTGGTTATAGTGGCAGTAGGGCTGTAGTAATGGGTTGTGATATTAAAATAAATTGGAAAGTTGATATTTGAACTGTGGGGAACGATAATGAATTAAACGTGGGAACAATCAATGGGGATTTATGGATGATAAAAAGGTTGGTTTTGTGTTTCTTGTGCTCTACGTAACTTGATTTTTGGTTGGTAGGGTTTTTCCACGAAACGCTTGATCTGGTTTGATTATTTCCCAGTAGTTAAGGAACTAATAAACTAATACTATTGAAACATGAAAACCTATATGGGGGTGATATTGTTTGTTGAATGCACACTTCATAGTAGCAGTGCTGAGGCATGTGCTCAGTTTCTATGTATAGAGGCCATAGGTTGGGTTGTGTGTTTGGTATACATATATGTATCTGTATCTTTGTGTTTTGTCACACCCCACCCATCTTGAGCACCTAGTACCGAACACTCCCATTTCATGTTAGAGGGTGTTTCCCCCTTAGTTACTAGCTCCTTCCTGCTCCTTCTTCCATAGGGTGTGATGGCTTGAGGTGACCTTACTCCTAATACTCTTTATGTAGGTTTTGAATGGTGTGATTTTACCCAAAGACTCTTCGAGCAGGTTTACTATTCCCAAGTATCTTCGGGATGAGGCCTAGGTGTGTTCGGGCGACGATGTGATTGTGCTTTGTGAGGCCCATGTGTGTACGGGCGGGATATGTGGTTTGTGAGGCCCAGGTGTGTGCGGGAGAGATATGTGGTTTGTCAGGCCCAGGAGTTTGCGGGAAGGAAAAGTGTGGTAGCTTCAGGACAATCGTTGTTAGGAAGAGCAGCTAGCTAGTGGGGGGGGGGGGGAATTGGTGTGGGGTACCCAATACTCTTGTTATTATATACTACTACATGTTGTTTTTGTTTTTGGTGAGTGTGGCTGGCGAGGTTGGGTGGATAGAATTCCTTGCTAGGTTTTGGTTTCTTCTGTTGTTCTCACAGGACATTAGGATGTCTCCCCACCTGTGCACGAGAGCATTAGGTTTCCCTACTGATTATACTTATATGCTCACCCTGCGTTTACTTTCAGGTTTCCAGGAGTACTACCAGGGCCTTGCGGGGCCCTAGTAGTCGGGAGAGTTGGAGTTGTTGCGGTTTTTTGTACTTTTGTTTCTTTTGGTATTGTGCTTTTGAGTTTTCTTGTACTTCTACTTTATTTCAGAATTTTTTAAAGATGCATGTGGGATTGGTTTGGGTTTATTTTCATTTAATAGATCCTTTTTCATTTGGTGTTTGACTCATCCTATTTCCTAATCTTAAATAATAAAAAGGGTAATGCCTCCCATATTTGTGAAAAATCATACCCTTGGTTCTAGTCACCACTCCGGGGCCTACTGGAGGCGGGACATGGGATTCATTATCTCCCATTCACCATTTCCAGCTTCGAAGGGGCATCTTTGGTGGGAGGTGGTCGTGACACCACCTCATACGAGCTGTAGGACATTAAACTACCAACCCCATCATCCTCAGCACATGACATTAAACTGTGACCATGCCCCATGAATTAGACGCGAGGTTCCCCCACCTTGGACATTATGCATTCCCAATGGTCTCACAAGAGTGAGATAATTCCTAAAATGGAATGACACCCTCTTTTTGGGAGTAACGTCTGTCCGTGGGGAAAGGGTAACAACCCTAGTGCAAGCCCCTAGCTTTTCTTACAAGAGGTGTCATCCCTGCTTCTCCTTTTATGGGTGCCAAATCCTTCCCCCACTGGGCTTTGTGACCACCTGGGCCTCCGTCATGGATTAAGTCCCAATTTTCCTCACCTCGGGTTGCAAGTAATGGGTAAGCACATGTTTTCTCTTTGGGAGTCTAACCACGTGTACACACCCCATTACACTTCCCACGGACGCACCTTCGGTGACGTGATCGTCAGGTATTTGCGTCCTATAGTTTCTTGCACTAAGCATGACTCACGTGGGATTAGAGCAATCCCTGACCATGAAATCCTCTCAAGTTTGTCTAGAATGTAAGGCCAAAACTCCCTCTTGAACGACATGGACATTGATCCTCACCAAGACAAGGAACACAGGAAGCCTCCCTGTGGTTCAAGCCCACAGTCCATTTGTCCCAACCATCATCATGACAGTTCACCAAACCTCTCTTGATCTACGTGGACATTGACGCTCACCAAGGTAAGGTACATAGGAAGCCTCTGTGAGGTTGAAGCCCAAAACCATTGGTCCCGACCCCCTTTCATGTTGGACCATATTCGTCCCGTGTAATGTTAAACTGCATGCCCCCTTTTCATCCTGCAAGACTTTAAACTTCATCCACCATCCAGAACTATGGGGGCTTTGATCCTTGTTTCCTGGATAAGGTACATAGGAAGCCTTCCTAAGGGTTAACATCATCCAGTGGTATGCCGTTGTGACCCCATCAAGCAGTAAGCCATTGTGACCCCATCTAGTGGTAAGCCATTATGACCCCATCCAACGGTAATCCATTGTGACCCCATCCAGTGGTATGTCATTGTGACCCCATCCAGCGATAAGCAATTGTGACCCCATCTAGTGGTAAGACATTGAAGTTCCCAATCAATGGTAAGTCGTCGTTAGATGAACTATGAGTACTTGGATTCCATTTCATAGGGATATGTAAGAGGTCTCTTGGAAACTCAAGCCCAACATCACTGTCATCCTTGAGTCGACTCCATCTCATTCTCCACTCACTTCACTTCACCATCCATTATCCATTTTGATTCTTACATGGGATACCACATCCCAGTGGGATCATGCCACCACATTCCCCATTCCCTTTAACAATAACCATGGTATCTAGCCATGCGTTAGCCCCAAAAATAGTTTTCCCTCTAGGGTATGCACCCACCAGATCCACTCTGGTCAGTGTTCCGATCAGTCTAATCCATCTCCAATAGACGTTAAGCTCGCGACATACCCTATGCTAAAAATAGTAAGGTGAGGAAAACCATAGATACATGCCTACAAAATATAATTCCTCGTAATCGACGATGGATGCCTCAGGATTCCACGTCCTCATAGTTCATCTGACGAAAACTTACCGTTGATTTGGGACTTCAACGGATTACCGATGGATGGGGTCATAACAACTTACCACCGGATGGGGTCACAATGGCTTACCACTAGATGGGGTCGCAAAAGCTTACCACTGGATGGGGTCACAACAGATAACCACTAGATTGGGTTGACAATGGCTTACCGCTGGATAGGGTCACAATGTCTTACCGCTGGATGAGGTCACAACGACTTACCCTAGAATGGGGTCACAACAGCTTACCACTGGATGGGGTTGAACCTCAGGGTGGCTTCTTACATACCTTATCCATGAAACAAGGATCAAATACCCCATAGTTAAGGATGGTGGATGTAGTTTAACATCGTGTAGGATGAAAATGGGGCATGCAATTTAATGTCACATGGGACAAAGATTATCCGACGTGAAGGGTGGTTGGAACCAATGGTTAGTGGGATTGAACCTTAGGGAGAATTCATATTTACCTTACCTTGGTGAGGATCAAAGACCACATAGTTCAAGAGAGGTTTGGCGATCCGTCGTGAATATTTTCGGGACCAATGGATGGTGGAATTGAACCTCAGGGAGGCTTCCTACATACCTTGCCTTGGTGAGGATCAAAGTCCACGTAGTTCTTGGGTGAGTTTGGGGATTACATTCTAGGTTACCGAAAGAGGATTTCATGGTTGGTGCTTGCTCTAAGACCACATGAGTCATGCTTGGTGTGAGAAACAAGAGGCAGAAAATACCTTATGATCATGTCATGGAATGTGCATCTATGGGAAGTAGAATCAGGGCTTGCATGTGGTTAGTAGCCCAAATAGGAAACAGGGGCTTACGCATGGCTAGCAGCCTGAGGTGATGAAAATTGGGACTTACTCAATTATTGAGGATCAGGTGGTAACAAAGCCCAGTGGGAGAGGGATTTGGAACCTGAGAAAAGAGGAGGAGCAGAGATGCTACCTCCTGTAAGAAAAGATAGGGGATTACACCTTGGTGGTTTTCTTTTTCCCCATGCATAGATGCCACTCCAATAAAGGGGTTTTCATTACACGTTGGGAATGATATCACTCCCGTAGTGACCAGTGGGAATATAGAATGTCCAAGGTGGGGGAACCCCATGTCCAATGCATGGGTCATGGTCACAGTTTAACGTCATGTGTTGAGGATGATGGTACTTGGAAGTTTAACGTCCTGCTGCGCGGATGAGGTGGGTTCGCTCTGCTCCCCTAGGACATACATAACCGATACTTTCCTTCCCTTGAGGGAAGGAAGGCATCACCAATGCTATGGTTTGGGGGGTGTTATGGAGTGATCCGTTGGGGGTCTACGTTAGCGTGGCAATGCAAAGGAGCAATAGTTGTTAACATGCCTATGAGAAGAAGCATGGGGGGAAGCAATTCAATAGGTTGCATTTCCAAAGGGACCTTGAAATTGCTTCATCCAAACCTACTGGGCTGCACGGGAAAAATAGTTTCAGAGAAAATGTGTTCATAGGTAGAAGCCTTGTGAAGATTTGGTGCTCGGTGATGTGGAGAGGCTTCGTGAAGGGATGTGCTTCGTGAAGTGAAGTCACATAGCCAAGGTATAGGGAATAGGGGCATATAGAAGGTGCTCCGTGAAGTGGAAAGGCATACGTGGAGCAATGCCTCGTAAAGAGAAGGTGACTTGTGAAGCATAACATTGTGAAACAATGTGCTTCACGAAGCACAGTGACCATGCCTTATCATGTGGATCACATGTGTATTAAGGGTGTTTCTTGAAGCATAAACTCTCCGTGATGACTCGAGTCCCCTTGGGTACCTACTTCCATCACGGAGGCTCATGGGATCTGTGAAGGGAATCCCTCATTGAAGAGGGGTAGAATCCATGCAAAGGGAAATGCACTACACGATCAAAAAGTACCTTGAAAGACTCATGGTTCACAGAGGGGAAATTGCTTCGCAATGTGGGAGCTCAGCATGTGAAAGGTTAGAGGATATTACCTTTGGTCTCAAGGGGAGCCTGGTATTTATAGGCAAGAGGTGCCGCGAAGCAGAAAGAAGCATGCTCCGGAGTGGGTTCATGAACGTCCAGGGGGTTCACGGAGCATCCCACCTGCTTGCTTTGCAGCGGGTTTGTGAACATCAAGGGGGTTCACGGAGCATCCCACCTGCTTGATCCGCAGTGGGTTTGTGAACATCAAGGGGGTTCACGGAGCATCCCACACCCTTGCTCTGTAACTGGTTCGCGAACGTCAAGGGGGTTCGCGGAGCATCCCACCTCTTTGTTCCGCAACAGGTTAGCGAATGTCAAAGGGGTTCGTGGAGCATCCTACCCCTTACTCTACGGAGGTTTCACAAATGTTAAATGGGTTCGTGAAAAAACCCACCTCCTTGC
Organism: Viscum album; assembly: GCA_963277665.1. Lineage (NCBI taxonomy): Eukaryota > Viridiplantae > Streptophyta > Magnoliopsida > Santalales > Viscaceae > Viscum > Viscum album. The sequence goes on along the minus strand of OY728121.1, from coordinate 80,851,632 downwards.
TCCATAGTGGGACCGTGAACATCAAAGTGGTTTGCATAATAGCCCGCCTCCTTGATCCACGGTAGGTTCGTGAAGGGGTATCTAGGTGTTGGACACATGGCTATGGGGATCCACCCTCAGGCTTCGTGAGGTGGCCCCTAGGGATTTCCATTTGTTCTTTCCTTCCCAAATTTTGGAATCAACATATTCCCCCCTCTGATTTGGATCCAAGGAGAATGTGAGGGTAAAATTCCAAGGTTCAATCATCAAAATACCCCAACAATCATGAAGAGACCTTGAGAAGAAAACGCATGAAGCAGAGCAATGGCATGGGGCTGAGTGCGCTATAAAGCTTGCCACGGCTAGACGCACTGTGAAGCACCTGGTGTTCCTGCCTATAAATAGGTGGTGAACTTTTTCTTTTCCTTTATCTTCTCTATTATTTTGGATTTTAACACTCTCGATTCACGATGCTCCACGTACTCTATGATTCCTCTCTGTGAATTGGGCCTTCTACTTTGTGGTGCATAGCGAGTCTTCGACTTCACGTCAGAGAGCTTTGTGACTTGGGTTTGAAGGCTAGGGTAGGGCTCTGTGGATAGTCTTCTCGAACAAGCTCCGTGAACTTGCTCTGCGAAAAGCTTCATGAACTGAACCCAAAGAATACCCAAACTAAAAAACAGATTGTCTCACATGGAGGCTTCCAGGGTGGGGATCATTGAAGATGATGCCCATAGGGAGGAGATAGAGAATATATTGGGTTTAGGGGAGTTGATACAGAGCCACTCTAACCACGAGTCATTGGTGGAGTTGTTGTCGACACGCCAAAGGAACTATCCGCGGTGCAAGAGATTTCATTTGTATGGATTTGGTCAAAGGGATGATGAATTCGCCCATGAAGCTAGTAGGGACGATCCGAGTTACAGGTTCTGAAGCACACCGTGTCAGTGCCTGGGGTTCAGGGCGGCTGACGGCCATGCATGGGAGGACTTCACACCCTTCATTGCTTATTGTTTGTACAATAATATGAACATTGTTGATGGGAAGGGATTGAAGTTGGAGACATCCCCCCTCTATACAAGATTATCATGATGGCAGCCCTGAGAAACTCAGGGAAGGGGTGGTCCGATAAGTGGGACCTAGGCTAGGGCAGCGACTTCAAAAATGATTAGGCATGTGCCCACTATGTAGGTACCTCATGTGAATAATTTGGGGCTGCTCTGAGTAGAGTGGGAATATATGATTCTCCTTGGGCCTCCCAATTCTACATCTATCAACTGAAGCATCTAATAATGGAGTTTTTGAGCAGGTGGTCATTGAGGACCAATAACTTTCATTTACACCGTGGGAATGTTGGAATCAGTTTATGGGACATGCATCAGATATCAGGAGTCCCGATATTGGGGTGATGTATGATGAATTTGTCCCTTTTATGGGTGTGCTGGAGGATCCAAAGAAAATTTCACCACTGGCGATGGCATTGAGGGAGCTGGATCCTGGAGAGGACAAGGAAACGGTGAGAGACGTCCATTTAAGGAGATGGTTCAAGCAGTTCCTGAAAATTCTAGAACATAGGCAGTTTCTGGTGAGGCCTTGGACTTTCCTGATTTGGGATCAATGAGGCAATGAGAACTCGTACAGGTGGCTCTTGGAGGACAACCAGTGGAAGAAGTTGGGATTAAACGTCATTAATGAGCAGCAACTGGTAGTCAGGTTGGCAGCATTCATCGCGACTATCATCTATGGTAGGATCCTTATGGTTAGGGATACAGACATGGGAGTGTGACCAAGCACATTTATCATAGCGTCTATGTTGGTGACTGGATGGCGGGTGAACCTCAGAATCTCGATGCTCACAAAGCTGTACAAGGTGTTGTGGCACATCAGCGAGGGGAAGGGGCTACAGAGGATACGCGGGCAGTTCCACATCCAGTACAGGTGGATAGTGGTGCACATCAGGGGGTCTATGAATATCTGAACCCCATCTGCTTTCCATGATCAAAATTCTGTCCGTCCATTATAAATTCCGCGGGGTGATTTCTAGCCAATCTTACAGTGCAAGTGGTACTGAACCACGCCTGGAAGATAGAGGAATTTAGCTTTCATCCATTCCCGCTGCCAATGGGTGCTTTTACTAATGATGGCCTAGGAACATAAGAGAAACCGTCCTATCTCTTGGGCTTTCAAGGTGGATTCCTGGTGACAAGAGTAGACCGTGAGACTCTCTGCGAGTCATACACCTCTCACTAAATTGCTATTGAAATTTTAGATTATGAAGCGGCTGACCCCACATGACTATTTTGGGGTGTTCCATGATGAATATGCATGTGTGATGAGGAATATGTGGCTCATGATCACATGGGAGGATGGAAAGATGCAGAACAAGTTGCTTCCACCCACAATAGTCTTCGGGTTGGCGAAAGAGTATGCCAAAAGATGGGAGGCGGGCTACTCGGGGGAGACGCCGAAGCAGTCAGCCATTCGGGTTGGTGATGGTGTGCCTCCCCATCCTCGAGACTGGGTCTGGAAGATAGCATGGACATCCCGCGTTGGTGGGGTTTTCGTGACAGTGAGGCCTGTACCGGCTGAGAGGGAGGTAGCGGCAGCGGATCCAGCAACGATAGTGGACCCAGTGGTCCCATAAGAACAGAGTTATCCAAAGGGGTGGCCACCAAGAGGATTCCGTAGAATATCCACCCAGGGCTCGGGGGTAGTGGTTTCTCCATATATACATTCCATTGAACACCGCCTTCTCTGAGGTCTGGGACATCTGGTATGTCAACAGGTAATTTCTCAGGCCGTCCGATATGTAGAAATACTTGAACCACCTAGGGATGGATATGTTGGGAATTAGCCTTGTCAAGTCGACTTTACAGTATCCCAGGAGGATACAAAGCAATACCTAGCAGATCTGGAGGAATTTGTTCACTCTTTAGGTGCCATGCATCCAATGACAGACTGGGTGAAGGTGTTGTTGAATTAGACAGCCCCATGCATTTGTCTGCTGCCGAACTGAGGGAGTTCTTTCCTTTTCCATAGGAATCTGATAAGTCCTCCTAGGGGGAGGAGGCTGGTAGAGGGATCCCATTGGAGGAGGGTGAAGTTGGTGATCCAGACTCGGAACATGAGGAATTCACAAAGGCCCTTGGGGTAAAATCCCAATCCCCTTCTTCAGGGTCTGCTTTCAGGTTTTTCAAGACTCCTTAATAATACTTGAACTATGCAGGAGGGTCTCATACACAGAACCTGTTCTCTCCACTTAATAGATGAAGATGCGGGAACTTACGGATCTACACCAACGTCTGCATTAATTACCTCATCCGGCAGGGCCTAGACACCTAAGGTGGATCCTTTGGAGCTTTTAGACCTTCAGAAAATATATGGGGGGACACGCCTCGGGGTCTTGATGGAATCAACCCAATAAAAAGACCAAAAATTTGATCTCTATATGTCTCCTCTACCAAATTTTTTATTTTCACCCGTTGACTATATCAACTAATGTCCATGCCCCTTTTTAGTGTGCATAGTTCTCCAACCGGTGTGGGCCGCCTTGGCGAGGATGGTTGGTGCTTCTGGAGGATCCTTTCTAAGGGGAATTCTGGAGATTGTGGAGGCATATATCCAGACCGACCAAGCTACGGTGCTCCCAATCACAAGTAGGATCGTCAGTGGGGCTGCGCCCAAGATTTTTGAGGTGGGGTCCGATGCTGAGGATCGATCAGACAACCCAGGTCCCACCATACCTAATCAAACCTTGGATGTGGACCCTACTGATGATTTCCTAGGGAAGTTCCCCGCATATGATCTTTCCAGGAACTCCGACTGGGATGAGACAACCTCTGATGAAGAGGACAGAAAAATAGTTTTTCGCCGATTGTGGAAGCTGATCAAGCGATTCATCGACGACACCCCCAAAATGCAATGGGTTGATGAGATGGATAGAGTTCGCTTGCAGCTGTGTGAACTGTGTGCTGGGGGAGTGGATGTCTAACATCCCCACATACCAATCTGAGACATTATGGCATAGAAAATTCGGCGGTATGATCATGGCCTCAGTGTGGGCTGGCAGCAGAGGAAAGTGATGAACATCAAGAGGCTCCAGGAGGATGAAGATGAGATTCTGCAGCTACAGGTCCAGATGGAATAGCACTCAGACTCCCTCGATACGCAATCGGAGCAAATATTGTGATTGAAGGCCCAAATGGCAGAGGCCATAGAGAATATGGAGAAATCATTCGATGATATGATTGTCATCTGGACCGACGTAGAGCAAGCCCAGATTGCGGTTGATGAATTCCTCCCCATCGCTACTGTGGTGGAGTAGGAGCGGAATAGGAGACAAAAAATCCTGGACGCCACAATCCAGAGGGTGGAAGAGCCTCAACTTTCTTTTTATGGGGTTAATTCGTCCATGGGAGGGATCGATCATCAGGTGTTGTAAGGATTACAAACCATCAAACATACTTTCATGCTTTGATTGTTTTATGCGATATTCATGCATGTGTTCCATTATATGTATTGGTTTTACACGCATCAATTATATTAATGAAATTCCCAGGGATCAGTCCTTGAGCTCACGCAGGTCAATCCCAATGTGAGAAACAAGGGATGATCGCCATGTTATTCTGTCTGAACATAAGGGTGCCGACCAATCTTCAGGCATTTGGGGTTTGAACAATCAATCTAGATTTCTGGGCAGAAATGGGAGAGGACTGATTGGAGGACAAGGACCTCAGAAAAATTGACATTCCATCCTTCCAATGTGCTCTATTTCATGAGCGGGGTAATGCCAGGGGCTTTCAACTTAATCTGAACAAAGGAGAAGAGAAAGTAAGAATCAAGATACCCAAAGATCAGAACACTATAAGGGTTTCCTAAAAATAAAGGATGACTATTAATCGTGTTCAAAACATAGTATCCTTATTGTGTTAGCCTAGAATGGGAATAAATAATGATGGCCAACCACTGAACATGTTTGAAACACGGGGCCTGACTCAAAATGTTGTCCATTAGCCTTCCAGAGTGTTAGCCCAGGACAGTAGGCAAGCCATAGTCCGAGAATCCAATCTGTTAGGGGGTTCTTCCAGATGTGAAATAGGATGAGGGTCTGAATAAAGGGCACACAAAGAGTGGAGTGCGGAGTGATGGGTTGTCTGAATGGAGTCCAACACTCTTGAAATTACGCCACCGTGGTGAAGACACATTATGTGGGAGCGTCAGTCTAATCAGGTATCATACCTACTCCCAAACAGGACCTCTCTGGTAAGGACCTATAATGACATGAGAATTTAATTCATACCAATGAGGACAATAGACACGTAGTTTAATGTTGTACAGTGAGGAAGATGCTCATAATTTTAAGGTCAAACTTCCTAGACTGTGGTTAAAATTTTAAAGTAATGGTACGCGGACTGTAGGCACCTCGTTTATGGCCATAGAGACTAGACTGTGATCGGGGTCAAGGGGCCAGGAGGGTTAATGAACCTTGGGCTGGGCCTGAGGTGAAATGCCTGGGCATTCGCTACATATCTCATAAAGACGAAAATCACACCAAATTTAGTTGTTAAGAAAGGCATGGCCAGAGGCCAACACTGATAGGGGAAATCTATTTTGGAAAGGGATCTGGTGCATCCGATGACTAACACAGGGCAGCTTGAACTTGTTCAGGGTAGAACCACATTTTAGTGTCATGCCTCAAGGACATGTGTGATCGTGCAGTTTAACATCATACGATAGGATTGGAAGATCCATAGAAGGGAGTATGTGGTGTGGTAGCTATAAACCCCACGTGAATGAGGACATACAGAGTATGGACCACACCATGTATCCCTAGAGGATGTTATTAATTTCAAGGGACCAAAAGAGAATGTTAGGTTGGGCCCAAGGCCAAGTGGTCAGCATTCTAATGTATCCCCCAAGGATGGGAATAAAAAAATACATAGTTTCGAGAGCACAGTTTAATGTCATGCTGGACGATTAAAGGCTTGTGTGGCATGACTGCACCAGTACACATCGAACCAGAACTACTAAGACCACGTGAGTCGTGATTGATGTGGGAACAATGAGAAGTGGTGGGGCTTTCCTGCCACAAGAACTCACATGTTAGGGGTGGTGGGATGCTAGGTGAATGATGTCCCCATGATGCTGGCCTTCCTATATAACGCACCTAGATGCATGAAGGAGTAATGTCGAGTATGTTGGAATTCCACTTGAATATAAGGAAGTGGAAATATGTGAATCATGATGCTCGAGATCTAGACCACAATGATGGTTGTGTGACGATAGGGGATACCTATTGAATATGTTCCAAACATAGTATCTGTTTTGCATTAGCCTGAAATGGGGACAGAAAAAGTAGGGTTGATGTTGACCATATTCAAAACACAGTACCTGTTGCAAATTTCGTCCAAGGCCATCAGATACATTGGCCCAAGATGGTAGGTAAGCCAGTGTGGCATGAGACCAGGACATAAAGGGGGTACCTTTAGACAAGCAAGAGGATGAGGACCCAAATGACAAGCTCACAAATCTTGGACATGGAATGATGGAACCTCCCCGTGAAAATTACACACTGCGGTCACTACCATAATGCATTTGAGTATGACAACAGGACATATCAGATAGAGAGAGTCAAGTCCCCCTCCAAGGACAAGGGTCCGGAGGTTGCACGCTTCCAAAATTAATGGTCATAGTATGGGAGATTAAGGGGACATTGATTTAATAGACTATTTGTAGGGTGGAGAAGTGGCCAAACATGACGCGCATTTCACATATGGAGATCTTAGTTTAGGGTCATAGAACTCGGACCAGGTTGAAAAAATACATGGGTGGCACATGGCGTGACTATTACAGAACCCGATGTGAATGAGAACACATGAGGTACTCGCCACACCACATTTTTCCAAAAGAGTTTTGTATGAGGGGTCGAAAGATAGGGGATATGATTTTGGATTCCTGGGGTCGGACCTGGAGACGAGATGTCTGGGCATTTCTATGTATCTCATAAGGATGGGAATCAAGCCATACGTAGTTATGGAAGATGCAGTGCAGTTTAACATCTTGCATTAAGGACACATAGTGATTTTAGTTTATGGTCATAGAGCTTTAACCAGGTTGTAGGGAACACTGGAGACACATGGTGAGATAATTATAAAACCCGGGGTCAATGAGGACCTAGAGTCCGGATCAGCATGTGTTTTTGGGGAGGTTTTAGGTTGAGGGAATGCAAATGAAAGTTAGTCTGGGCCCAAGGATAAGTGCACGAACATTCCTACATATGCCTTGAGGATGGGAATCAAGACACACATAGTTATGAAAGAGGCACGGTAGGATACCAAGGTCATAGATAATAAGGTTGTGCGGGTATGGCCATTACATTAAAAGAAGCGAAATTTGATAGATCTTGTTTGTCCTTTAGGATGAATGTGTGTTTTTTAAGTGATGGACCTAGGATTGAAAGTCCAGGAATCACCAAAAGAATAAAGATATATGAAAACATTGAAAAATGGTATGGTGTGTGACCTATACCAAAAATGATTCCCTCTCGAGTGAGGATATCATGGTACAATTCCGTTTTCGTCAGGCATCCAGGATTATAATGGCATATTTTAGGGTCATGTGATGGGACCATCAATGCACTTTAATGTCGTGTAGTATAGACATAATAATTTAAAGTCATGTGGGACAAGGAATCATAGTTTAAAGTCATATGTCTTAGACATATACAAGAGAGATGAGGCTCTAGAGGGAATGTGCACGACGTGATAAATCATGCCTTACTTGAATGGGGACGAGGTCCACATCACACCATGCACGATTCCGATTAGGAAACCTCGGGCTGAAGGGCCACCAATGGTTAGAGGATATAGGATCGGAGGGGATATCCCCTAAATGAGATAGACCCAATGATGAGATGTACATGTGTTCCTACTTATCCCATGGAAATGGGAATCAAGCCACACATAGTTCTTGATGGTTCCTTTTAACGTCGTGCGGGACAACATACATTTTAATGTCATTTGGGAAATATGGGGGGGATCACTCCTAAAAAGGGGTGTATGTGGTGAGTATTTTGAAAACCCATTGTGAATAAGGGCATAATCCCACAAGCGCCATGCCACGAGGTCCAATAAGTGTTAGAGCCCAGAAAGCAGAACATAAGAGATAAATTAGTGGAACTCGAGCTAGAACCAAAGACGATATGTTTAGGCATTCCTACGTATCCCATGAGAATGGGAATCAAGCTGTACATAGTTTTAAAAGATATCTTAGTTTAAGGTCTCATAGCTCGGACCTTAGAGAAGTAGAATCCTACCAAGTTGGCACAAACCTAAATCCAATTCTTAAGCCCACGCGAGTCAAAATCAGTGCGGGAAACAAGGGAGGAAGAGGTTTTTTTCAATACCTAGAACATATGATAAAGTAAAGTAAGGTCGGGACCCTGAATGATACCTTACCATGGTTTTTCCTCTTAACGTGCAAATGTGCACTGATGGATAGTACCGAGAGGGTTGAAATTCCACTTGGACATAATGGGCTGGAAATGATGTGAATCGTGAATCAAATATTCAAGTCATGAAGGGGCTAGTGTGACGATGGTGGTTAACTTTTGACCATGTTTGAAACACTGCATCCATATCATGTGGCCTAAAATGCGAAAAAAATGAGTGTCGACTGCTGACCATATTCACAACGCGGGACTTGTATCACTTTGTTCTATGAAACCCTTGAGGACGTTGGACTGTAATGGTAAGAGAGCCCCTAGGCCTAGCATCTATGCCATTTGGGGGTCCCTTTAGAAGTGAAAGATAATGGAAGCCCAATTGAAGTGGAAAACAAAGGTTGAAGAATGGGTGAAAGCATATCAAGGTAGAATATGACACTCCACGTTCTAGACTAGAGTGCTCATGGGCCAATTGGTGAATCACTGAAGAGGGCCGAGGGACCCGGCTTAAGGGCAGCTGAATCTAAGAGATGAGAGCAGGTAAAGGTAGCGAAGGCTACTCAAGAGAGATAGAGAGATGTGTGTGGCGTGGGTGTTATAAACCTGACGTGAATGAGGAAATAATCGCAAACCACACGGTATACCCCTCTTATGGAAGAATGCAGACTGAGGGGCCAAAATGATATGGAGGTTTCTAAGAGATGGGGATGGACCCGAAGACCAGGCGTTCAGGCAGTCCTACATATCCTAGGAGTATGGGAATCAGGTCATACATAGTTCTGGGGGTAAGGATGATGAAAATAAAGGAAAGATACCCCAATGAGGGGTGTGCATGGCATGGAGAATAACTCGACGTGAATGAGGACAGAATCCCGAACCACATGATACAACCCTAAGTGAGAACTTGGGCTAGGGTCACGGAAAGGCCGAGGGGCCTGAGGCTAGGCCATGGACAGAATGTCATGGCCAGCTTGCAGTTTAACATATTGTAGTGAGGATAATGGTAGGATAAATGTATCTCATCAGGGGATGTATATGGTAGTGTGAGTAACCCGACGTGAATGATGACATAATCCCACACCACACCGTACATCCCTAAGTGAGAACATGGGCTAGGGGCCCAAAAAGGGAAAGGGGCCTAAGGCTGGGTCACAGACAGAATGTCACAACCAGCTTTTAGTTTAACGTCTTGCAGTGATGATGAAGGTGATCTTAGTTTAGGGTCACAGAGCTCGGACCGTATATGTATAGTTTAATGTCATATGCATGGGATAGAGGGGGAGAATCATCATGCCTACAGAAGACCAAAAATCAGCAACGATGATAAAGGACAACTATTGGCCATATTCGCAACACAATATCCACCGTTGTGCGACCTGAAGGGGGGGTGAAGAATAGAGCATCGAACATGGACCATATTCACAACACGGGACTTGTATCAACTTGTCGCTAGCAATCCTTGAGGGAATTCACCCGTAATGGTAGGAGAGCCCTTGGGCCGAGCATCCATTCCATTCAAGGGACATTTTCGATATAAAAGGTGATTGAGGCCCAAATGATGGGACTCGAGAAGCATGGTTGGGCTTTTTCTCACGGGACAAATGAAAAATGAATGGAGGTATGTATCAAGGGGATATTTTTGGCGTGGGAAAATAGATCGACATGAAAGAGGGCATGAGTCCATACCCCACTACAAAATCCTAAATGAGAACATGGGCTAGGGTCTCGGAGGGGTCAAAGGACCTGAGGCTGGGCATCCCAGCCAATTGTTTCCATATGACCTCTCATGTGGGATTTGCGTTCATAGCTCCTAAGCCCACATGAGTAATGCTCAGTGTGGGAAATAAGGAGTAGGACTAGGCTCTCCCCATCACATAAGGATCTTCTAGCTGGAATTACACTCCCTCTTGAAGAAGACCGAGATTTTGAGAGATGGAGGTGTAGAATGAACCACTACACTCCATGATTGGGACATATGTGGGTGGTGACATTGAAAAATGATAGTTGTTGACTAGGTTCGAAATAGAACATTCATATCGTGTGACTTGAAATAGGAATAAAAAACGAGCATCAACCACAGAACATATTCACAATGCGTGACTCATGTATATTTGTTGTCTAAATCCCTTGAGGGCATGGGACAACATGATAAGAGAGCCCTTAGGCAAAGTATCCTTATCGTTCGGGGGCCCCTTCAGATGTGAAAGATAATGGGAACCCAAATAATGGGGTGTGTTGATCATAAATGCATCTGTGCAATTTCCAATAATGTTATATGGTAGAAGAGATAGAGATATTCATGGGAGAGGGATACATGGTATGGTTATGATGAATTTGATGTGGATGAGGAAAAAATGCTACACCAAACCATGTGTTTTGTCCCAATGGGAGGTCCTGATGTTTGGGGCTGGGCCTACGAATGAAATGTCCGGGTGGTCCTACGTATCCCATGAGGATGGGAATCAAGACACACATAGTTCTAAAGATGTAGTTTAATGTATTATAGTATGGAACATAGTTTATAGTCATGTAGGACAATACAATTTAAGTTCATGAAAGACTATCACGTAGTTTCGGGTCATGCGAGACTATACAGATTAAGGTCGTGCAGGACCGTCATGCAGTTTAGGGTCATGTGGGATCGTATAGTTTAAGGTCATGTAGGATTGTGGTGACTTAGGAAAATTATTTCTTGAGGAACATGGTATTGGAGGGAGGAGTTATACATTCACCATCCATTGTGACCAGCGAGTACACTCCATTGGATTAAAACTTTTGAATGATGTATGGTCCTTCCCATCTGGGTTACAACATTAGTGGTTTCCTTCCAGGTATCACTGGTGCTCTTAGAGACAATACCAAGTCACCTTTGAAGAGGGAGTGGAGGTGAACTTTCATGTTGAAATATCTAGCTATCCTGATCTGATTCGTTTCCAGATTGTTCAAGGCACGAAGCCTGTTCTCGTCGAGTGCTTACAACTCTGCCTAATGGATCTCAGCCACATTATTCGGTGCTGGCTGATTATAGATGGATGCGCGCAATGAGGGTGATTGAATCTTGATGAGTAGGATGACCTCTGTCCCATATACTAGGGAATATGGAGTCACCTGGGTAGAATTACGAGTCTTCGTCTGGTATTCCCAAAGGGCATTGGGGAGCTTTTCTCGAAAACTCTTCTTATTCTGACCAACCATTTTTTGTAGAATGTTAGAGAGGGTTTTGTTGAACTCCTAGATATATCTATTTTCTTGTGCATGATACCAGGAGGGGTGGTTATAACGGATGTTGTACTTAGTATAAAATTTCTTCAGCCCAACTGCTCAGAAGTTCGTACCATTATCGGTCAGAATGGCATGAGGGACTCCGAATCGGGAAATGATGTTAGAGCTCACAAAGTCAACGATGTAACGGGACTTGACCTCCTTGAGATGGACTGCTTCTACCCACTTGGAGATGAAATCGGTAGCAGTCAGGATGAATCTACACTGGCAAGCTATCACCGATGGATATTGTCCCACGACATAAATTCCCCATACCGAAAATGGACAAGTTTTCTTGGAGGAGTGGAGAGGCTCTAGAAGCTGATGAATAAAGTTAGCATGAATTTGGAATGCATGGAATCTATTGGAAAAATCGATGCAATCATGGATCATGGAGGTCCAAAAGTACCCCATCTCTGGATCTGCTGGGATAGTTTCGGCCTAGTCTGATGATCCCCATAGGAACTGACATGAACCTCCTACACAACTTGGGAAATCTTGACTCCTTGAATACAACAAAGGAGAACCCCATAAGACACATTCTTGTAGAGGATTTTATCATAGCTAGGACCATCCTGGAGGGTAAACTGTAACGTGTGGCATCAGATTCACTCACGCTTAGCTTGATCTACTGGGAGATTACCATTCTGGAGATGCTCAACAATGGGGGCTCTCCAGTTTGGGGTCACTTCAATCACCAAATCTAGGTGACCCGGGGGTCCTGACGTGGAGGCTCTAATGGTAAGGTGGCCCACCTACAGGACGTCATTGTCATCTAGGGTGAAAAGAGAAATGAATCTCTAATGTTCCACATGGATAATCATATCATTCTAATAGGGCTTCGCGAGTGATGCGGCTTGTCCGGATAAGACATCATCTCAACCATTCTGAGATCGAGATACATGTGTAACTTTCAGCCAAGATGGGAATTGGGACAACCGCTGGAGAGTTCATTCCAACAATGGTACAAGCTCTGGCTTTCTGATGAAAGAGTCACCGTTGATCTATTTGATGACTTGTTTGGAATCCCATTTCACATGGAAATGGGGCACATCAATCTCGAGGGCCAGTTCGAGACTAGTGATGTGAGACTGATACTCAGCCTCATTATTGGTTCAGCCTTCTAACAACAGGAATGTGAATGGAAGAAAAACTAGTTCCAGAGTAATGAAGAGGATACCCAAGCCAACATTGTTGAGTTTGGGATCATTTATCCTTCTGTAGGTGGGGCTCCAGGAATCACCGTCAAAGTGCATCTGCTAGCACAGTGTCGCTTAGTCTTCTAAGAGGATCACCTCATCGGGGAAATCGATATCAAGGGACCAGTATAGAGGAGCTGGATGGGCATCAAGGAAGTATGTCAGTGCTTTACCCTTAATAGCCTTCTGAGGGAAAAACCTGATGTCAAATTTCTAGAGAATCACTACCCACCATGCTAGATAGCCTGTCAACATGGGGTGGTTCAAGATGTACTTCAGTGGATCTACTAGGGACACGAGTTTCACCTTATGGTGCTGCATGTAATGTCACAATTTCTATCATATGAATACCAGTGCAAGGAATCTCTTTTCGATAGGGGAGTATCTGGTCTCTGTATCGAGGAGCATACGGCCGAGGTAGTAAAGGTTGTTCTCCGTCCCCTCATTGTTCTTCTAGGTGAGAAGGGAGTTGAGAGTTCATCCCTTGAGGGTCACATAAAAGACCTGTGGATTTCTGGATATGTGTGGCATTAATACCGGAGGCTGGAGTAGATAATTCTTTATCTCTTCAAAAGAAGTATGACACTCTTCATCCCACTCATAGAGTGTGCCTTTCTTCATGATCCGAGAAAAGGGCCTACACTTACTGGCCAAATTCATAATGAATTGGCATTTCTTGGATATTTCTCCTTGAAAGCCTCAAAGCTCATGAATTTTTCTTGGAGGAGACATCTGGCTAATTGCCTTGATCCTCTCTAAGTTGATATCAATTCCCTTGTATCTAACAAAGAAGCCGAGAAAATTTCTTGAGGTGACCCTGAAGGCACACATCAGTGGGTTCATCTTCAGGTGACATGAATAGGGGATTCAAAACAATTTATCATGGCCTTTGAGATGGTCCTGTCACTAGTGAGATTTGACCACCAGATCAACCATATAGAATTCCTCCAACATTCTGAGGATCGGCTTAAATATGCGATGCATAGCCCACTGGTAGGTGGCACCTGAATTATTTAAACCAAAGGGCAAGAAATGGTAACAGAAATTACCATGTGGTGCCTTGAAGGATGTGAACTCTTCATCCTCGGGGTCCATTCAGATCTGGTTGTACCCGGAGTACCCATCTGTGAAGGAGAGGGCTTGGAATCTAGCTGTAGCATCAATCAACAATTCAATCACAGGAAGGGAAAAATAATCCTTCGGACATTGACAGTTGAGATCTTAGAAGTCGATACAGACCCTGGTCTGTCAGTTCTTCTTCCTGACTAGCATAATATTGGCCATCCATTTGGGGTACTGGATCTCCTTAAAAAAATTGGCTTTGATGAACTTGTCATCTTCGGCCTCTACTGTGGAATCATGGGAAGGGTGCATCTTTCTGGGAGGCTGCTTGAACCCGCGATGATTTTCCAGGAGACCAAGGCGGTGGACGGCTAACTGAAGATCTAGTCCTGGCACTTCGTCACAACTCTTGGAGAATATATCATGGTGTTGTTTTATGATGTCTATGTACTACTATTGCTCCTCAAGGTGTATGACAACACTGATTAATGTGGGTCTTGGGTCTGCCTCACTACAGAGGTTCACCAGTACCAACATGTCAACTGTGGCATAGAAGCCCTCCTCAAAGACGGTGGAGCATCCTCTAAATCCATTTCTTCACTTATGGAGGGGGAATCCTCAATGGGAGGAGTCACTTCTGAGTCAGCAGATCTCGATAGGAGGCTAGTACCAGCCTATGCGGCAATGGACACTACGTCGGGGAACTCCTATGCTGCTGTGACCATAGCAATGAAGGCTGTTGATCCAATCCCATCCAGTCTTTAGCCCAAGGGGCCATATTGGATTATTTCAAATCAATAGTGGTGCGTCGGCTTGAGCTGGTTAATATTGGCCCGATGTAACAAGAAAGTACGACATATTTTCATTTCCATGGAGCGGAAATTCTAATACCTTTTTGGAGTAGGAGGCTCTGAGATCACCTGAGCCTGATTTTTATAAGTGCATGAGGTGATATTCTGACATCACATATGCTTGGTAATGTGTACCCCCCTCATTCCAAAAACAATGAAGCATTATCCCATTTCTATGGTTGTAGCCTCCAATCGGTGGATTGGAAATATGTAGGCGTCATCTAGATCTGTCCACGGGTCAATCGCAGCCGTGGCATATTAAACCTTGTTAGCTTGAATATTATTGTCTTTCCTCTTGTAGTTTTCATCATCTAGATAGCATGATTCACAAGGGGAATAGGGAGGCACATCTCAATGAAGAACGCCAACTCGAAAATTAATGGGGTACTTGATTAACTAATGATATGATGAGGGAACTTCCACATGTAGGTGGAGCCATGGCCTTCCCATTAAAGCATTGTAGGTAGTGTCATGGGAGACTACCATAAATTCGGTACTAGAAACTAGGCCACCAAACTCAGTATTCAAGAAGATCTTGCCAACCAGTGTCTATTATGTCTTGTCATATAATTGGATTCTTAGGTTATAGGGACTCAGATAATCTTTGCACAATCCCAGTTTTCATAGTGTCCGAGTAGGGATTCAGTTGATTCCAGTGCCCGTATCGACAAGACAACAATGAACCTATACGCCATTGAACTGGACAGTGATGTACATGGGGAGAATGTTCCCATGTATGGGAGAGAATACATATTTTCCATAGAACGAGATGATGACCTAGCATTCATCCTTCCCGATTGCCTCAGCCTGAAAGGATTTTGCGACCGCTACCTCCATATCAAACTGAAGGGGGATTCTTAAAGCCTCGGTGAGGGCCTTACACATATCTGATGACATGTGAAGGGATTTAAGGATAGAGAGCCTTTCTGGAATGTTGGATAGATTCTTGAGAACATCGTAATTCTGTTCCAGGCATGAACTTCTGCTTACAGGAGGTCGCTCTATGACAGGGGGTATGGTGGGTCCTTCTGACTGGACTAGCGGCTGACTGGTGCTGTGAATATATCGCTACTCACTAGTTAAAGACTATGGAGTGACTTCTAGATGAGGGAGAGATGACTAAGACCAGCATGTAGCAGGGCGTGGCTGGTCATGGCATGTTTGGGGTGGCTCTGCCTGATCCAGCAACACGAACGATGACGATGGCGGGCCTGATGCCATTAGATGAGATGGTTGTGCATGCTGAGCTCTGCACTGACCCTGCTGCTTGGTATTGGTAGCTTGGATAGCCTAGTTGGAAGTGCTGACTGAGGGACTCCGATAGCCCATATAGTCGCAGCTCCATCAACGCAGACGATGGTTGGAGACATTGGGAGGTTCCACCTAGTGGTCCTCATCGTCAAGAATCACGTAGGGATTTACCAGCTCTACAGTGTTAACGGAGGCATACCTTGGACCATCACTCAAATATTCCTCCACTAATAGATGGATTCGGGGAGGAATCTCCATCTCTAGTGGAATGAAGTCACCAAGAGTACGGGATGACGGTGACATCAGCCTGAGACTTTTCTTTCCCTTATGCCACCAGTGTTTTCTCATCTAGGAAGAGGCTGACTGAGACAACAATGAAGATATAGTGGCTGTAGATTTTGAAGGCATTGGCTGATTCAGGTGCGCCGAGATAACACCATGGGCACGAGCAACTGTTTTGTGAGCCATCCAGTCATCATACATCTGGGACCCATGACTGGAAACCTGATGCCACTCACCCTCACAATCATTGCTGCTGTCTGGCCTCACAAATATATATGCCACCTATGCCAGAGCTGGGCCTAACCAGACTATGTTTTTATATACCTGGTCTTGAAGCCAGTCTTTGAACACGTAGAACCTCATCAGAGTGTGCCCCAGGATTCGTTGATAGGGGCAGTAATCCGGGCGATCAGTGATGTTTTCCACTTCTGGCCATCTGCACTGAGGCTAACATTGAATCCCCAGCTCCAAGGCACTGCAGAATTAACCTTGGAACTGTGCCTTATTGAATAAGTAGGATTGGTTTCTCCTATACAAGAATGGGGACCTTGGATCCTGACCCTGACGGGGAGCCGAAGGATCCTGTCTAGGAGGTAGAACATGATTATCTTTCATGGGAGGTGGTCGCGCATTGTGTGGGGGCCCTTATCGATTCGTAGGTGGGCGTTGTTGTCCCGGTGTCTCCCCCTGAGGTGGAGGGCCTCTGCGTGGATGTGGAGGCAGCTCTACTGGGAACAACTCTAGTCACCTAGGGGCCTCTATTTGGGCCACTATAGTAGGCTCGTCCCTGGAAGACCTTCTCGTAAGGATCATAGGAGGCAACATACATGCTTGCTTAGCCCGCTGTAGGGCTTCCTCTAGGAGATGTGCCTTATCAGAGAAGTATTGGAATCCCCGATGATAGTTCTGGGTGATTAGGGAGGGGACCAGCTCTTTCTTGACATTCCCGACACATATTTTCATCAATTTATCCTGAGTCAAAGACATGTCAAGGGAATACATGAGTACTTTACACTGGAGGACAAAGTCAGCAACACGCTCATCAGGCCTCTTCTTTCACTTGAAGAGGTCTACAATCCTTGTCTTCTGCGTGGTGGAACTGAACTGGTAGAGAAATTTCATACATATGTCTTCCCAGTTGGATACTGATCTAATGGAGATCTAGATATACTATACAAACACATGCCCTTCCAATGTCTATATGAAACAATAGAGTTAGGCGGCCTCCTACTGCGTTGGAGTTCCCAACATGGGTCCACATCTTGAGGTGAAGTGGGCCATGTTCTGCGATAGGTCCCCTTTCCCATTGAATGGTGAAAATTTGGATTTCCGGAACTTGGAGGTGGTGTCATATCATCCAACCATGCAGGATATGACTTGGCATTGGGTAGGAGTGCCACCTATCGGGTCTCTAAGGCCTCAAGATGGGAAATGAGTGCCACCATTGGATCCTCCGAGCGGGGGTTCATATCTTGACGGGGATCTCTAACCACCAGTGCATTGGTGGGATCTTCAACCTCATATGGTGGCCCAGTGGCTTGTTGAGCGACTAGTGGAACGATCTGTAGGGAAATAGGGGGAATCTGAGATAGGTCCTGAGGATTGTCATGCCATTTAAGAGGATAGGGCAAGACATAACACAACCTCTTGCCAAAGGTTCCATCCTTACCCTTATCTACAATGGTAGGATGGTCAGGGTCACCTGGAGGCAATTTGCTGAGGGGAAGCTGTGTCTGCCCCTGCTGCCCCGACCTAGGGTAACCATAATATGGTCGTCTCTCTACAACGTGTTCAACAAGGATGTCGTTGACCAACTTCTTCTATTAAAAGAATTGCTGATACATCAGGGATTTTTCGGGGTTATCTTTCACCTTCTACACTAAGCCAGACAAGTCGGAGGGTTTCACAGATCCAAGGAGTTCCTTGCCCTTTTTGGAATTCTGGCTGAGGACTAGTGCTTCAGTGGGAACAGGAAGACCCAATAGGTTCCTCAGTTGATGAGTAATCCTTCCTTACAGATCAAAGAAGTGTGAAGCTCCCTCGGGGGGGGGGGGGGGGGTCCTCTCCAAGAAGCTCTAGTTCATTCTCACCATCATGTAGGTCTTCCATGTTAACCGCGACTCTTCATGGAGGCCTATACTCTATGTCACTTGGAAAATCAGGTTGTTTCCAGATAGGACTGAAGAGAAGGTAATCATACTACCCTTAGCCGCATATCTATATATGGGGAGAAGATAATTTGATAATCATACGGAGTACCTTGAAGCTCTGAACGAACTATTTCTAGAGGGCCCTACAATGACCTGGTAATTCAAGGCACTGGGCCATAGGGAGTGCATCCAAATAAACCAGATGACAGTGTCACCCAATATCCTCAATATGAACTTGGATATTAGGGTAATCCACCCTCTTATGATGAAGACCGAAATGAGTCACCCATAGGGTCTTGCGAAAACACTCGACTTCCTCTTGGGTGATGGATTCTGGCGCACAAAAATTCAGAGCTAGAACTGGCCAAAACATTTCAGTGAAGTTGTCTGCTGTGAGGATATCCCATAAGTTCATGTGCTCAGATTCAGGTTCTGGCCCTTCATTTCCCAACTTGTCAACTGGAGGCTGTTGGGGAACGAGTTGCGGTACCGATGCAGACCGTTGGGATGGTCAGCTGGCCGGTGGAGAGTATGGAGAGCGAGCTGATAAACTGCCGCATATCGGGCTATCCTACAATGAGTTAAGTGACTTAGCCATGAAATCTCAGTAAGATGGACTGAATACCGCAGTTTCTAGTGCATGCACTATGAATGCTGGTGAGGGACCTCTCTGCTGCTCATCCACCGTTGGTCCCCAGAATAGCTCTTTGTGATCTCTAGTCGAGGTAGAGAGTGGTTCTGGTGATGATGGTGGATATTTCATGACTGTAACCTGTGGAGTTGCCTAATTTTTTTATCTTGGATATAATAATGGATGGAGGTGGGAATCCGATGGACCTCGCATTCTGGGAGTACTAGGTTTATGCGCTTTGTTCCTACCATGTCCCTCGACATGGAGGATCTATGCGAGGGTTCAATCGCTGAGTCATATTCCACCTTAGAATCTAATAAGAAAATCGGTTTGATCTCAGTTATAATTCTCTCAGTGCTCTTTTTATGGTGGTGAAGACCCTCCCTCCAACATCGAGATAGTTATTCATGACAGGGTAGATTTCTAATGCAAGGATGACCTTCGGCCATTATGGTGCTGGTGCAGAGAAGATTCCCACCTGGGTAAGTTAGGGTGCGAGGAGAACCAGGGTAGATATGAAAGGGGACACAGGGAGGAACTTTGTGGGAAGTTCTAGAGCTGGTAGGACCTCCGCTCGAGTTGATAGGATCATGAGGTAAGACATCCATTCTTGTTTCCCCTGGCGACATTAGTGCGAGGAAGGTCCTCGTATTGGTCGAGCCGAACAGGGGTAGGACCTCCATGATAGGTGCCAGTAAAGTGAGGTTGGCCTTTATTACTCTAATTTCTAGGACAAGGGGGAAATTTTTCAGCAACTGTAAGAACATGGGGAGGTCCCTAACACCAGACACTGACCGGATGCGCAACGTCCCCACATCAGTGGTCTATGGCAGTAGGGACGACTCCATTAATGATGTAATGAGCACAAGAGAGGCATATATGTTGGGTGTCACCATCGTGGGGAGTCCCCTCATTCGGAGTAGGTGTAGCACAAGGCAGACCTCCATGCCGAGTTTGTAGGCAGGGACAATCCACATTCTCTATGGTGGTGATACGGGGAGGGCCTCCGTACTTGTGGAGGCCATTAACTGCACCAGCGGCTGAGAGAGTCGACCCTGCCTACACATGGTGTGGTTGGGGCCTCGATCCAGGATAGGTATACAAGTCCCCCTTCTCATAATACACAAGGGATTGATGATATATTTCGGTGGTGTCCTAATCCACAGTAGTTACTGACGTTGATGCCCCTCATCAGGTGTCCTCCTCGGCCTTTTCCCAACGTTGGCGTTGGGTAAACTGGACTGGGGCCAATGGTGCAGTCGCATGACTTACTTGCGACATAACTCCTGGGATCAGATAGTGGATCTTGGGAGGCCTAGTGGGATCCCCCCATGGGGACCCTTGATTCAGGATCCCGACCGGTCTGGCCAAAACAACCCATACCTCATCGGCGTAGGGGAGAGATTCATCGCGGAATTCTGAGGAGAGGCCCCCGAAACGATTGTAATTTGGAGTGGGAGCAGGGGCTCCATGCATAGCCCTTGGGGGAGGTGGTGGCGAAGATGTGCAGACACTTCCAGATCCTGACAAGACATATCCCAGGTCAGGATAATCCCCTCCTCCTCATACTGGTGTACGAGGTTGTTGATCGCACTTCGTTGAATGAATTTAGATGGGTAGATGGGGTGTGGGTGCCCGATGTTTATAAGTGTGGAGATTGTCTCCCAAGCGGTGGATCCGCACAGGACTGATGCATTGTCATTTCCCCTTCCCTTGCGTCGGTGGGAGGGCGGTGATAGAATTACTACAACATCTTGGTTCCTAAAAGGTAGAGAGATTTACCCATTAGTGCTGAATGGAAAGGAATTGACGACCGTTGCCCCAATGTCATTTAATATTCCATGGACAGTAAGATGGATCCATGCTGACAATGTCATAGAACAAGATGTTAAACATGTTGACTTCCCCCTACATATGGTGAATTTCATGCTGGGCCCGCTATTTTCATTGCAGGACCCGATGCCGGATAGCTGGATCCGGTGACATTCTAATCCACCGATGTCTCGAACTCTACTAATATACATATTGAGGAGAAGATCTTCACATCGAGTTCACTGTTTATGTTTCCGATGCTTTCACTAGGGTTCACACATCCATATGTTCCTAGACGGTGACACTGTATATTGATCCACATTATCGCTTTCCAAAGGCGGGCGACATCCATTCCTTGTTTAGGAACATTTACTCCTACATCAAAACAGGATGATGGGATGTTGGTTCTTCCTTCAGTGGATTCCTCCTCAGAAATCATCACCTAGTATGGGTCTCCCTTATAGACTTAAGACATTGTTTTTGAAACTCTTCCCCATGCCATATCTTCATGGACACCATTTAATTACACTACTTCTGTCGGGACATTACAAGGGGCCCAATTAGGGCAGCAACCTTCAGTCGGGGGAGTAGTCACATTGGACATCACATGCGTGTCTCGATGCTGAAACAATAGTGTGTCTGGGTTTATTCCCCTTATTATAGGGCTTCTAGAGGGTGAAGAAGCCCAAGGAATCCCATATCAAATGTGGGGAATTAAATTCCATAGGCATGTATCTGATGTTTTCCTCATCTTCCTGTGTTTAACATAGGGTATTTCGCGAGTTTAACAGACAGATCAGAACACAAACTAGAGTGGATCTGGTTGGTGCAACCCATGGAGGGAACACTAATGTTGGGGATAACGCATGTCTAGCTACCCTGATTATTGTTAATGGGAAGGGGAATGAGGTGGCATGATCCCACCGAGATGTGGTAGCCTGGGTAAGAATCAAAATTGATGATGGATGGTAAGTGAAGTGGGTGGAGAATGAGATGGAGTCGACTAGAGGATGAGAGTGATGTTGTGATTGATTCTCAAAGAGACCTCCTACATATCCATGTGGTAGGGAATAAAAGTCCTCATAGTTCATCTGACGACGACTTACCATCAATTGGGGACATAAATGGCTTACTGTTGGATGGGGTCACAATGTCTTACCACTAGATGGGGTCACTACGACTTACCATTGGATGGGGTCACAACGGCTTGCCGTTGGATGGGGTCACAATGACTTACTACTGGATGGGTTTGACAATGACTTACCTCTGGATGGGGACACAACAGCTCACCTCTAGATGGGGTCACAATGGATTACTACATGATGGGGTCACAACGTCTTACCATTGGATGGGGTTGAACCTCAGGGAGGCTTCCTACGTACCTTATCTTGGAAACAAGGATCAAATCACCCATAATTCAAGATGGTGGATGCAGTTTAACGTCGTGCATGAAAAAATGGGGGCATGCGGTTTAATGTCATGCAAGACGAAGATGGTTTGACATGAAGGGGGGTTGGAACCAATGGTTGTTGGGATTGAACCTCAGGGAGGCTTCCCACAAACCATACCATGGTGAGGATCAATGTCCATGTAGTTCAAGAGAGTTATGGAGAACCATCGTGAAGATGGTCGAGACCAATGGATGGTGGGATTGAACCTCAGGGAGGCTTCCTACTTACCATACCTTGGCAAGGATCAATGTACTTGTATATCAAGAGGGAGTTTGGGGATTACATTCTAGGCTGCCCAGAGTGGATTTCAAGGTCAGTGCTTGTACTAAGCCCACGTGAGTCATGCTTGGTGTGAGAAACAAGAGGCAGCAAATACATGATTATCACGTCGTGGAAGGTGCATCTGTGTGAAGTGGAATGGGGCCATACATGTGGTTAGCATCCCATAAAGGAAACAGGGGATTATGCATGGCTAGCAGCCCAAGGTAATGGAAATTGGGACTTACTCTAGGATAGAGGCTTGGGTGGTGACAAAGCCCAGTGGGAGAGAGATTTGGCACCCATGAAAACATGAGGAGCATGGATGCTACCTCCTACAAGAAAACCTAGGGGATTACACTAGAGTGGTTTCCCTTTCCCCATGGATAGACGCCACTCCGATAATGAGGATATCATTCCATGTGAGGAATGAGATCACTCTCGTGGGGACTAGTGGACATGCAGAATGTCCTAGGTGGGCGAACCCCGCGTCCGACACACGAGGCGTGGTCACAGTTTAACGTCATGTGCTGAGGGCAATGATGCTTTTCAGTTTTATGTGCAGTAGCTCGGACGAGGTGGGTTCGCTCCGCACCCTGACGACTTACATAACCGATACCCACCCAACCTTGAGAGAAGGAAGGCATTGACAATGCCATGGTTGGGGGGGGTGTTATGGAGCGATCCATTGGGGGGTCTATGTTAGCATGGCTAGGCGAAGGAGAAATATCCGTTAGCGTGCCTATGCCAAGAAGCATGAGGTGAAGAAAAGTAATAGGTAGCACCAACTAAGGGACATTTAAATAGTTCATGTAAACCTAAAGTCCCCATGACAAATGGAGTTTCATAGAAAAATGGTTCATATGTAGAAGCCTTGTGAAGCTAGGGTGCTTCGTGAAGTGGAGAGGCTTCGTGAAGGGATGTTCTTTACGATGTGAAGTCACCTAGCCTAGGTATAGGGCATAAGGAATTATGGAAGGTGCTTCTTGAAGTGGAAAGGAATTCATGGAATAATGCCTCATGAAGCGAGGGTGTCTTGCGAAGCATAACACTATGAAGAAATGTGATTCGTGAAGCATATTTACCATGTCTTAGCATGCATATCACATATGTATGAAGATTGTTTTGTGAAGCATAAACACTCCCTGATGACCCGAGTCCCCTTGAGGACCTCTTTACTTTTCAAAGGCCCATGGGCTCTGTGAAGGGAAACCCTCTTTGAAGAGGGGCAAAATCCATACAAATGGGAAGGCACTTCGCGATGCAAAAGTACCTGGAAAATCTCATGGTTCACAGAGTAGAAATTACTTTGCAATGTGGGATCTCAGAAGGCGAAAGGTCAAAGGATCCGTCCTTTGGGCTTGAGGCGAGCCCAGTATTTATAGGCAAGAGATTTAATGAAGTTGAATAGAGCTTGCTCTGTGGTTGGTTCATGAACGTCATAGGGGTTCGCAGAGCATCCCACCTCCTTGCTCTGTGGTAGGTTCGTGAACATTAAGGGGGTTCACAGTGAATCCCAACTCCTTGCTCTACGGTTGGTTCGCAAATGTCAAGGGGGTTCGTGGAGAATCCCACCTCCTTAATCCATAGAGGGTTCACAAACGTAAATGGGGTTCACAGAGCTTCCTGCCTCCTTGCTCCGCGATGGGTTCACGAATGTCATAGAGGGTTGTGGTGACGCCCGACTTCTTACTCCACGGTGGGTTCCTGAACATAAAAGGGATTCATAGAGAAGCCCGCCTCCTTGATCCGTGGAGGGTTCACGAAGGGGGATCCGGGCGTTGGACGTGGGGCTATGGGGGTTTGCGCTCAGGCTTCGTGAGGCAGACCCTAGGGCTTTCCATTTGTTTTATCCTTCCCAAATTTTGGTGTCAATATGATCCCCTTATTTCCATAAACACATTAGGCACTTCAATGAATTATATATAATTTCACGGGCTCGAAAACTTCTCATTCATGAAATCATGTAAGGGGAACAAGTAATCATTATTGATATCTGTTATCATAAAAAGATTATTTGGCATGATGCATTTCTGGTCCTATTTGTAACCATGGAGGATCAAGTTAATACAATTAATGTTTTAGAAGTATTGTCCACACATAATTTCAATTTACTGTCAAATGAATCATCACTTGACTATGTACTATTTGGTTCTCTTAAGGTATATATATTTAGGATGGATAGATTTTAAATAAAAAAGTAAATTAATCAAAAATTTGAACAATGATATAAAAAATTATATTGATAGTTTTAAATAACATATTATCATTAGATACATTAGATTGATTTAAATCCTTTTATAGTTTAATACAAAATGAATACAGTCTTTTGAAAATGGAATTCTATATAATTTCTTTTAATAATATATTATTGATTAATACCAAAATAATCAGACATAATACCTAAATATAAAATATTTGGAGACACATAAATAGTATATTAGTAGAAACATAAATAATATATTATAGTAATAGAAATAAATAAAAACCGATAATGAATAGATTATAGTGATTGAATTAAATAAAATATGATAAATAATATATCACAAGATTTTAAAAAATACAATATGATTAACTGAAATGAATAATACACATATTATATAATGTATGATAGATACTGATTCCAGATGATAATTGATTGATTATGTAATTCCATGAAATTATAACTGGAGGACATTTTATCCAATACAATGTATGACATGAAACTGAAATAGATTAGGGTAATATATTATCCCAAGGCTATATAATATATTTAATATTTTAAATAAAATCAAAATATCTTGCAATGAACGCAACACTTAGTTAGCTATTATGACATGAAATAATATGTTTCTTCAATAACACATGTTCCACGTAAGACTGAGGTTTATAGAACATCAATGTATTATTAAGAGATTATTATTTAATATAATAAGACATAACAAAGTCATTAAATTATAATTTATGAATAGTATTTTCAATCTTATGAATATTTATGGGTTTTAAAACAATTAAATTAAGTCACTGGTTACTAGATAATTAGAAATAAATTTAAAAACAAATTGAATTTAATGGAAGCATTTTTATCCTCACAAAGGATTATTATCATAATAAATTTAATTAATTCAAATATTGTACGATTTTAATTAAGTATATAATTTATATATTCAATTAAATATTACTTGATATTAATCCCAAATATTTGATCGGTGTAAGTCAATAGTAAATCATTTTTTACACTTAAAAATTGTATTATCCAAAAAAGTGATTTTACATACTTTTAATAGATAACCTATTATAAATCTAATTTTTGGAACATTTATAAATTTCGTATTATAGAATAAACATAATATTTTAAAAATAAAATAAAAATAATCATAGTGTTGTAAAGTCCTAACCCAAGTTGCCTCTAGTTGGTGCCTTATTTCATTACATTGGCATGATTACAAGAAAGTTGTTTCCCGAAGGAACAAATTAGTTTTGTTGTTTTGGAAAACTATATACATACATAAGTTAAACATTAAAACTTGAAATGATATACATAATCGAAATTCTTTTGATAATATAAATAACTCCAAGGTTACTGCTGCAAGTCATTCATAAATTACTTCTTCACATCCTAGGAAAATAAAGCATAATATTGGGGTGAGATCAGGTGCTCGGTAAGGGTAAGAAATATAACATAAGATATCATAATAATTAACATTATTCATGGTGAATAAAAAAACACATTCCTTTAAAATAATCTTTAACATAATATAGCTGTAATACAAGATGAGTAAATAATTCCATAAAAAAACATAATCATATGTATTATACTAGTTGAATATCATCATTTAAGATCAGTTACTTATTTCATATTGGGGGAAATGAATATTTCTTGGACATTGTGAAATATACCATAAAGGACTCATCCAAGACATTTGAAAATGATTAAAGCCTCAACTGAAAGCACATATGAAATTGGGAAAACCCTCAGCGAAGTCCACATCCATTTTCTCTTTTGAGACCTACAAATGCATCAAGGGGATATAAGGGGACCCAATAGTCACTTAATAAGTTCAATAAATTCCTAATATGAATGTGGATAAACATAAACAACATATAAATTCATATTGAAACTAATTGATGAAAAGTAAATAACTTTCCCCAAACATAAACACTAACCATTCAGAGTAATTGGGGAATTGATTCAAGATATAACATCCATATTAAAACTAATAATAAAACATTAAATAAAATATTTTATATAATATCATAATATATTATTCCCAATTATACATAATAATAAACAATAACATTAAAATAATTGAAAATACTCTTATAAAATCATTGAGTAATTCTTGCGATAAACACTCTTTTACAATGAAGAGAAGAATTATTATGAGAAAACCTATTCTTAAACCATAAATTAATTAATATTGTATTTACATGATTAAATTAGTGGTTTTAGAAAAATAATTGTTTCTTAAAACAGTTTATTATGTTCACTTGAAAATAGGTTAGAATTTGATAAGTTCACTTGAATCGTGCTTGTTTATCAGGAAGAAATGTGAATGATATTTATAAATAATTTAACTCCCCATAAAATAAATAAGGATTATAATTGGTAAAAATGTATATAAAATTAACAAAAAAGTTATGAGGAATTCATAATAATAATAAATAATTTATTTGGGATTAAGAGAGACAAAGAGTAACCCGAATGAAAATGGAGGTTGAGGTCGAAAACCATTACATTATGTCAGAACTTGTTCTAAAATTGACCATAAAATCAAATAAAATCACATTGAATCCATTTAATAATTAATTAACAACCTTACCTATATTTATTTGTTCCCTTATTTTAATTTATGGCTCTGTTGATAAGTTATATGATTGCATTCCTTCATTTCAGACTGTTTTGATTCCTTGATTTCACGATCGGTTCCCTTAATTATAAGCAATGGATTTAATTTTAAATGGATATAAATCTATAGAATTGTAATTTCATGTCAATAATTATAAAATAGAAGTTTAAATGGTTATATATATCATGTGGATATATATTATGAGGATGGATTGTTAGATAATACATTTAGTCATTAGCATTTAGATTATTTTGGTGATGTTTTGATTATTACAAACTATTTTGTCAAATTAATTATATATATATTATAGTTATAGAAAATTTAATAGGTTATAATACAAATATTATACTTAGGTTGAACCAAAATAATGGTTTTATGAGTATCCTTGAAGGAGAAATTGAAGAACGAATTGTCGTCATCCTTGAAGGTGGTAAATATTCACCTCCCGAACTATGATTTAGTCTACAAAATAAAAGAGGGGGAGATAGTAGTTTGAGTACGGATAATACATTAACAAGATATCATTCTAGTATATTGATGATACTAGATTTATCGTTATCATTTGGATATCATAGGTATGGATAAGATAAGAAAAGAAAATAAATTTAAAATGAAATGAAAAGAAAAAGGAAGAGGGTTTCTCTAATGAAATGTACTCCTTGATAACCTTTTGAAGGAAATGAATATTGGTATTTTGAAAAAAAATAGCTATTGGATGTGGGGATGAACTGGGTAACAGTATTTCAGTAAAACACTGAGATGCATCAAGGCTTTGAGGAGCGATGAGGAGATGGAGTGAGGGTGTATTTTATACTGGAGTAGAGGGGTGATTTTTTAATATCTTATTAATTATTTTATTATTTAGCTCAAGATAACCAATAGTTTTGATTCTTGTGAAAAAAATATTAATATTTGAATGTGATTTATAACCAAGTGTTATTATATTTGAGATTACTCAAGGAATAGTGTATTTATCTTATAATGTATTTATACCGTAAATTACTGTATTTTACTATTCACCAAATCATTATGTATTTTAGAAAAATCATAAAAATTCAACAAACCCATTTTTATACAAGTGAAACTCAAAAATAGACTCCATTTTATCAAAATAATATTATATATATATGAAATTTAATTTTTATATAAAATCATTATATACTTGAAAATACTTATTTTAAATTTAAAACTGATTTTATAATACTTTCAAAATTTAAATGAGGTATTATAAAATTTTAATAAAATAATAGTACAAAAACATATTTATTTAGGGATAAATTTTATAAAAATGAATTTTAATTTATGAATTTTTTTTATTTTAAATTTTAATTAAATAGTTATTACTCACAAAGATCTCCACACTTAATTTTTTTTAAAACATTAACTCTCATTTATATGGTTCCTAAATTTTATTTATACATACATGGGTGATGTCAATATTCATAAGGGTACATTACTATTCATAAGGGTATGTTACTATTCATAAGGGTCAGTTACTATTCACCAATAATGTATGTTGGCCCTATCAGAAACTAAATAACTTATATATCGCAACATTGTATGTCTGTTTTTTTGAAATTAAAATCATATAAGAAAAAAGTTATGTTTAGCAGCCACGATTGAACAATATCCACTAACAAAGTTTGTTTTTTCACAGGGTTTCAGTGTTTCATGAATTCTATATTAAATTTATTTGTAAAATCATGGAGGGCTACATTCCTTCCCCTAAAAAATTATCATTCTCAAAATTACCAGAATGTAACCTCAAAAAAATATTTGGGTAGTTCTTCATTATAATATTCTTCAGCTCCTACATCGCCTCTTCAATTTTAGTATTTTTACAAAGTGAATTTACCATCATAGTCATCCAATTCCACAACACATATTCTTAATTTTACATAATTCAGATAGGCTCTTCACAGGAAGATTGGCCAGGTTCCAATTCGATACCTTCAAATTCGAGGACTTGCATTGGGTCTGGCATGTAATTTCTCAATAATGAGACCTGGAACACATTGTGTAGCTTATAAAGTCGAGGAATCATTTCCAAATTATAATAAAAAACTCCAATTCTCTCCAAAATTTCACATGGACCAATGTACACGGGCCTCTATAAGACATTCAACCCAAATATTATAACACCCATCCATGGATATACTTTTAAGAAACCATGATCTCCCACTTGAAATTCAAAATACTTCCATCTATTATCTTCTTATATCTTTTTTCATACATTCAGATGATTTAATATAGTTTTGAATAGTCATTACATTTTCTGTTGTTTTTCCACAAGCTATGGGCCCACAAGCTTCCTCTCACCAACTTCTTCCCAACGTGTTGGTTTACGAAATATCTTTCCATTCAATGATTTATATGGTTCCATTTGAATACTAGAGTGAAAACTATTGTTTTTAAAAACCAAATAAAGGTAAATACCAATCCCACATACCTTGGAAGATGAGCGAGTGTGATCTCAACAAGTCTTTTAATGTTTGGATCATCATTTCTTCCAGCCCGTCATTTTGGGGGTGATAAGTAATACATAGATAAAACTCAGTGTCCAATGATTTCTAAATACTTTTATATAATGTCGATGTAAATCGAGGATCACGATAAATCACAATTGAAAGAGGTACTCCATGAAGTCTTTAAACTTCATTGATATAGAGTCGTTTATGGCGACCCAGTGTAAAATACAATTTTATCAAAACGAAAAGTTAGGAGTTCATATGTAGATCAATAATTATTCATATTGAATCATTATTTATTTGAGTTTTGGGTAATCCAATGAAAAAATTCATTTTGATTTCAATCCATTTTCATGTAGGAATAGGTATATGTTCCTTGACCCTCTATGATGTCTTCGTTCATCCTTCACTTATTGACAGACTAAATATACTTATATATAATTATCTATTTCATAATCCTGTTATTCCAACAGAAATTTTTCTTCCCATATCTATACAATTTAGTGGTACCAGGGTGTAAAGATAAATTCGAGTTATGTTCATCATTAAATAAATCCATTTTCATATAAGGTATAGAGGGAACACATAGCTTCTTACCAAATTTTATAATTCCATCCTCACACATGAATTCAACCAACTACCTAACATTCACAAAATTAATTTTTTTATATATTCTCATCCTTAAACTAAGATGTTTTAATCCGTTATAATAAATATGGTAAGGAAACAAACCGAAAAGGTAATGAAGTTTCTCCTTATTTGATAATTCCCACATCCATCCTCACTGCATATAAGTACATCAAATCCTTTTCAATCCTCAATTTCATTAGGACTCCATGATCCCTTCTACATAGTGAATCATCTACATTATTGGCCTTTACTAGGTGGTAGTGTGTGGAATAATCATAATCCTTGGGTATTTTGATCCACAATCTTTTCTTCATGTTTAGTTCTTTCTATGATAAGATACATTTCAAGATCTTATGGTACGTATATATTTCAAGTCGTTCTCCATAATCATATTGTCTCTATATCTTCAGAGAAAAGGAAAAATATTATAGCTCAAGATCATGAGTTGTATAGTTCATTTCATGAATTTTTAACTACCTTGATTCATAGGTAATAATTCTATCATTCTGCATAATAAAACAACTAAAACCATTCTTTGATGCATTATTATAGATCAAAAATCCATTGTTCCCCAATTATCGAGTTAGGATCAGTTAATTCACTAATATCCTCTTCTATTATACAAAATATTTTCACGTTCATTTTTCCATAAGAACCTAACAACTTTACATGTAAGATTGGTTAACGGGTTTGTTAATCTGCTGATGTTTTGAACAAAACCCCAATAATTACTCCCTAAAACAATAACAGTATGTTCCTAGGTTTTTTTCATTGGTTTTGGTCATTCCTTGATAGCCTTTTTGTTCACCTGATCAACATATATTCCATCATTAGGGAAAATATGGACAATAAAAGTAATGGATTGAATCTAAAATACTCACTTTTAAAACATCCCATATAATTCATGTCTTATAAGAGTATTTAAGATAATTTTCATGTGATTTTCATGATTGTTTTAGATTTTTGGAGTATAAAAAGATATCATCAAAAAATAACCCAAAAAATTCATCAATATATACCATGAAAACCATATTAATTAGATCCCTGAAAACATATGGTGCATTAGTCAGTCCAAAATAAATTATAGTAAACGTGTAATGCCTATACCTAGTTCAAAATGTTTTCATTGTAAAAACATCCTTCCTCGTATACAACAGATGATATCAAGATAGATGGTCAATATTAGAAAAATATTTCTCTATATTAATTAATTCAAATAAGTCATCCATTCAAGTCAGGGGATATTTGTTTTTTTATTGTAATAGAAGTGATTTCTATATAGTCAATGCACAACCTCATGGATCTATCTTTCTTTTTGACAAATAGAACAGGGGCTCCCAATGGAGAAAAACTAGGGAAAATAAATCCTTTATAACTAAATTCCTATAGTTTTTTTAGTTCTACAAATTCAATTTTTCCCATTCTATAAGGAGTCTTTGATATATGCCTTGCACTAGAAATTAATTCAATAGAAAACTCAATTTCCCGCTCTGGATGATGCCTAGGTAAATCCTCAAGAAATACATCAATGTATTCTTTAACCAATGGTACATCCTAAATTTGAATATTTATTTCCAAACAGATAATGTGTTCTTATCCTCCCCAATAATTTCATTCACTAGATCTACTAGGGGTGGATATAGATATGAATCAGATGGTAATGTTTCTACTATAATGATAATGGATTCTATACCATCCAAACAAATTGAAAATTCTTTATTCATACAAAATATTTTCTAATCATATTTTGAAATCCAATCCATAATAAGGATTATTTAAATTTCGACCATAAGTAAGGTGAAAAAATCAGCAGATAAATATTATTTATATGCCACAATGGGGACTACCTAGCATATCTTTGATGCAATGAGACTTTTATTAGGGGGTTTGACTAATAACTCCTTTGTTAAATAGAATTGGAAATATCTAATTTTTAACGAAAAGTTGGATTATATAAATGAATGATATGATATAAAATACAAAAAATCAATGACCATGATTGGGGAAAATATCATAGTACCTACTATCACATCATTAGAAACATCTAATTTAGTATGTGTGATCACATAAGCTCGACCTTCCTCCATCGTCCTATTCTAAGGCATGTTTCCTCGGCGCATTGGAAAATAATTAAAATAGTGTCCCATATCCCATCAAATAAATCATTGAACATTGATAACTGCATTCTTTCCCTTAAATTCCCAAACACGATTGACTTTATATCAACACTTATAGCACACTCCTTTTCCTTTTAAGTAGGAACTTGGGTGTTTCCTTCCACAAGAATCATATGTTGGAAAATTCACCTTTTTATTCTTCCATTTATCCATTCAATCCACTACCACCCTCATCATCTTTTGTTTTACCTTAACTTCATAATACATTGAGAATTGTATCCATATCTTTATAGCACATGATATAATATCTTTGTACGATGAGAAACATTGGGAGGCTACTTCCTTTCGGAGGAAAGGTTTTAAAATATCAATGAATCGATCAAAATTTCTCCTTGTATTAAGTATATAGTCTACGTCCTAACTTAATAAACTTGTGAAGTTATCTTCATACTTTACAACATTATCATCCTAATTTTTCCTTAGATTCAAAAATAGTTTTCCCTAGCTTCTTGCTGTTCACAAGTAACGTATTTCTCTAAGAATATTTCCTCAAAATAACTCCATTACTTATTTGGAATATATTCCTCCTTTTGTGTTTTGAAATAGTGACCAACATTGATTATCATCTCCTGATAAATGATAAAATTCCATGAAAACCATCTCCCTTTTGTTACTCCCCAATGTGATATATATCTTCTCTAAGGAAAATATCCACTGCTCTACTATGAAAGGGTTTGTTGTCCCATTAAATGGGGGAGGTTAATGTTGCATAAAAGATCTAAAATTTCTTCTCCACAATGTGGTTCAGGGTTCTCCATATAGTTAAGGTTATGTTTCATAACCTAATTTAGCTATCACAATATATTTATATGTTTCTCATCACCAGTTGCAGCTCCAGAACCAACATCATTTTCTCACAAAGGGGAGAAATCCCTATATGGGATATGCACATTCAATAAGTTTTCATTCCATCCACTTGGAACCATTTTTAAATTATAGAATACACTATATTAGGTTACAAATCATGTTGGATAATCTCAACTAGTAGAATAAATAACATAAATTGAAATAAAATTCATATCTAATCCCATAATCCTAAACATGGTTTCACTTAGGAAAAAATTATTTTTAAGACCTTTATAATTTATTAAAAAGGAGATGTGAATTATTATAATAATATAACCTAGTATTCTCAAACTAGGTGTGAAGTAAGGCAGATTTTCATGAACCAGGTTACCCTGGGTCAAGCCTAATACACCTTGTTAGAGTCGTTACTCCTAGGTACATCTATTCCAGAACCACATCAACTTTTAGTATCAAAACTAGGATGTATTTTCTACGAGATATATATAATCTTTTCCTTAAAAAATTATATGATGTTCTTGTATGTTTATCCTTAATGTACATATTAGGGTTTTTACCCTAATCTATTTTTTCTAAATCTAGTTTCAATGGTATCTACTAAACATCATCTACTACCAACTGTAAATACCCATCCCCATTTTCCCAAAGCTGGTGCCTTATTTCGTTATAGAGGAATGATTAAATGAAAGCCATTTCCTGAAGGAATGAATTAGATTATTACTTTTGGAAAACCACATATATACATTGGTTCAACATATCAAATTTAAATGAAAAACATAATGGAAATTCCTTTGAAAACAGCCATAACTCCTAGGTCACCCATACATGTCAATCATAATTTACATCTTGACATCCTGGGAAAATAAAACATAAGGGGAGAGCTCAGGTGCTCAATAAGGGTATGAAATAGAGGGTAAGATATCATGAACATAAACATTAGTTATGGTGAATAAATAAAAATAAATTCGTTCAAAAATAATCTTGAACCTAATATGGTAGGAATAAGATACGAATAAATAATGACAGAATAAAACATAATCATGGGTATTCTAGTAGTCAAAAAACCTAGTTGAATATTAATTACTTGTATTATAATTATGGAAATTAAAAATGGATGATATTCAAAAATATATAATCAATTCCTTAGCCAAGACACCTGAATATGATTGATGCCTCGGCAAAAACCATATCTTATAACGGGCGAGGCCTCAGCCAAGTCCCTATTTTTTTGTCTCATGGGACCTACTGATGCGTCAATGGGATATAGAGGGCCCAAAATATCACTTACTAATTATAATTAATTATTTATATGGGTGGGGATAAATATAAACCACTTATACATTCATATAAAAAATAACTTATGAAATGTAAATATCATTCCCCAAATATAAACACTTACCATTTGGAGTAATATAGAGAATTGTTTCAAGATAGAACATATATAGTAAAAATAATCATAAACCATTCAAAAAAATATAGTAGATTATTTTATTAAATATTATTCCCAATTATACATATGAATCAACAAGACTGTTGAAACAAATGATAATACTCTTAAAAAACCATCAAGTAATTCTTGAGAAAAATACACTTTTACTTTGAAAAGAATAGTTCTTTTAGAAGAAATATTTTGATAAAAATAAAATGAACTAAGGTATTTTTTCCATGATTAAATTAGTGGTTTCATAAAAATAATTTAGTCTGAAACCATATTATATAAGGCACTTCAAAATTGGTAATAATTTAAGAAGTTCCCTTGAATCAGGCTTGTTTATTTGGATGAATTTTGAAAGATAAATTTAGAACATTTAAATCCCAATAAAATAAATAAGTATTATGATTGTTACATATATTTAGTACATTAAAAAATAATTTTATGATGAATAAAAATGAATAATTAAGAATTTAATTGGGATAAGGAGAGACAATGAGTAACCCGAATGAAAATGTTGGTTCAGGTAGAAAACCCTTACCATATGTATGAACTTGTTATGAACATGACCTTAGCCTTCTATATAATCAAATTAAATCCATTAAATAATTAATTCATAACATTATATATATTTATTTGATTCATTATATTCATTTATGACCCTATTGATAAGTTATATGATTGAATTCTGACATTCCCGAGTGTTCTTTTCCATTATTTCATGATCATTTTGGTTGATTATAAGTAATGGAGTTAATTTAAAATTGACATAATTAAAAAATTTAAATTTAAATTTTTAAATGAGAATAATTACATTTAAATTTTTATATATATCATTTGGTTACATATTTTGCGGATTAATCATTATATAATACATGTAGTGATAACCAATCAGATTATTTTGGCGATATTTCTGTTGATACAACCTAGTTTGTCGTATGATTATGTATTATGTAAATATATATGTATTTAGAACCTTTAATAGGTTAAAATACATATATTATAGTCTCTTTAAACCGAAAAAATGGTTTCACTACCAAACATGAAGTTGAAATTGAAGAACGAAGGATCGTCGTCCATGAAGCTTGTAAATCTGCACCTCCCAGACGATGATTTCTTTTATAAAATAAAAGAGCGAGGGATAGAATTTTGAGGTACGATATTCCATTAACAAGATATAATTATAATAAATATATTAAACTATGATTATCATGATAATTTTTACATAGGAATTGGGGAGAAGATAAGAATGTAAAATAAATTTAAAATGAAATGAAAAGAAAAGGGAAAAGGGTTTACCACTTGAAATTTCCTCCTAGAGAACCACCTTAAGGGAATGGATTTTGGTCATTTGTAAAGAGAAAAAGATCATGGGTTTGGGGATGGACTAGGGAATATTATGGTTTTATAACTTTGAGAAGCTTAAAGTATTTTAGTATTGAATAGAAGAGGGAGTGATGTGAGATTTTATAGTGGAGGGGAGTGGTGATTTTTTAATATCTTACTCATCATTTTATTATTTACCTCATGACATCCAATTGAGTTTTTTATAATTAAAAAATATTTATAAGTTCATGTGAGTTTACAAAATGTTTTACTACATCATCAATGACTCCAGTAATAGTGTATTTATCATATAATGTATTTATACTATAAATTAAGATTTTTATTATTCAAAAAAATTCCTGAATTTCAAAAAAAAACCAAACAACTCACCATAACCAATTATAGACATGTATAATTCATAAGTTTATTCCATTTTTTCAAAATAACTAGTTAAATATGTGAAATTTAATTTTTAAATAAAATCAATATTTACATGAAAATTACATATTTTAAATTTAAAATAGATTTTATAATACTTTCAAATTTTAACTAAGGTCTTATAAAATTATCCTAAAATCATAGGACAAAAAATTATTTATTTAGGGATAAATTTAGTGAAAAAAAATTTATTTTATGTAAATTTATTAAATTAAAATATTTGTTAATTATTTATTTATTGAAAAAATAGAAACACTTAATTATTTATCTTTAAAATATTCACTCTTACTAATATGGTGCCCAAATTTTATTTATACATACATGGGTGAGGTTACTATGAATAAGGGTAGATTACTAATCATAAAGGTATGTTTTTTTCATAAGGGTATGTTACTATTCATAAAAAATGTATGTTTATCCTTTCAGACTTTAAATATCTTTCTGATTGCACCGTGTATGTCAGTTTTTAGAAAATCAAATCACAATGTTGGAAAAAGTATGTTTAGTGACTAGGATATAACTATATCCCATAAATAATTGTTTGTTTAATAGAGTTTTAGTGTTTGACGGATCCTATATTAAATTTATTTTTAAAACCTTGGGGTTTTATATGGGTGGATATTTTATATTTTTATATGAGGTTTCATTTTTTGATGAATAGTGAAAAGATACTAAATTTTAATTCCAAATAACATTTTCATCTAAGTTACTTATAATAAAAATTAATATTTTTTTTTATTTTTAATTTAAAATCGATAAATTTTTAAAAAATATTACAATTCCAGATATTTTAAAAAATTTCAATTTGAAATTTAATATAAAATCATACCAACTTTTGAATATTTTACATCAAAAATACACTTTTTCATCATGTCCATGGGATTAAATTAATTTTAATTTCTTCCACTTATGTATTTGAAATTTTGAAAAATGTACTCCACGTTTGGAATATGAATAATTTATAATTTATACAAATTTAACCTTAGTTTTTCACATATATTATTATTGATGGAGATAAAAATTAATTACAATTTTTAAGAGAAAAACTAGTTTGATGTGGGACTAAACCATAAACATATGGGAAAAATCACCCAGAATGTTTTCTAAAAATCAATTTTCTATTCATATTCTTGCCTTATTCCCACTTTTGTCCAATTTGGTCTATTTTTTGAGACACATTTCATTGAAAAAATGTGTGTGGAATTCCCCTTTAAGAAATTTACAAGAATGGGACTCCCCCTCCACTTTAAAAAATGTACTCACCCCTACCACTTCATAAAAATATTGATTACATTTGGAAAGACCAAAATAAGATAATATAATATCCCTATATCCATAAAATAATCTTTGAAGCCTCACAATCTGAAAAAATATATCTAAGGAATCCCTTTGGTGCAAACCAAAAGGAGATACCCAAATAATATGTAACATCATTCCATAAGATATTTTTTATTTTCCTCATCCAACCCCTAAATTAGTCTTATTCCATGATTAAATAATAAAATAAGTATCATAAATATAATAATATTACTTGATGTTAAGTTTTTGACCTATACATTCACAAATATCCATCTAATGGGTAATGAACAAACTGTTTATCTTTACTGTGAACTACCGCCTCGCAAAAACAATGTCGTTCATTTTTTTACTTTACCACCTTTTGTGGTCATGAATTATGATGTAAATACTATTTATGTTTCATATATTTTATATTTGTAATGTTTTAATTATTATGTAATTATTATATAACTCGTACCTATATTATTTCCAATTTATGGTTATTTGAGAACATTGTGGAATTTTTTGACAACTATGTCCTCAAAGTGATGGAATCCATTCATGCTAAACATGGAATGTTTAATGGATGGATTTAATAAACCTATATAACATATATGATATATATATGATACTATAATTATAATATAAATTTATATATCATTTCATTTTCATTCATTCAAATAAGGCAAAAAAAATGAAAGTAGTGTTCATTTGTATGTACAGCCTTCCGTCTCTCAATGAACGATGCACTTCATTTACAATATCCGAATTTTATATATTAATATAAATACACATGTAATTAATATTTATGATATTTATACATTTCTTCAGGCTCTACATATTATTAAATCATGATCTAATTTGTAAGAACATCAACTAACAAGTCAAAACAAACTTAGAAAACTACGTAATTAGAACCCATAATATTGAAAATATTGAAATATTATTAACAAAAAGGTAATAAGATATTAGAATAGGATAATATATGATATAATAAATGTAGTTATGGTTTAGTAATAATTCATTATCACTCTTAAATAAATTATATAGGATGATAATGGATGTTCACCCAAAAAGAACTGAAAAAGAAGGAATTTTCATCTCACTTCATTCATGTGTGAAATATATGTCATATTCACCAGTAACTTCTTTTGTGTGGTGTATGTACTACACCTGTTGATATATTATATCATGAATTATTTTACTTAATGTTATTATTTGTTAATTTTTTATAATTATTTCATCAAATGGGATTTGAATTATATGTTACCAAGTGGTAGAGAATTTAATAACTTGATTCCATTTCTTTGGGTAATATTACTTCCTTTTTGTCGTTAACATTCCATGATTGTATGTGTAATAAATTTTTTACTACATATTTTTTTAGTTTTTACTTGTTTTATTTGGATTTATATTTCCCATGAATAATATATTCATTGATTTTTTATCACTTCATCTTTATTGCCTTTTTAAGGGTTTACTTCACAGTCTCATTTGTTTAGTATTTTTTACACATGAATTTAAATTACAAGAAATTATTTGATCATTTTTTGAAAAAAAATTTAATTTTACTCTAAATTGGTTATTCAAAATCATTATAATGTAATTGTACCATTTTATACTCTTTGTACTCAAAATGTTTTAAAAACTATTTTTAAGAAAACTTAACATAATTTCTCTGTTTTGTCTATGAATATATTTTCTAAAAAAACAATTTTTCCTAAAACGAATTTTAAAAATGGTTTCATATTTACGAAATGATTTATTAAAGGAATATTTATAATTTTTTTATTGGTAAATTAATTTTCAAATTGATCAATTTATCACGTTTCAAAAAAAAAAATTTTCTAAACTTTTTACCATGAAAAAAGAATATTTTGTTTCCTAGTAGGACATGTTTGTCTTTACCTATTATAATTTATTTGAATATTAATTTCCATGCTTAAAAATATATTTTTTTGTAGTAAAATTTTTCAAAATGTATATTCAATTAAAATTATTTTATATATTTTTCAAAATAAAGAAGATATTTTCCTAAATAATGTTTTAAATGTTTTTTTAGCATTCAAATTCATTACAAAGACAACCCTTTATTGTTAATCCTAATAGGATATATTGTATATATATCATCTTTATCTTCATATTAATAGTTTAGTAGATATTTTTTCAGGGATAATACTGATATTCACATGATTGATTACTTTTGGTCCCTTGAAATATTTAATTTCCTATGATCATGGGACATTAAATTTAACTTAATTATCCAAATCAGTTATCATGGATATGTTTATTGACTAAACCATATATCACGTTTTTATTTGGTTTTTACATTGATAGTTATTTTATTATCTAAATAAATATTGGAAAATATTTATTCTTTATTCAATACATATATTTGAGAAGGAATATTGTTAATTAAATACATCGATTACTCTATATGAAGAATACATTTGACAAGCAGCGATGGTTAGGGACCAAACACTAAATTTCCCCACGACGCATCAATAGATTCTCATGAGTAATATTGGGTGCACAAATTAATTATATTTATAACTATAATTTTAATATGTCTAGTTGATAGATCATAACAGTATACATTTTCATGTTTCTGATATAGAATTTCCGATAATTAATAATTTCCTTCATTTTGATTCAATTTTTATTATCCATTAAATTTTCACTATGAAAAAGAATATGGATGATTTTCACTCACATATTATTGACTAAATGGAATGTGGTTTTAGATTCTTTCCATTTCATACTTACTTTTGCAAATATATTTATTTAAATGGAATATGTTTTCCATTATTTATTATTTCATATTGTTTACGAACTTCCGTATCTGTTTACTGATTACATGTAATGTATATTTAGTTAATACCTTTCCATACTTACTATTATTATTAATTCATTACTTCTTCTGCTATCATTTACCCTTTCTGGGCTTTTGAGCTCACCCTTATTTTGTTTCCTTCCCCAAGGAATTCCAAAAGTATACTAAGAATGATATCCAATGATATGCTACATAGAATAAATTTTCCCCCAAAGAAGAAACAATGTTGTAATTAATGAGATTATTTTTAATAAAAGAATCATGTATATATCTAGTTTACCAAGACTATTAAACTATTCTATCATTCTAGAATTCATTATTGTAATCGTGGAAATGTAATGTTATTTGACACCCACTCTGGGTTACTAGGGTTGGGGGACTACAGATTCCCAAAAGAATATTATAATTTCCATATCATATAATCATTATTACAAATTAATTGTAGATAATTATTAAATAGATTTATTTATATAAGTTTAAGAAAATTTTGAATCATTGATATAAAGAGTAAAAAATTACAAATACAAATTATTGTACAGTAAGCCAAATATTGATGTAAATGTCGATCATTGAAATTAAAAGAACCAAGTAATGGTAAATTATAATCCCCAAATTATCTCAAAGAAAATTAACATTATTGTTGGGGAAATTAGAAAAAAAAGATGTAATAGTATGATATGAAGAAGAAACTAAAACCCTTAATTAGATGGAAACAAATTATATATAATCATTTATGTATAATAATCTAAATATTGATGTGAATATTGATCATAGTTATTAAAAGAATCATTTACATGTAATGTATATTTCTGGAATCATTTAGTCATAATTTTGGATTACTTGTGGGACAATAATAAATTATATGTTGTTTGAATATGAATATTAAGAAATTACTAAGACATTGATTTAGAATGAATCAAATTAATTCTAAACATCGATGTAGTGTAACCCCTTGAATAATTCATTCTTCAATTGATGATGATTTCAAACAGTTATGGAAGAATAATATCATATATTAATTAATATAGTTAGTGAACAATATTTTTATCAATGAAGGTAATTGGATATTATAATAGAAAGAGTGGTTTTTCATATTCACATAAAGTAGAGATATAGAGGTGACAGTGGAAACATGTTTTTTGAGGGAAAAAACTAGAGTTTTACCAAAATAGATACCACTTATTTCATTATTCACATAAAATATAGATATACCATCTATATGAATAAAACAATACACCTACCACCATGAAGGAGAAACAAGAATAATTATTTACGTGTAACATAGTTATAGAAAAAAACACTAAATTTTACAATGAAGGGTGAGAATGAGAAATTTATATTTAATATAAACCAACATAGAGTTGGTTTCATTGTTTAAAAATACTAATTAAATCCACTTGACAATATAAAAACAAGTGAATCCAATTTTAAAACATAATGGGCACCAGTACACAGAATATCGAATATGTAGATTCATGTAATAATTTTTAAGGAGTATTTAAAACACAATCAGACCACACACCTAGCGTCATCTCATTCATGTAAA
This sequence comes from Viscum album, assembly GCA_963277665.1. Classification (NCBI taxonomy): domain Eukaryota; kingdom Viridiplantae; phylum Streptophyta; class Magnoliopsida; order Santalales; family Viscaceae; genus Viscum; species Viscum album. The sequence goes on along the minus strand of OY728121.1, from coordinate 80,809,241 downwards.
AAATACATCATGTTAAAAATGACCACATTAAGAAATAAGATGGTAGAGTTTTCATCCGTCATAGAGGGAATAAAATCCTCGGGATGGATATCGAGGAGGTGATATTAGAAATCATAGGAACACTAGATGCAGTTAAGAACATGGATATGTCAAAGTATAAATGACTACATCAATCAAAATAATCATAAATATTAATAATGGAAAAAACTATTAATCAAAATAAATAATAAAATGAAACAATTATAGAGTGGTGTGAGGAATTTGAAATGTCATCAGTTGATGTGAGTAAATCTTAGCATAATGTGAGAACCCATAGGTAATAAATAAAATGTATCATTAAGGGTAATTTAGGATGAATATTTATGTTGGTTGTATGGGTGGAGGTGAGGAAATGGAGGTGGGAGAAAAGAGGATGGAGGTTAGAGGGAGTGATGGGGAAACATGGGTATGGGGTGGACTGAGGGAGAAGGGGTAATATGAGGGGATGTTGTTAGGTGAGAGGTGGAAATGGTGAGATAAAGGGCCAGGGAGAGATGGGGGAATGATAGGGGAGGCATGGAGGTATGAATTTCGAGGTTAGGGGAGGGGAAGTGTGGAGGGGGATGGAATCCAGGGGTGGGAGGAGACTGAGGATCAGGAAGAGATAGGGGAATGTGAGGGGTTGCATATAAATTAGTAGTAGGAAGGAGGACGGAGAGTGTGTCATGTGTATGTGGAGGCAAACCATTTAGTATAGTTAAAGGATATTTTTCTATCTCTATCACATAAAACATATATTTTGTTAACTATAATTCAAATTAATGATTTCCATTGAAAAATATTATAAAAAAATGTAATTTCTTTGTTTTACAATTTTCCATCCACTCTTTCAAGTCTTGAATTAGATATTTCAAGAAAAATTATTTTTTTATTTTTTTATATGTTTAAAAATGATAAAATATTATTGAAAATACAACAATAACGAAACATACATTACCCTAACAAATAATTTTTACTTTTAATTTTTTAATCATGGGTAAACTAAATCATTTCATAAAAATATATTATATGTAAACCAAAAGAAATCATAAATTGGGATCCTATAACATTAGATATATAAGAAAGAGTAAGATGCGTTATAAATTATATGCATATATGGGATACATTGTTTGCACATTTATTTCATCACTATGATTTTTTATTAATAATAGAATTATAATACCCTATATGTTGTATTATATAAAAATATAATAAATCAATTATATATAACATATAGCTATTTGACTCAAAATATTTATTATTTTTCAACCCAAAATACAATGGAAATTAGTATTTGAGTATTCTTTGATGGCCCACAGTAAAATTATTCATTTTCACAAATCATAAATTAAAATTAAAATTTGTGAATAAAAAATTATTATATAATAGTAGAGGAATAAAATAAATATGTAATAAAATTTTAAATTATAATGGTAAAAATTTATTTCAAATAGTTTCATGACAACTCCTTATACCAAAATATATAACCTACTCAGAAAGTCATATACAATAATTGAAAAAATAAAAATATATATTCATGGTTTTCTAAAAAAAAGTTGATAATTATTATATATATTTAGTTTCAAATTAAATAGAATGAACTAAATAATATATTATAATCAATATCCAAAAAAACTTATATTATATATTTGTATCATAAATTATACGGGTTAAAAATATAATTGGAAATATATAAGAAATTTTTTTAAATCATCCATTTTATGAATCATATAGCTAAAAATGAGAAGGGAATTTCGGAAAAATAATCATCTACCCTCCCCCACTATATATAAAATTTATAAACTAAAAGGATTTTGTTTCACCACAGTTCTGTCACAATAATAATGGTACCCCAATCATTATTCTAATAAAATTCTATAAAATGATTTGGGGGAAATGGAAGTCAAACAACTATAATGGAACTGATACTATACATGTCAATATCTATTCCTAGTGATTCATATTTTATTTTAATTTATAGGATGTAAATATAAATATTTTGTAAGGGCCCAGATCCATGTGGATCGACTCTTTTCATGTTTTCGAGGAATTTTGTGCCCAAAGGAGGCTCAGAGGATGTCTGGAGTTGCTTGGTTGTTAGAATCTAGAATTAGGGAGGATTTCACATCATGAAAAGTGAAACAACATGAACGAGCCTGTCACAATGTTTAAAATATAATAGTTTTATATATAAATAAAGTGAATATGTGATGTGTTTTTCAATGAATACCAAATTCTAAGGCTTATGCGATGTGAATGGGGATTACATGTCACATAATTCCCTGATCCTGTATGTTTTCAAACATTTCCAACTACTCGGGTTATCAAACCTTAGAGTTTTAGCACTCCCTCTCAACTCCAGGAAACCCGACGACCCTCACTTCAATTTTTATGGGATTCTTTCCTCAAGGATCGATTAATAACATTCATATTGGATCTACGGTGACCTGGGTTGATCCAAGGTGTGTCTTCCTTATTTTTCTAGTAGTATATTTAGATTTGATCTCTTTTTCCACCTATTTATTCTTTGCATGCAATGGTTTAGGATCTCCCCAATTTCTAATGTAGTTTTTCATGGTTTTTGGTTGGTGTGTTTGGGCCACAACATCATCTAACGGATGTCGTCCTTATATTAGGGGTGAACATAGATCCATTTCTTTGTCCATTATTCTGTGACGAATGTCGGTTTCCATTTGAGGTGGGGGACTTATTAATTATCCATTAAATTACATGAAATATAAGAGTTACCGTTATTTTTCCTCTTTTATTACAATGAATTTAAGAAAATAATTATTGGAACTGAATTAAAGAATTGGTATCAATTTCATAGTGATGTTTCTTTTTTTACCACGAAAATAGTTTTCCTCTTGATTTTATAGACATTCTGTTATCTATTCCTTGAATATATTATCATTTCATTTTATGGGAATTTTTAATGACAATAAATCTTTTATGTGAATAACTCCTAGACCACGTGTCTGAATGACGTGCCGTCTACATCACAGGGACCCTTGTTATGAGGTGGTCCTTTTGGGATACTCTACGTGAGTTTCAGAAAATTTTGGAAAACGACCGAGTTTGGATCGAGTGTAAATCCAACCAGGCCCTTGGAACATAAATGCCAATAACACTCTGACCGGGCTTCCGATTGACACGCCATCTATCCCGATGGGTTCCTTTGGATGAGACAGAATTATGGGATACATCAACTCAGAACTTTGTGACAGTTTATTTATCGACTCTTGGCTCAAGGAGCAGACCTGCTCGAAATCGAGCTTATTGTGTGTGGGAACCCTAGGGCTGGCTGCGACTGAGATGAATTCTTTACTGGAATCCTCTGTTGTTTCGACAATGATTACTATAGAACCGGGATCGTCTCTGGGTCCGAAAATTATGAGTTCTGTTCCTGTATCCTGTGTGGGTACGACATAATAGCTGGTCATGTATCCTTTGTGGGTCCGGTAGCTTCGTTGGTCCTGTATCCTGTTTGGGTCCAACAACTCAAATTAATTATAGCTGGTCCTGTATCCTATGTGGGTCCGACATCTTAGATGAGATAGTTGGTCCTGTATCCTATGTGGGTCCGAAAGCATAGCCGGTCCTGTATCTTGTGTGGGTCCGACAGCTTAGATGAATCAGTGACTACATCTGATCATCTCTATCTCTCTACAAAATAAATATACCTTTGTGAGCTGAGTCATGTCTTTCAACCATTATCATCTGGGTGATTGACTTTACTTCCTTTGTCGAATGGTTTGTGCTTGGCCTCGAGAGTTGGAGCCGAACTGTGATTGATAACTTAGGTATATGTTTGGGCATATACCTAAGTAAGGTTGATTGATACTTTGTTATTTTATCATTATTCTGTGGTTTATCATTTTTTGTTTCTGGGATAATTTGAAGGTCTGGGTGTCCCCTACTATGTATTGATATACTCACCCCGGCACGGGCTTCCCCCGTACTTTGTTGTGTTCAGTGCAGACGACAGATAGTAGTGATTGAGGATGAGGGTGACGGATGGGAGGCTGCTCGGAGCTGGACTAGACGGGACATACCACAAGGATGAGTTGTTCGAGTTCTGTACCTACCCTTCAGTTAGGAATCCCTGGTGGATGATATAGGAGTTGTTTTCCCTTTTTACTTGTACTTGTTGTTCAATTGGGTTTGTATACTGGCCCACTTACTTTCTGCACACCTTAGTTTTCTATTTTAGTACTTGTTGCCTCTACTGCTTGTGTTCAGACTATATGTGCTACAGTTTTAAGGCAATTCCTTCACTTTTTATCAGGGATTCGCCTTTGGTTCTAGTTGCCAGCCCCTGGCCAATGGAAGGCGGGCTTGGGGTAGTCATGGCATGGGCCCCGAGGACGGGTCATGACAAATTGGTATCATAGGAGTCAGTTGTACCACATAACTTGGACTCTGATTCTTATAACGACAATAGTGTTAAGTGTTTAGGGTGTGGTTATCAGTTTAGGGAAACCAATGTTGGTGCGGCAGTCGACGTATCCATTCACATGGACTATGACTTCTTATTACCGACTCAGTGCATGAAAACGCTGATTGCGTGTGTGTTCCCTTTGAAAAAGTTTTCTTCATGATTACTTTGTGTCAACTCACTAGGTATACTATTTTAACCATGGCGCACCTGTTTCTTTTCAGGATGGCCTCACGAAGGCAGCCAACTAGGGTTCCGAGTTACGTACGAGATGGTAGCCCACCGAGTGATGAGGTCTCGGTGCAGGGCCCCATCACAGTGGAGGAGTTAGCGGTACCACTACCCATTGGGCCACTGATACCACCCGCTCCAGCATCAGAGAGTGCACGTCCCCGGAGTGCATTGCACGAGTTCCAGTTCCAGAGGCCACCCAGGTTCCGGGTAGAGATGGAACCACAGGCAGCTGAGGATTGGCTGGAGGCTGTTGTGAGAGTTTTCAGATTGGTAGGGACACCAACCGACCTCATGGTGATCCTTTCCATGAGTCTCCTGCATCCAGAAGTAGGAATATGGTGGAGCCTGATTCTCTAGGTGCATGACGAGACATCATTTCTCTAGACAGACATCGAGAGTCTCTTCCGCTCGGAGTTTGTTCCAGCCACCCTTCATGCAGTGTGGATTCAAGAGTTACTTCATCTGTAGTAGGGCAACATGACAGTAGCACAATACTCAGCGATGTTGACCGACCTCTCGTGCTACTCCACATATATTTTACAATACCCCTTCTTCAGGGACCTAACCATCGAGCAGGGACTCAGGAATGAGATCAGAGATTCGATTATTTCCCTCAGCATCCCGACACAGGTGGGGGTGCGGGAGTGATCCCTTCTATTGGAGAGTTTCCTCACAGAGCAGTCACCAGTAGCGAGACTCACCACAAGGAGACACGTAGCTGAGGCTTCTGCAGCTGGTAGTAGACAGATGTCCCAGAGGTCCATGCGGACTAGGCCATCAGGTGTGCGACCCTAGGATACAGGTTCATCTATACGGGGCACATGAGATAGAGTCAGCTATACGAGGAGCATGAAGTGCTATGCATGCGGCAGGCAGGGCCAAATGTCTCGAGACTGCCCAAATCTTCATGCAGATGAGGAGCATACAGTATAGGGACCTCCCTGGCAGAGGCATAGGTTCGACCGTGGAGGTCCATTGAGAGAAGGTGGACGTGGAAGTGAAGCAGGCTGAGCAGCGGGTGGTGGAAAATGTTTCGAGGCTCTACCACCACCACCACCAGGAGGTCCACCCCGACCACAGGGTGCTGGAAGACAGAGTCAGGCTCAGCTCCAGGTAGTAGAGGCCTATGACCACGGCTCACATGAGATTATTCGAGGTACAATCTATGTATACTCCACCCTTGATGCAGTACTTATAGACACATGTGTGTGTCATTCTTTTATTTCCACTTCTCTCGTTCAGTGCTCAGAGATTCCGATGGAGTCGTTGGCTCCATCCTTACGGCTAGAGACTCCTATGGGAGCAGACTCTATGATTATGCACTGGTGCCAACAGTATGAGCTTAATCTAGGAGGAGAGATCTTTGGCTGGGATCTCCTCGTAGCGGCATCGAGGCCTTACGACGTCATCTTGGGTAAGGACTAGTTATCCAATGTTCATGCTCAGATTAATGGTATTAGGTAAAAATTTGGGTGTATCCGCATGGATGGGACCAGGTTCACCTTTATTGGTGAGAAGGGAGCCATTGAAGTGTAGAATGGACTTACACAGTGGAGGGGACAACCGATCACACATCAGTTGGCTAGCCTCATCCTCGGAACGGTCGATGTGCGGAGTTAGAGTTTTCTTGTTGTGGTGGGTCAGTACGCGGATGTTTTCCCTGATGATGTTCCAGGAATACCTCCTCGTAGGGAGGTAAAATTATACATTGAACTGTACCCCGGGATGACACCTATATCTACTCCAGAAAATCATATGGTTCCCACCGAGCTTCATGAGGGGCGGGTACAGCTAGAGGATTTGCAGGGGAAGGGATTTATCCGACCCAGTCTTTCACCCTAGGCATCCCTGATTTTGTTTGCCAAGATGGCAGATTGGAACTTGCGACTGTGTGTTGACTACCGTCACCTGAACCAGGTGACCGTGAAGAACATGTACCCACTCCCGAGGATTGACGAACTCTTTGACCAGCTCAAGGTATCACGATGGTTCTCAAAGATAGACCTCAGGTCAGGCTATCACCAACTCAGAGTTCGGGACGAGGATGTGCATAAGATGGCCTTTAGATATCAGTATGGCATCTATGAGTTCTTGGTTATGACCTTTGTCATAACTAAATCACCAGATGTGTCCATGAGTCTCATGAACATGATCTTACATCCTTACCTCGATCGCTTTGTCGTAGTCTTCATCGACGACATACTGATCTACTCGACTACTAAGGAGGAGCATGCCTACCACTTGCAGGTAGTACTTGACACACTTTGAGAGAACCAGATTTATTGTAGGCTCTTGAGGTGCCAGTTCTGGATTCTAGAGGTTCACATTCTTGGACACTTCATCTCAGAGTCTGGAGTTGTAGTGGATCCAACGAAGATCGAGGAAATACTTTCATGGGAGACACCCAGGAGTGTGACAGAGGTACAGAGTTTTCTGTGACTGGCTGGGTACTATCGGTGATTTGTGCTAGACTTCTCCAGAGTTGCAGCACTACTTTCAGCATTGACGAAGAAGGGGAAGCCCTTCATGTGGTTAGAGAGATTCCAACAGATCTTCCAAGAGCTGAGGTAGATATTGACTAGTGAACCCATATTGAGGATACCAGAGGAGGGTGTTGGGTACGTAGTTTACTGTGATACATATGGGACCAAACTTGGGTGTGTCCTGATGTAGGAGTGAGCAGTGATAGCTTATGATTCTAATCAGCTGAGACAACAAGAGCAGAACTACACTACCCATGAAATGGATTTAGCAGCAGTTGTCTTCGCCTTGAAGATGTGGGGAAACTATCTTAGGGTTGAACATTTTACAATCTACTATGACCACTGAAGTCTCAGGTATATCTTCTCTCAGAAAAACTTGAACCTGAGACAGCGGTGTTGGATTGAGTTCTTCCAGGACTATGACTTTGAGATAGTCAATACTCCTGGAAAGCGGAATGTTGTATTAGATGATCTTAGCAAAAGATCGAGAATTCAGCTTCTAGGAGAGGCGATAGAGTAGACGGATGCGTTGCATATATCCTTTGTGGATATAAATGGAGTATCCTTTCTGCAGTCTCTCACAGTCACTCCTCCACTTCTTCAGTGAGTAAGGGAGGCACTACATGGGGACGTTGCCTGTGATATGCTACATGCTCAGATATCCTCAGGGCAGGCACCTGATGGGTTTTCTAAAGGTGGGGAGCATGTCATCATCTTCAGATGACCAACTATAGTACCATTTGCACTAAAGAAGGAGGTGTTGAGGGAGTTCCACACTTCCCCTCTAGCGGTACATCAAAAAGTGGTGAAGATGTATCAGGAACTCAGTCGACATCACTGGTGGTTGGGTTTGTAGAAGACGATAGCTGAGTTTGTCTCGTGATGCCTCACTTGTCAGTAAGTGAAGGCAGAGTACCAGGTTCCAACAGGCTTGGTTCAGCCCTTAGAGGTCCCAGAGTGGATGTGGGATGGGATATCAATGGATTTCATGATGGGACATCCATGTACATCTGGAGGGAAAGACTCTAGATGGGTGATCGTAGACTGACTCATAAGTCAGCCCACTTCCTATCGATCAGAGAGCAAGGACCGGTATTGTTCCTGGGACGCCTCTACGTACATGAGATCTTACGGCTTCATGGTGTGCCATCGACGATTGTTTCCAATTGAGATGATTGTTTCACTTGCCAACTATGGAAGGGGTTGTAGGAGGCTTTCGGGATGAAGATTCTCTTGAGAACCGCCTTCCATCCTCAGACAGATGGACAGACTGAGAGGACCATTCAGACTCTTGAGGACATGATTCGTGCATGCGTCCTCGACTTTGGTTGCAACTGGGAGGATCACTTGCCCTTGGTAGAGTTTGCGTATGACAACAGCTAAAACTCTACCATCGGGATGGAACCTTACGAGGCGTTGTATGGCTGACCTTGTAGATCACCTCTGTGCTGGACTGGACCATGGGAGTTAGTACTTGTACGACCAGAGATAGTGCAGGCTATGATGGAGAAGGTGTAGATCATCGAGGAGCAGATGGAGACTGTATAGAGCAAACATGAATCCTATGTTGATAGGAGACGGAGAACACTGGAGTTCTAGGAAGGCGACCAAGTCTTTCTATGGGTTTCTCCTCGATGAGGTCTACATAGATTTGGAAGAGGCACAAGTTATCTCCACGATTCATCAGACCATTCCAGTTCCTCAGCAGAGTGGGCGAGGTGGCTTACCACCTGGCTCTTCCACCTCAGTTTCACCGGGTGCACGAAGTCTTCCATGTATCTCAGTTGAGGAGAAACGTGCACGACCCGTGCCTCATCGTTGACCACAGGGAGCTAGACATCGATGATGGGGCGAAATTCATGGATGTTCCAGTGGAGATTGAGGATCGACCAGAGCGGGTCCTGCATGGATGGTCGATTCCTCTGTTGCACATTTTCTGGTATCACGAGATCCTCCAGAAGAGAACATGGGAGAGGGAGGCTCAGATGTGTGCTCAGTACCACCATTTGTTCCCTTACTATGTGTAGTAGATTACAGGGATGTAGAGCCCTGAGGTGGGGAGAATCTAAAGACCCGGAAATCCTGTGGGATTTTTTTTCTTTAATACATGGGAATTTTAAGAGTCTGCAGTTTCTGACAGTGCCTAATTCCGAGTCCCGGTGTGCCTGAAATCAATTTCTGAAGTTTTGTCCGGGTATGTTCAGTAAACGTACATGCGGGATTTTATATCTTTTGAAACGTTGCTCGGAATTGAAATCTGAGGGCACCATTGATCTCACAATGCCGATATACGCTTAATGAGACCTTTACCATAGTTGCGTTTTATCGAGGTTGGAAGTTAATTTTTGGGGATTCTTAATAAATGAAATAAAATTATGTTTGACATAATTTTATTTGATTGGTGGTTAAAATCACCATGTGGAGGTTAGAGGTGGGGCCCACCAAACCCTAACCTCCCTCGATAGGATATAACTAGGTGGGTCCCACTCTAGTTTGAACCCCCTTTAACTCCCATGTAACTCTCATTTAATTGAGGAGAATCCATTAAACTTCCAACTCTCCCAATTTAATGTTGAAACTATCCAACTCTATTGTTTGAATTTTGAATCCATTCCTCCGTATTTAATCAAAAGTGTTGTCACAATTAATGAAGGACAAATCTTGAGTTTTTGTGCCATAAAAATATTTGAGAACTATCTCTATTATATTTGCCTTAACATTCTTTGGAGAACTCTTGTAAGAACACCATTCTACTCCAACGAAGAACACCTCTCATCTCCGAAGAACAATAAGAATCAAGTTCTTCCTTCTTCACCCGGAGCAAGGAAGGGAATCATCACCGCCCTCGAAGTACACCGATGGCATCGACTCAACTCATCTTCACCGAGCTCTACCTCCTCCGACGTTGACGGAACGACATCCTTTTTCCGTGACATTCGACTTCCGTGATTCGACAACATTCAACGAAAAAATACAAGGTAGGGGGAAATTGGATTATTTTTTATAAAAGAGTTAAATTATACTTTCCTCATCATGTTTTGTGCACTTGATGCTGAATGTTAACAACGTAATGATGAGGGTTCAGACCGCATGAACACGGTCCAACCCTCCCCCCCTTTTTGTTGTTCTCATTGTGTTGACGACGGAGGTGGAGCCGGTAGGGCTCGGTGCCGTCGCACCTCACCGGAGGAATAAGGTCATGACCATGTTGGCCAAGACGGATGGAAGAGGCGGAAGCGCCAGAAAATAGAGGCGGCAGCGGCCGCGCACCGACGACGTGGTGGGACCGATGGCCGCTTGGGCCGCCCGGTCCGCAGGATGACCGGCCGACCCACTGGAAGAACGCGGTGTACAATGCGCCGCATGGAGGAGGACGTGGCCCATGTCCATTGGCCGCTCGGCTAGGTGAACCAGCCAGCCTCGTGCCATCCGGGATGGAGAAACACGGCACCCACAGGCACCACAGGAGGAGAACCGCAACCCACCTCTACGGGCCGCGTGCTCTGGGACGAACGGGCCAACTACGACTGTCCGGGCAGAGGAGGAGGAGGCGCTGCTGGGAGAACCGGACAGGCCCGCAGCACGGTCCGGGTCCATAGGTGGGCCACGCCCCACCGAGCTAGGCTGACCCATAGCCGGGTCATACCCATCGAGCCGGGTCGGGCAGACTCGCCAACCCACGGGGCTTGACGGGTCGGGCCAGTCTTCGCTTAAATGTGAATAACTCCTAGACCAGACGTTCGAATGATACGCCGTTTACGGCACTCAGACCATCGTGACGAGGCAGTCCTTTTGGGTCACTCTAATTTAGTTTTGGACAATTTTTGAAAATGGCTGGCTTTGGATTGAGCGTAAATCCAACCGGGCCCCTGGAACGGAAATGCCAATAACTCTCAGACCGGGCGTCCGATTGATGCGCCGTCTGTCGCGATGAGTTTCTTATGATGAGGCAGAACTACAGGATACATCAACTAAGGACATTTTGATAGTTTATGTATCAAGTATTCACTCGAGGAGAGGACCCTCTCGGAATCGAGTTTGCGGTGTGTGGGAACCCTAGGGCTTGCTGCGACTAAGATGACTTCTGTATCGGAATTATCCGTGGGTTTGACAATGATGACTTCTTTACTAGGATCCTCTGTGGGTCCGAAAGTTCTGACTTCTATTCTTGTATCTTGTATGGATCTGAAAGAATAGCTGGTCCAGTATCCCATGCGGGTTCGACAGCTTAGCTGGTCCTGTATCCTGTGTGGTTCCGAAAGCTCAGATGAATTATAGCTGGTCCTATATCCTATGTGGGTCCGACATCTTATATTAGATAGTTGGTCATGTATCTTGTGTGGGTCCGACATCTTATCTAGTCCTGTATCCTATGTGGGTCCAACAGATTAGATGAATTAGTGACTACATCTGATCATCTCTTTCTCTCTACAAAATATGTATACCTGTGTGAGCTAAGTTAGGTCTTTCAACCATTATCTTCGTGGTTATTGACTTGACATCCTTTGTGAAATGGACTGTGCATGGGCTCGAGAGTGGGAGCCGAACTGTGATTGATAACTTAGGTATACGTATGGGCATATACCTAAGTAGGGTTGGTTGATATTTTGTGATTGAATCTTTCTTCTATGGTTTATCCTTTGTGGATTATAGGAGACCTTCAGGGGTCTCGGGGGTCCCCCACTGAGTATTGTTATACTCACCCCTGCACGGGCTTTGCCCGCACCTTGTTGGGTTCTGTGCAGACAAGAGACCGTAGTGATCAAGGCTGAGGGTGACAGATGGGAGGCTGCTCAGAGATGGACTAGATGGGACGTACCGCATCAATGAGTTGTTCGAGTTTTGTACCTACACTTCATGTAGGATTCCACAGAGGACGATTCTAGAGCTGTTTTCCCTTTTTTACTTGTATATGTTGTTCAGTTGTGTTTGTATGCTGGCCCACTTACTTTCAGCACAAATTAATTTTCTATTTTAGTATTTGTTGCCTCTACTGCTTGTGTTTAGACTATGTGTGTTATAGGTTTAAAGTAAATGCCTTCCCTTTTTATCATGGATTTACCTTTGGTGCTAGTATCCCGCCCCTGGCCTATGGAAGGCGGGCATGGGGAAGTCATGACACTAGCCTCAAGGACGGGTCGTGAAAACATTGGTTATTATTTTATTATATTATCCATCAATGAAATAATATCATATTATACATTAAAAACTTGGAATACAGAATGAATAATGATAATAATATAAAATTCTACTGTATGAACACTACAAAATGGAATAATTGGTGAATATGTTATATGTACCACAGAAGTAAAAGTGTGATGAAAAATCCCATACCTCAAGTTATACTTCAATTATATTTTTTCTCAAACCTTGTATAATTAATATATATTTATTATAAATATATCAATGAAGATAAATTACATATCTCATACCATATATGGTTTCGTAGTAGTCTTTTATTACCTATTTGTTAACAATTCATTGTTAAAATCACTGATTAATGTGATAATTGTTTCATTTGTCATGAATGGTTTTAATTTTGATTAATATTTTGGTTCTTTTAATTATTTCATTGTTAAAAAATCTAATTTTTTTTTTCCTTATATAAATTTCATATGTATTCATCATCTATTAATATTTAGAAATATATTAATGTCTATTATAGAAAATGGATTGCGCCATTTAGGGTGATAATATGTTGTTCTTATGCATGAATAATAATTCAATTATCCATTGAGGATGGAAAAAATAAAAAATAAATATTAATTATCATATATAAAATCCTAATTAATTCATATATATAATTTATATTAATCAAATACGTCATTATTACTATTCATGTGAGAAGAAAATGAAAGACATTTCACCTTGCTATGTGGAGGCGGTAGTCCACACATATGCAAGAGAGATGTTATTATTTTAAAATGTTTTTGAATGTAAGAAGTTAGATGTTATATTGTATTAAAAAATTATTATTAAGTTAAAATTTTAACTTAATTTGTTTAATTTTATTCCTACAATAATCTATGTAATTCGTATGTGAAAAATGAATCACATCAATTCGCAAGGTGATAGTCTGCGGTACACACATGCGATGTTATCATATCACCCATAGAATGTATAGTGATATGGTGTATGTGATATAATAATTATTTATGTAATATAATGTCATAAATATCATTTAAATATAGAATGGAAATCAATATATCCATCCTTGAATGGTTGTGATGGAAAAATAATTACATGAGTTCCGGAGGTGGAATTCCACCGTACACACAATCAAAAGAAATTTTTCAATTTTGTGGAAGGGGAGTTGGAGATGGATTATTATTTTGTCATAATATAATCCCATTATATATTATATATTGGTTTTTTATATTATTATTTATTAATTGTTTACTAGAATAAGATAAAAATAAAAAAACAAGTTTAAGTATTTTACATATTCTTCAAGGATCCCCTTTATGTTTATACCTAAAGCCCCCATAAGAGGAATTACTGATAAAAATAAGAGCTATAGGATGAGGAGAATGAATTAAGGAATAAATTTGTGCCTACATTGGCTAAAAGTTGGTTTTAGTTGAGTGAATATTGGATGATAGGGGTTTCCGTTTATAAGAAGGTGAGCGGACACACGTGGAATTTTTTAATATATAATGTGATACACATATTTTTCATAATCCACAAGATTCAAAAATGTGTCACTATAATAAATCAGAGGTTATAATATCTCGATATGGCTATAAATTGGTAATTGGAAAATTTATAGTCCATTTTAAGCCTTGTCACCTTATATAAACCCCACCCGATAACCCTATTTTATCCTTCACCATAGTAACTATTATTTAATATTTTCACTATTCATTATAGTGATGAATTAAGTTCACATGTTTGGATAATATAAATAATTCTGATTATAAAAAATGAATATATTTTTCCAAAAAAAATTATGATTAGTGGCATAATTTAATTTAAAATTAAAAGGTAGATGCGATGAAAGAGAAGATTTCCCAAAAGAAGAGAGTAATAAGTATAAAATCTTTTAATATGGAAAATTAATTTAAAATTTATTAAAAAGAAAATAATATTTAAATATTAATGTTATTTATCACATTATTATTTAAAACCAATTTAAAATATAATTGAAAATTGAAAATTAGTTAAATAAAAAGAAAATCTTCAATTAAAATCATTTTTTTCAATATTCATCAACATTTTTTTGATAAATCGCCAAATTTACTATTAGATAATTTTGAAATGGATATTTAAAAAAATAATATATATATTTTTTAAATAAATATTCTAATTTTTTTAAGAAAAAAATAATTTTAAATTACGTGTCCAACATACGATTAATCCCCATTTTTAAAAAACACGATTCTCTTAAATGTTTTTTCATTCATTAGTTCATTCTGAAATTATACAGCGTGAATATCTTGAATTGATTCTACAATGATCTCTCTATTTGTCTCCCACTTTTTATGGAAGAACCCTATCATGAAATGAGAATCCATGGGGCCCTTATCTTTTTTCCAGGGGAGGTTCCAAGGCCTTCTTCTTTCCACTTTGACATTTCCCCCGATATAGCCATGGATACATCCTTCATCTGTTTAACAAAACATGTCTCTATTCTATATTTAATGAGTATTAATGTCATACCAAAGGTCTCAATGGTGTTTTTTAGAAATTCAACAGTTTTTATTTCCCTTACAGAGTCCAACAAAGCTTCTTCCCTGTTGTCTTTGATGTTGGTTGTGTGATTCCCTCACTAGTATCACCTAGTTGTCCATTTTTAACACACATGTCAATAAATCATGGGATCTTCCACATTATGTTTGGTGGGACTTATTTACCATCATTAGATCATTTATATATTTTAATTTGGATATGATATCACACAAACTTCTTCCAAGAAAAGAAGACTGGTAAGCACATTTAGATTTCATTTAATGTGTTGGTATTTTGATTTGCATCTAAATATAGAACACTCAACTAAGACGGTATTGATTCGTATTCTAGGAATCCCACTCCCTTTCAAAAATCATATGATTATCCACTTATTGATAATGGTCTTGGTAGGTTTCTTTGTTTGGATCATCATATTTTCATAATAAAACACCCTATTGATGATAGATAATTCATTAAGATGGATATTTCAAAATCTGCTCCAACATTTATATAGATCATAGTTGAGGGTGAGATGAGATATTAGAGACTATTCCAATTATAATCATGTTTTACATGTTGTTAAAATTTATCCAATCTCATACAGTTACTTTATTACAATCATAGAGGCACCCCAACACCAAATAGTTTGGTTCCCAAAGTAGACAGCTGTGATGGAGAAACCTGCTAATGGAACAGAAATGCATCCAATTCAGAGTATTTTTGGTGTCTTGGTTACCAATATTTCTAAATATGGTGTGGATGGAAATCCTAATAATTAATAGGCTATCTAACTTTACTTGTAGGGCCATCCATGGAAGGAGGGATCAAAAATAGATTTAACTACCTCCACATTTTATGATGTGGTTGCTATTACAAATTCTCCAAAGAGTGACTCAGATGATAGATTGGTTGTGCCATTTGGACTTAATTTCGAGAAGTTTAAAGAGGGAACCTCTAAGACGGTATTCTGAGGCTCCGGTATCACTCAATAATCTCAGTGATGCCCTTGTAACTTCTCTTGGTAACCATGAAATCCATAAATCCCAACAAGTCCGAACATGTTAAATGATGATCTCACTTATTATACCAATAAATAAGAGTCATTTTGTTGGTATGGAGATGATTGGTTTATATGAGTATAAGGTATGATGATAAATGGACAAAGAAAAAAAAGAAAAGGACAATTAGTGTTTAAATGTATGTGAATGAAGAGGATCAACCACAGTCCTATGAAGAGGTTTGTGTACCTCCTTATGAGGATGAAACGATTGATTGTAATTCCTCTATGAAGTCATCAACCATTAATGAGAAATTATTCAGTGAGGAAATCAATATCCTATGAAGCAAAAAAGGAATGAATGTAGGTAATAAGGTAAATATGTGTAATTATTTTTATTTTTTCCCAGTACCATACAAAGAATATCATTTGGTAAAATAGGGGAATTAAAGAGGAGTGTTCTGGATTCCTCTCCAACTGGATGTTCATAAATTTAATGTGAAACAAATAAAATTAAATTAGATTCCAAGGAAGCTTGTGAGGGCACTGGTCAACTTATGTATGTTTTTATGATGTTTTATGAAGTCAACAACATGTGTCCAATGACATTAAAGGAGGCTTTGTCACGAACCGAATCTGGACGCCGCC
Source organism: Viscum album (assembly GCA_963277665.1). Lineage (NCBI taxonomy): Eukaryota > Viridiplantae > Streptophyta > Magnoliopsida > Santalales > Viscaceae > Viscum > Viscum album. Next base: position 80,792,755 of record OY728121.1, on the reverse strand, counting down.
AAAACCGGCACCAAACCCAGACCGTGTCAAGTCCCGAAGGGCGTTCCCGATCCCCACGGGCTGGAACAAGTGCCCAGGTATCATAAAATGATAATTGGGAACGAATTACCCGAGTTTATAAACTTAAAACGACAAAAGAATCCAATGAAACGAATCTGGATTTTTTTTAAACCAAATAATCTTTTTTAAAAATTCATAACTGAATTACACAATTTTAAAAAAAAAATTAAAGACCATTACAAAGGTACAAACCCGAGAAAATACAGCCCAAGAACCTCCACATGGAAAGAGGCACCACCCTCAAGCCATCTCCACGACACTCCATCACGATGGACCGCTAAAAACCCGAACCAAAGGCATAAAACCTGTACCCAAACCTGTGACATAAAATAAGAAAGTCTACTTACACCCAAAGGTGTAAGTAGGGTGTGAGCGAAATCCCAGTAGGATACCACCTCTATGAGATTCCATGTGATAAACATTTCATGACAAAAAGCATTGCATGTTTTGTAAATAATAAATGCTACTTACAGTTTTCTAAAGGATGAAATAATAAATGAAAACAGTTTTCATGTGAGATAATTTTAAAGGAACAACAATTTTAAAATAAATGACAAAGCTACTGAATTTTCCAGCCAACAATACCGTATACCGACGGTAAGTACAAAGGATCTAATGAGCACAAGTAATAGGAAATAACCCCTAGGCACTAGCTAGCTGTGGGTCCCAGGTACCTCGTATCTCGGTGAGAGTAACCACAAAAAATAAATATCCGTTCTCGTGCACGAGCCACTAGTAGGGATCATACCCATAACCTAGTGGTCCCCAATCATCATCATCATTGTTTAGTTAGAGTTGTAAGCGTCAATCTTGCTAAGTGAAACTGAGGCCAAACCCCACGGATTCACTAGCATACTAGTACACGTCCACCCACCTAGATACCCGGGTTTTCCCTTTGTGCTCAAACAAGTTCAACAATCCAAGAAGTATAGTTTTCACATGAAAATATCAATTCCACATCACACATTAACCAAACAGCCCCATGTACATCACACAAGTCACAAATTCCACTATTCATTCAAATGCATTTTGAAATCAAACTCACACCAAAATTCCCTACAACACTTTCCACATTTCTTTAACACTTACACAAATCCTTTAAATGATTTTATAAAACCATTACAAGTTATTCAACTCACAAAACAGCCCACACACATGTCACATAATACCTTTCTCACCTTCACAATTCATTTTATCAATAAACTCACACGAAACATCCCACACCCGTGTTTCGCACACAAAACACAATTTAGTAAAACATTTCGGCAATTTATAAAACATTCTAAAAAATTTTGTCATCTCAAATCACCACTTTACCATTCAAAAACCCACATTAGGTGAACACACTCACCCAAACAGTACATATACACCCTTTCCCAACTTTTTTTAACAAAATAAAACATTTTCAATTTTTATAAAACAAACCCAAGAGGTATAACCATTGTTTGCACTCTAAACCCATTTCAAACCCCTCATTCAAAACCAAAATCATAAAAATAACAATCCAAAACAGAATTTTCAGCCCTAAAACAATTATTAATGAACCCCCAAATGTTATAAAAATACATCAAATAATACCACAAAGATACACATGAAAAACACACGTTTTCATAAATCTCCTTCAAAAAGTACAACACGGTTTTACAACTTAAACTCATTCAAAAAAACCTCTTTTCAAGGCCCACATGATAATAAGGGATTAAAACAACAGAATTGGCAGCCCCTTTCAAGACTAATAAATCACTTTCATATGTTATAAACTAAATCCAAACATTACCCCAAGAGTCACACATGAAAAGTACCCAATTTCAAGCTAAAATACAACTAAAAATTAAATGTTTAACCAAATTCATCAAAAACAGTTTTCAAACCACACAAGACAGATTATAAACATACTAAATTAATAAAACAAGCAAGCTAACTCATCATAAAATGGTTACACATGGAATCACCTACCTTTTGAGTCGAAACCCTCAAAACTTGGTGCGAAACCTTAAGCGCATCACCGCCGCACCACAAGGAATATAAATCCAGACCTAGACCACCAAAAATTGACCCAAAAGATACCAAATCAGACCTTAGGATCTAACCCTAACTTCTGGACATGAGGAACTTCAAGAAATAGGAAATAAAACTAAAAGAGGATGGAAGGAACCAAGAAGGAATTGACTTACTTGAAATATCTTGAAGAAATCAGCCCCAATCCACCAATATATGAATCTCCAAGTACCCAAAACGGATATGGAGGTCCTAAGGAGTCATATTAGGTCATGTGGGGACTGAAATGGGGTGAAAAGGATGAAAATTGAAGGAGTTATGAAAGATTTATTTCACCTCATCAAATCTGGTCGATTTGAGAAAGATTGAGAAAGATCGTCCAACTCCGCGGGGGTATTTGAGCTCCAAAGAGGAAAACGAGATATAGGGAGTGAGGCTGAGGTTATTTTCTTTGAGTGGGAGGTGGAATAACTGAAAAAAAGTAAAAAAAAATGGGATATTGAAATTTTAAAAAAATAATTTAAAGCAGTAAATGGGCTTACGGGCAGGCCCATTACCTTAATTAAAAACCCAAATCCATCATTATTTGGGATTTCTATGTGGTTCAAAGGGATATGGTGATTTTAATATATTAGGGTATGACAAATGGGAAGTGTAATGAGTATAAAATAGTAAAAATTGAAGGAGTTATAGAAGAATCAAAATTTGTTTTTAAATCTGGATTTGGGCTCAGAGTTTGGCCCAAATTTTCAAAACCCACTATTTTCAACAAAATGAGTGGTAAACCCCCAAAACAAATCAGGAATGGAAATTAAATGAATATTTAATTAAAAAAAGTCATGGGTGTGACAATTCTCCCCACCATAAAACTTTCCGCCCTCGGAAAGCCACATCACGGATAAAGCAAAAACCAAACCCAACCGAAAGGCATAAATGGACTCATTTTCTAAGCTTCGCCCCCAAAGGTCAAAACACCTCCAGTGGTCAATTAAGGAAGAAATATTTCACATCCAAAACATACACCTCATTACTGAAATTATCAAGCACATTCAAGATTTATCCTAAAACAAAACTCCTCAAACACTATCTGAACAAGGCTCAAGAAATTTACCCAAACAAACAAGAACATCGAACAAGGTTACACTTACCTTGATATAACTAAACAATTGGGAAATCTCCACTCCCAACGTTTACTCAAGGAAGATGTATGTGGTTATACAGCTCCGAACGAGACTACCCACATACAATCCAATACCAAGTACAAAAGTGAGTTACTGGTACAATGATACACAAATGGGCTCCCCAACCATAAGAGACAACTTATTTTTTTTTTCTGAGAAAGAATCAAGACACTAACAGGGGAGCCCCGAACAAACTCCCTAGTACAATGGGTAGAATCCCATTAAGAATTTTCAAAATAATATACATGAGACTCATAGTGGTTCTCCCCACCATAAGAACCATCCATCTTAACTGACCAATATGCGCCGGCATAGAAAAACCCCAAAACATAAAGAGTTGGGACGACAACATGGTTAGCCCGCATAGTTTGGGAAACTATGTGCTAACCATGTGGATCCTTATACCTACATGGTTTTCTAGGGAATGGTTACTAATAAGTGTTCACTCAACATGTCTAGAAATATCTAAAACCTTTCCCCCAAACCCAAAGCGAACCAAAGGGCAAAAGAAAGTCATTGGGAGATAACATGAGGATGAGGCCCGCCGCCTCTTTCCACCGAACGTGAACAAATGAAGCAAGATGACAAAAATAAAAGTTTAAACTATTCTCTTCTCTCATACTAAGAACATTTATTTGTTCAAGGTTAAAAACTGCCATGGGATTTCCTCTGACTACGTGCCAGCTTCTCTCCGGGACCTATGGCTGGAGCTGGAATGATTGAAGCATCTTCGGCCTCGTAGTTAGGATTTGGAAACCCCCAAATAGAATTTCTTCTTATGATTATACAAACAACTACATGTAATCCCAGATGGGTTCACCCAGACATAACACACTCCAGAACTCACTTTACCCTAACTTTTAAATTCACTGAAATAAGGGTTTAGAGGATGCACTCACATCACACCCTGCTTCTTCGGGTGAGAAACAACAGAAATAAAGGACACATATAAACACATTCCTCTAAAATAGAGGATGTCGAGATCTCCCAAAAGGAAAAACAGTTTTGAAAAAAATAGACTCACATAATATTGTACAACTTCACCTTCGACGAATTAGGTAGCTTAAGAAACTAAGGTCTCTTTCAACCATCCACGAGCACTCTTACGCAACAAGAGGATCCGAAAAAAAACCAAGAATGTAAATGGTGTAGAATCATTCTACAAATCTCAAGAAAAGATTCCTTACATTGATCAACTGTAGGATTTTCCAATGGCAAAACAATTCGTGTTTCCCTTCAGTTGTGAACTAAATCTTAATGGGGGAGCACCTTATCCAATGAGAGAACCCAAGGACCCAACCAAGCTGGTTCATTGGTAAAAACATGCAAAAAAAAAAGATCCAAACTCATTAATGGAACCATCTTAATGGTGTACCGAAACATATATCATAGGAGACTTCTAACCGGACCTTTTACCCAGCTTTCCGACCAAACACAAACCCAAAAAAAAACAGTTCGAACAGGAGGGGTTCTTGGACTCAAAACATCCCACAACATCAAAATTTTCAAAAACCCATAATAAAAACCATACCAAAATATTCATCAAGAAAACATGTTTTTCTTTAAAACCATTTTTGAAAAAAAAGGGTTCAGCGGTGAGCGTATCCACCAATGGTACCCCATGGGCCTCACACATGCATGTTTTTGTGCCACACCAGGCACCCTCCTCATATCCGTCCTGGCACTCATCCAGTCATGCCATCAACCATCTATCATCCCATATAACCCCATGCATGTGGTCACTCATGGAAATACCAAAGGTCAATGCACTGATTTCTTTCAACTTTTCAAAAACCAAAACGGTCAACCAACACATCATTCTTATCAAAACCGCTAACCATGAGGTCGAACCCAAATTACCACATTAAAAAAAACTTTTCAGAAAGGCACAATCGCTCCAATGAAAACTCACATTCAATTTATTTACATCAATTTCAAAACATCTCATCCCATTAAAAAAACTTTTAATAGTTTAGAAAACTCTAATGGGAACACTTTTTCAAAACCAACTTAAATATAGTTTCTGCTTTCAATAGAGGTGTAAGAACACAATTTTCCATTTCAAAATAATTCTGAATATTCAGTTCTGCCATTTCATAAATCAAACCATTCCATATTTATTTGAAAATCATTTCACAAAAACATTACACTTCCTAAAACCAAGTCACTTTAAAACCAAAGTTCCAAGATTTCAAAACTAAAGAACACCAGACAATGCGAGAGGAAACTAGTTTCAGTGGGTGACTTGGAAATATGGTTGGCGGCCATATTCCAATCACTTCACTGTCACAGAGAGTGTTCTAGGGAATATCCCCGGCACCACATGGCTTGCCAGACCCTGCGAGCTCATTGAGACCATTAACCCAACTCTCTTTTCATTTCCCCTAATCATCATCAAACCAAGAAAACCAAAAGACCTAGACAAATCCCAACTTCCCCTGGTGACTTGAATTCGGAAATGAGGTGTGGTGATCATGCACACTACCCATAACCAGAATTCCATGTCCCAACAATCCTAACTCTAGACTATCCCGACTATTTCCCAAATAACATGACTCCAATGGAGCGAACCTCCTCTGATACCATTTTGTCACGAACCGAATCTGGACGCCGCTAAAACCGGCACCAAACCCAGACCGTGACAAGTCCCGAAGGGCGTTCCCGATCCCCACGGGCTGGCACAAGTGCCCGGGTATCATAAAATGATAATTGGGAACGAATTACCCGAGTTTATAAACTTAAAACGACAAAAGAATCCAATGAAACGAATCTGGATTTTTTTGAAACCAAATAATCTTTTTTAAAAATTCAGAACTGAATTACACAATTTTCAAAAAAATTTAAAGACCATTTCAAAGGTACAAACCCAAGAAAATACAGCCCAAGAACCTCCACATGGAAAGAGGCACCGCCCTCAAGCCATCTCCACGACACTCCATCACGATGGACCGCTAAAAACCCGAACCAAAGGCATAAAACCTGTACCCAAACCTGTGACATAAAATAATCAAGTCTACTTACACCCAAAGGTGTAAGTAGGGTGCGAGCGAAAGCCCAGTAGGATACCACCTCTATGAGATTCCATGTGATAAACATTTCATGACAAAAAGCGTTGCATGTTTTGTAAATAATAAATGCTACTTACAATTTTCTAAAGGATGAAATAATAAATGAAAACAGTTTTCATGTGAGATAATTTTAAAGGAACAACAATTTTAAAATAAATGACAAAGCTACTGAATTTTCCAGCCAACAATACCGTATACCGACGGTAAGTACAAAGGATCTAATGAGCACAAGTAATAGGAAATAACCCCTAGGCACTAGCTAGCTGTGGGTCCCAGGTACCTCGTATCTCGGTGAGAGTAACCACAAAAAAAATACCCGTTCTCGTGCACGAGCCACTAGTAGGGATCATACCCATAACCTAGTGGTCCCCAATCATCATCATCATTGTTTAGTTAGAGTTGTAAGCGTCAATCTTGCTAAGTGAAACTGAGTCCAAACCCCACGGATTCACTAGCATACTAGTACACGTCCACCCTCCTAGATACCTGGGTTTTCCTTTTGTGCTCAAACAAGTTCAACAATCCAAGAAGTATAGTTTTCACATGAAAATATCAATTCCACATCACACATTAACCAAACAACCCCATGTACATCACACAAGTCACAAATTCCACTATTCATTCAAATGCATTTTGAAATCAAACTCACCCCAAAATTCCCTACAACACTTTCCACATTTCTTTAACACTTACACAAATCCTTTAAACGATTTTATAAAACCATTACAAGTTACTCAACTCACAAAACAGCCCACACACATGTCACATAATACCCTTCTCACCTTTACAATTCATTTTATCAATAAACTCACACGAAACATCCCACACCCGTGTTTCGCACACAAAACACAATTTAGTAAAACATTTCGGCAATTTATAAAACATTCTAAAAATGTTTGACATCTCAAATCACCACTTTACCATTCAAAAACCCACATTAGGTGAACACACTCACCCAAACAGTACATATACACCCTTTCCCAACTTTTTTTAACAAAATAAAACATTTTCAATTTTTATAAAACAAACCCAAGAGGTATAACCATTGTTTGCACTCTAAACCCATTTCAAACCCCTCATTCAAAACCAAAATCATAAAAATAACAATCCAAAGCAGAATTTTCAGCCCTAAAACAATTATTAAAGCACCCCCAAATGTTATAAAAATACATCAAATAATACCACAAAGATACACATGAAAAACACACGTTTTCATAAATCTCCTTCAAAAAGTACAACACGGTTTTACAACTTAAACTCATTCAAAAAAACCTCTTTTCAAGGCCCACATGATAATAAGGAATTAACAAAACAGAATTGGCAGCCCCTTTCAAGACTAATAAATCACTTTCATATGTTATAAACTAAATCCAAACATTACCCCAAGAGTCACACATGAAAAGTACCCAATTTCAAGCTAAAATACAACTAAAAATTAAATGTTTAACCAAATTCATCAAAAACAGTTTTCAAACCACACAAGACAGATTATAAACATACTAAATTAATAAAACAATCAAGCTAACTCATCATAAAATGGTTACACATGGAATCACCTACCTTTTGAGTCGAAACCCTCAAAACTTGGTGCGAAACCTTAAGCGCACCACCGCCGCACCACAAGGAATATAAATCCAGACCTAGACCACCGAAAATTGACCCAAAAGATACCAAATCAGACCTTAGGATCTAACCCTAACTTCTGGACATGAGGAACTTCAAGAAATAGGAAATAAAACTAAAAGAGGATGGAAGGAACCAAGAAGGAATTGACTTACTTGAAATATCTTGAAGAAATCAGCCCCAATCCACCAATATATGAATCTCCAAGTACCCAAAACGGATATGTAGGTCCTAAGGAGTCATATTAGGTCATGTGGGGACTGAAATGGGGTGAAAAGGATGAAAATTGAAGGAGTTATGAAAGATTCATTTCACCTCATCAAATCTGGTCGATTTGAGAAAGATTGAGAACGATCGTCCAACTCCGCGTGGTATTTGAGCTCCAAAGAGGAAAACGAGATACAGGGAGTGAGGCCGAGGTTTTTGGGTTCGAGTGGCAGGTGGAATCACCGAAAAACAGTAAAAAACAAATGAGATATTGAAATTTTAAAAAAATAATTTAAAGCAGGAAATGGGCTTACGGGCAGGCCCATTACCTTAATTAAAAACCCAAATCCATCATTATTTGGGATTTCTATGTGGTTCAAAGGGATATGGCGATTTTAATATATTAGGGTATGACAATTGGGAAGTGGAATGAGTATAAAATAGTAAAAATTGAAGGAGTTATAGAAGAATCAAAATTTGTTTTTAAATCTGGATTTGGGCTCAGAGTTTGGCCCAAATTTTCAGAACCCACTATTTTCAACAAAATGAGTGGTAAACCCCCAAAACAAATCAGGAATGGAAATTAAATGAATAATTAATTAAAAAAAATTCATGGGTGTGACAGGCTTGTATGGAATGAATTTTGGATGTTTCTACTGAATGATAGATCCATGATTCTATTTTAAAATATTTTTTGGATCTGTTGATGTACTCCATAGAAGAAGAAATGGTTAATATTGGGAAGATCAATGCCTCTCCATAGGCTATTTTAAAAATTTATTTAAAGAATCCTACAAGTTGATACCAATGAGAGACAAATAATTTGGATCAAAAATCAGCACTACACATTATTTTAGGGGTTCAATGATGGTATTATTAGCTTGTAAGAGTTTATCATTACATGGTACGAGATGTCTTATTGCATCGATGATCTTGTTAAAGATGATCTGGAGATAGTCATCTCCATATAATGGAATTTTAAAAGGGTGCATGACTCGTACAGGTTAAAACCATTATATAATGGTTTTATAATATCATATGGTGATTAACTTTTTCTGGGCTTATGGATGTGTTTTCGGGTTCAAACTGAAACCTTGAATGTGGATTTCAAAATTTTAAAAATTAATTTGAGGAGATTTTTTTTTATTTATATGGTTTTTATTTCATTTTATATAAATATATGTCCAATTCTTTTATTTTATAAATGTGTATATAATATGATTTTTATAATTTAGTTATTTTTATTCATACCTCCATATTAATGGCTCTGTTATAAGTGTCATGTTAAAATAGTAATATTTTAATAGTGCATTGTATATCATTTTTCCCTTCATTTTTTAATTGTAAGATGTTAAATAGATTGATTTTAAAGAAATATTTTGTACATTATTGGGTAATATATTCTATTCTAATCATTATTTTTCTTTTTGTACAGGCTAAAAAACAATATGTTTCATTTTTAAAATATTTAGGTGTTACATCAAATGGGATTAATACATCTTTCATGATATTTTGAAGATGATACTTCATAATTTTTATTAAAGTTCAATTAATTTATTTTTAAAATATTTATTGAAACATAAATTTTTTGAGACGGATAATATCTTATAGATGGTAAATTAAAAGGAATATAATTTTTTATTTTAAATATAATGATGATCACAAAATGAATTTCTTCATATTCCTGAAGCATGAGTTAATAATGTTACCTTATATTTAATTGCTACCATTAAAGTTTTTAGTTTTTAATAATTATTATGAAGGTGAAATTGTTTATTATTTCATGGTTTTTCTAATAACTGAATAAGTATTTTATGAATTATTTAAAAATAATATTCTATATTCAAGAATTTACGAAATTTTTTAATTAACACATGAGTGATTAAATATGTTTTTATAATGATTTAATATACCAATTTGATATTTTATATTATGTTTTAATAATTATTCCCAACTATAATATATGTTATTATTGGAAAAAATCCATTATAGTTATTTGCATATCAGTACCACTCAAGCAATTAAATGTATTCTTGTTTGAATGGTTTATTGTGGTGAGGGTTACATTTTTAATGATTTTTTCATGGTGATGAATTTATTTTATTAATATAGGGAGGATAGGAAAACAATTATAAGTGATTGGTATTATGAGGTGATAATTGGAATTTAATGGTTGTTTTTATCTTTTGGGTTTATCATAGTATCTATTGTGATATTGTATGGAATTAGTTCTAGTTTTTTTACAGTTTCCCTGATATAGAAATTCAATGACATATATAATCTATTATTTCTAGTGGGTTATGGTTAAATAATTGTTAGAAAATATAATTATTGAATAAATGAATATATTATTTAATTTTGAATTGAATGGAAAACGAAAAAATAATTTTATATTACTATCATGTAATCATAATTTTCTTAAAAATAATTATTTTATTATTAATTAATTTATTGATAATTATTCATCAAGATATTCATATGGAATAGTACAACTTTAATTTTTATATGTATTAGATTAATGATAATAAATTAAATACGATAAACTTGTTAAAATTATTTTTTCTACTAAGTTAATTTTTTTCCTTTTTTATATTGTATAAATTTATGATTTTTTAACTTCTATGGTGTTATTTTGAGACACATTCTATTTTATTTTCTCGATTACCATCATTATATAGACTTCCCAATGGTTTTGAAGATAAATGGTGGTTTTTGGGAGTGAATAGATGGATATTCATGGTTAGAACACATTTAGTAGATAATGTTCTCTAGAATAATGAAAACCTTTCACCTTGGATAATGGAACTATCTAGTCATCATGGGATACTACACGGGTATGAAACCCACTCATTGGAAATCATGTGACATGGAAATTTGTACTACCAAGTCTATATATCAAGGTGTATGAATGTTACCCAATATAGGTAAAATATACTGCCTATATTCCTATTAAAGAGAGGTCAGACACATTTTTCACATTGTTTATTAAATTTGGCTGACAACACCTTCAAATTTCTCGATCGTTATTTTTTTTGAAATTATTAAACTAATCCTCACCAATTTTAACCCCAAATCCTGTCAATATGAATCCATTTAATCCTAAAACCCTTTAATCAACTACCTCCCCACATATCATACCCTTGGCTCTAATTTTTGGATGGTTTATGTTGGAATCTTCCTGAAAACATCATGTAATATTATCCTCCATTCTTTTCTTGACTTCAGTTGTTCTAGTATCCCTTTCTCATTTGGATCTCCTTTCTTTAGCAAGGTGTTTGACCTATGTTGGGGAAAATTTGTTTTATTTAGGTTTAATCTTATCAGTATTTGTGTTTTATAGAATCCATAGGATCACTTATTGGTGTGTCTATTGATTTATACCTATATTTTTGATGATTTCATGGAAATGGTATGCAGTACCACACCCTGATATTAGTTGATGATTTTATTACTATTACTTTGGTTTCCAAATGGGTATTAAAAATTGTCTATGTGAAAAAAAATTATTCCAAGGTTTTTTGTATGATTTCAAGGATTGATTGTGATTATCACAATACAAGGGGATGTTTTTAAATTGTGGATTCAGTTTTTGGGATTGTAATTGTATAAAACTATATTTAAAAGGATGTATGAAATTTTAATAGAGATTATGGGTATCATGAGTCCTTAAATGGTAAGAATAGGTCTAGTACACTAGGAAACTTGGTATTGTTGAGGCAAAGTTTCCATATCAGGACTACACTAGTACACTAACTAAACAATCATAATGGGGATTTCTCAACTCAAGAAAGAGATGGGCCATCGTTTCCATTATTTTATCACTGAGAGTACAAGGATCCAAGGACCCCACAAAACCTAGTTAAAAAATTATTTCTTATGGTTGTATTAATATAACTTTTGTTTTAGTTTGTTTTCACATTTAATTTCTATTTCATCCAAATTTTTGTTTTTTAATGAAATTGATTTATTTTTCTAAAAACCTATATGTTATGTTTCCATTTAGTTTCATCGGATACATGATCTTGGAGGTATAATATGGGGAAATTTTTCTCACACCCTACATACAAACTCAGGTGTATAGAGATCATGTTTTTACAAAGACAAGAAATATTTTCCAAACATGTGGGGATTACAAACATCCTTTTGGAATTTTTATTGTCCATGTTAGGAGTCCTCTTATATGGTATCCCAGATCAGTTCATGAAAATTGTTATCATTTTAGTTTTTCCATTTCCACGTGTTATGTAATTTGGCAGAGTCAGGATAGACGAGATTGAGGATGGTTAGGGCATCAGGTTATGGTTCTGAGTGTGGTGTCTATCCAAAACACTATGTGATAGACCATTAGTTTAGATGGGATGTTTTTTCTTTTGTTTGAATCCTTACAAGGGTGTGATGAATAGGTTTTATACTACACATGGACATTGATATATAGTGGAGTATTTTAATATATTGGATGTGTTTGTTTTGGTTACATTTTTTATGTCGATTACAAATCATATTATTATTGAGACCCTTATGGATGAAATTTTGAATATTATCCTATTATACTAATTAATTTATAAAATTACCTGCACATATACTTCTTATAGACCTAAAGAGTGATTCTAGAGAGATTTCCCCCTAACCATTTGATTAAATATTAGTTGAATAAGTGGTTTGGGTTGTTCGGGCATGGGATAAATGAGTTTGATCTGGTCATACTCAATATAAATAAACTGAACAAGATCCAAAATAGGAAATAAAATAGGAGTTCCTCATGATGACCCCCTTTATTTAAAAGTATCACATACCCCCCTAAAATGGATGATTTGAGGGAAATGTTGGGGGGATCGTGGGGTTCTCGGGGCACCTTATTTAAAAATGTGAAATGTTCTCTATTTGTGTAGTAAGGACCCCACCATGGGTGGTAGGACTTAGTGGTTCATGCTAAAAAATATGAGTATATGGCTTGGAATAATATCAACGTTTTATTTACTGAGAATTATTTCCCCAAGAACTTGTCCCTCACCAGGACCCAATAGTTATTGAATCTCGATCCGGGGGATTGGACTGTGTTGGAATATTCAAACCATTTTGAAAAATTGTTATCTTTCACCCTAATTGTGAATTTTAATTAAAATATAAATTCTCAATGGTTTGAAATGGGGTTTCAGATGGATTTTCTATCTCAGGTATTCTTATTTAAAACAAATAATTATGTTGAGGTTGTGGATCATGATTTGATGGTGAAAATTGAAAAGGCATGTAAGCAGAGTTTTTTAATGATGAATCTACTTATAGAACAAGGTGAATGTGAAAAATCAAAGAAGAATATTTGGATTATGGAGTAGGAGAGGAAGGAAGGTGGTAGTTCTAGCAACCCATCTTGACCACCTTTGTCTGGAACAACAATCGGTGAGTCGGTTGTATGTTATCAGTGTGGAAGTCCTATACATGTGTGGTAAAAGTGTCCAATTCCAACTAATATCTTCCACCGATGTGGGTTCTTGAGACACTTGTGAAGGTTCTAGAAATTTGTCTCACCCACTTAGAGTGGTGTATGTTCTTCAGTGCATAGAGATTTATCATCTGAGTCTTGGGAATCATGTGCTTTGGGTTCATTATATATACGAGGAGGTAGAATGGTCATATATTCCTACAGATATATTCATCTAATAGAGGACCCATAATTCAACAACCGATCATAGGTATCAGTGGAGATAGAGTCGCCATTATGATATGGATCAGGTGCCAATAGAATCCGATGAGTGACCTATATCAATTTTAGGTACTATTTTTATCGAATCATATATAATTGTTGATCAAGTTGATATGGGTTTGACTAATTCTTTTAGTTCAAACAACATTATGGAACTGTTTAAATTTCCAAATGAGCTTATACCTTTCCCATGAAACTATTTATGCCACTTGGAATAAAGATGGAATATGTTTTCATATGTCCTTTTCATCCTCTTACTTTTTTAGGGGTTGAACTGGAGTATGAATTCTTGGTAATGGAAATAGATTATTTTTATATAATCCTCTACATGGTTTGGATTTTTCATTTAATGGTACATATATTTTATTATTTCCAATGTGAAACTTTTATTTGAACCATATGTGAGTAATCGGGTCTTCCAAGGTGTATAGGATTCTCGAACATGGAATTTTAGACTTTCAAATTAGGATGTAGAAAAAATAATTTTTATCTATCTTTACTCATGTTAGAGTATATTGGTAGTCGTTCTGGGAATGGGTTGCTTCTTGTATTTGATGATTTTCTAGAGTTGTTATTAAATTATTTCTCAAGGTTACCCTCTGATAGGGATGTAGAGTGTACTATTTAATTATCACTAGGATCATGGATAATATCTCTTCAATCATATCATTTGTCCCCTACCTAGTTGATGGAATTAATGATACCACTGGGTAACATGGAATTCAAAGGATTCAACCGCCCGAGCATCTCCCCTATAACTACAATAGTTCAATTTTCAAAAAGGATATTGTATCCCTTTAGTTATGAATCTATTATCCAATGATGAACTGAGGTAAAATTACTAATAAATACCCCTTTACTAGAATTAGTAACCTCATTGATCAGTTCATGGGGGAAAATGTGGTTTTCCAAGATTGACCTGTAGTCTGGGTACCACCATGTGGCATCAGATAGGCATATATTCTCTAGAAATTTATCCCAAGAAAATATATCCACTTTTAGTATTTTTTCATTCTATTTTTATTGATAAATGATTTAAAGGTTTTCAAGGATCATATGAACCAGTATTCCATCAGTATAACCAATCCTTTTACTTAGTGTTTGTGGATGATATTATGGTGTACTCTAGAATAGATTAAGAGAGTGGGAAACACATGAAGATCTTTTTAGGCACTCTTGTAGATCACTAACATTATTTTATTCTATAAATGTGTAGTTTGATGATCCAGAAAGTCATTTTTCTAGGCCACATGATCATAGAATGAAGGGTTTTGGGGGATACTAAGAAAATTGGATTAGTGACTTCATATGAGTCAACGAGAAGTTTCATCATGATCAGGAGTGTCTTGGACCTTGTAGGATACTATGGGTAGTTTTTCTAAGATTCATGTATTCTCACATCACTTATGACCTTTCTTACCCAAAGGGGTATGGTTTGAGTGGAGCAGACAATGTTAGGAATATTTTGAGAAATTCAAGTAGTAATTGAACACTGCCCCTTTTTTGATCCTATATAAATCTAAAAATAGATATGTGGTGAACTGTTCTACAACAGGTATGAGTATTGGATTAATGTTGATGTAGTATGATCATGAAGTGGAGTGTGGATCTTGAAATCTCTATAAATACTGATGGAAACATCAATCCCATTAACATGAACTTGTTTCCATGATGTAAACTTTGAAAATGTGGTGTTAATATATCTTTTAAAAAAATATTACCGTTTACACTTTTAGAAAGAGTTTTCCTACATTTTCTACTATAAGTATAATAATTTGTGGTTGAACTAGTGTTTTTGTTACGTTTATGGGTTTAACATTGATATTTTATATACCCAATGAAAAGGGATTCTGGTAGTGAACACCATGAGAAAAAACATATTGGTACAATTCTTGAAAGAGTCTAGTTTTAAATAGACCATGACTGGTGTGCTTTCTTGGATTCATATAGAAACCAATGAGAATATTGAAGGCATGTTCTTTGACAAATTTTTTTCTATTGCCACTATTTTGGTGCTTAATATAGATTAGGATACTAAGGATGAATTTCTCCAACATTGTTTATATCATCTGAATAGTGTGGAGGGTCTCAGTGAGCAGTTGTTATATTATGAAGAAATCTATGGTTTTAAGGGATGTTTCATGGTTAAAATACCCTTGAGGAAGGAGGTTGTGTAGGTTATCCACCTATCTCAGTGGGATGTTTAACCCCAGACCACAATTATGTTTTACGACATGTTCCATGTTTAACAATTGATGAAGCATAAATCAAACCCGTCACTCATGTTGAACTATGAAGAGTTGGATATTGAATATAACTATATTGTGTTTGATAAACTTTTGAAGATAGTGTATTCCTTAGTGAATGTTTTTGTGGGGAAATCCATACCATTACTTCAGTTCCTTTGATAGATCATAAATGATATTCAAAATACATTGTAACAAAAATCACATTTGGAGGAGTATCATCTTTTATTCTGTGATCCTACTTTAGTTTCACTATCCAAGGGATGAATGTATTCATAGTGGGGAGAATTTTAAAATTCATGGTTTTATATTGGATTAGTTTCTCTTTTATTTTTGATGCTTCCTTCATTATATGTAATTACTAAGTGTTTTAGAGAAAAATGATAGTTTTTGAGATGGATAGAAGGAGACACACAATTGGAACATTAATAGTGCAAACCATTTTCCAATCTATGGAGAAATGTGCACCATGGATAGTTACACTATCCTGGCCTCAGGACCCAACACAAGGGAATCCATCCTACATAAAAAAACCTTGCAACCCGGATAGTGGTAATTTGCAAGCTGCATGTCTAGGTGGATGGGAATATGCCCCATCTAGAAAAATTGTGTATCCTCTTTTCCTCTTATACAAAGGTGACACATGGTTGGAACTCTGTTTGGAAAAACTTGCATTCAAACTATGCATCCTTCCATATAAATACATATTTTAAATTCTTAAATTACCTCTCCTCATTTTTTTAACATTAATCCCATCTATATCAACAAATTCAGTCAACTATCATTGGGTTCTACTTTGTGTAGGAATGGTTTTGATCTGTGTAGGCCAACATATATATTTTTTGGTATGAATATTTTTTTCTTCTTTCTACCTTAGGGTCCCAAATTTGAGAAACATGTGGTTTACAACCACATTTTTCAATATTTTAAGGAAAATTTTTGTGGTTCCATTCCATAAAATTATGTGGTGATATTATTATTTTTTCATTAGATTCAAAATGAATTTTTTAAATTGTGTGGGTTCTGCGATAGGTTCTTTCCATGGATTTTAATTTTAGATAATGGTTGTATGGTAATTTTTCTACTGTAAGAAGTTATTTGAAAAGTGTGGGTTATATTATAGGGATAAATATTGTATAAATAGGGATTTGAATTAATATAGAATATTATAATGAAGCACATGGTAATGAAATAAGTCATGATTGGATGTCTAGGTCTAGTATTCAAGGAGGGTTTTAATGGCAGAGTCTTGGTCTCTCTAGATGCACATTGTTACAACCACAACTAAAAATTCTTGATGGGGTTGGTAGTCTCAAACAGGATATAAAATGTATTATCCAAGTGTTTATCATTGAGTGTATGGGGATCCTAGTAGTCCAATAACCATAATTATGTGGGGAATTTATATGGTTATCTTACTCTGATTTCCATTTCATTTTCTTAACTTTTAATTTATATTTTATATTAAATTGTGTTTTTTTAAAAAAAATCTTATTTTTCCTAAAAACATCATGTTATTGTTTCATTTAATCTAATAACATGTAAAATACTAGTGGTATCCAACATGTAAATTTAAGAACAACCCTTTAAAGACCGTAATGTGTTTTTAGATCATGTTTTTTTAACCATGGTAATGGTAGGGCCATCAATGGTACTGATGTAAGTCAATTACTATAGCGGTCTCTCATTACATAGTTGTTATTGATGTTGGTATGGGGTGTTGACCCTCTTTGCAAATTGATGTTTTTATACACTAGTCAGTTCCCCACCCCTTTTTATTATTTTAAATTTTGTTTGTAAATTCATAATGTTTAACTCATTCTGGCCGTGTTTTCCATTTATCCCTTATACATTTATATTATTAATGATGTGATTTAATAGTTGGATAATAATTAAATGACCCACATTATTACCAATGTTTATACTCAATTACCATGCACTAGTTGTCAGTTCATGGGGATTCAGAATTCCCTTGAGCCTTCCCATAGGTCAGGTCAGGTTTCATGTTGGGTGACAGTACATACCTGTTAATGATATATTTTTGTGTGATAATAATATCTCTATATTTTATGGGTAGTGCTAGAAGTGAGTGTTTTGGGATGTTTTTTGTAGTCATACATTATTTCTCAACATTATGTATTTTAATTTAGTTATGTTTTGTATGCTATTATATATTCAATTTAGTTTTTTTATTTCCTATACGCTAGAACAGAAGTAAGGTTACCTGACTAACATAGATATTGTTTCATAGGATAAATGAGTTCTACTAGTGTCAATGATTTAAATAATTAAACTATTTAACTATACCTCAACCCTCTCAATATTATAGAGGTAGTACGAGTTGTATATATATGTGATCTATCATAACATAATGTTTTCTTATATTTATAATTATATGATTTAATTACTTATATTCACGATCCATGTGTATATATATATATATTATTTTTTATATTAATGTTTGAATATATATAAATTTATGAGTTATAAATAATTAAAATTAAAACACAAGTATTTGTAGGGAATGCGGTGTCTTATTTTTGAATTTGTTAATATAGATATATATATATATGTAGATTATAATGGAATATAGTTACACTATGTTAATATAAACGCTGATATACAATTCTTAAGGCATAATTGAATATATATATATATATATCTATATATATTAAGTGGTTTATATAAGTTTTTATATGTGATTTTATAGATATATTTTTGATTTGACTGTTTTGTTGATAAATATGCTTATGGAATGAAATGGTGTTTCTTTAGAGGGTATTCAATCACTAGGATATTAACCATTAGGGAATATGATAATATGTTTAGGGTTAAATTTTTTGTAGGGTACATTTCAAAATAAATATATTTATGATATTATGTTACTTATTTATTTGTGATATATTTTGATGCCTTAACCATGATGAGGATCTGAATTTATTTGACCAGTTATAGGGAACCCGTTGGATTCTATTTTTATCACAAAGGATTTGATTTTCTTCGATCACCATTATAGAAGAGGGTTTATAGAGGATCACAATGAGTTTTATATTAGGATCACCTATATCTGTTTTTAAATTTTTAGGAACATTAGACTGATTTGGTGATACAGTAGGACCATAAAATATTATGATGGGTATATGAGTTAAGAAATTATCATAGAGTTTTTTTCATAGGTGTTGTTAACATGGTATTATTCATTAGTGTTTTCAATTGTGTATAACATTGTATGTATCTTTAAATTATTATATTTTTAATAGAGTTTGTTGAAATATTTATTTTCTATTTTTGGACTAAATAGGGATGTTATTACCATTTTGTATCTTATATACACATTAACATATTCACCAACCTAGGAAATATTGTGCATTGACTTCAATGATCTCTCCCTAAATTACTACCATTATAGGTTGTGTTTGAGTTTTCCACATTGAAGACAAATAGGTATTATTGAGCCTAATATGAATTATGATATTTTTTTTGGTTCTTAACCATTATAGATTTAATAGTATTGGTAGTAGATTATAGAAATAGGAAATAGTATGTGATGTAGACAATGGGGGCCAACTAGGTGATAAGTGATTCAGGAACCCTATCACTTGATGAAAGGATATTAAAAATACATAACATTAAAGGTGAGATAATTCTATATTAAATATATATATTTATGTATAGTACAATAAAAAATAAATAATTTTGATAGTGGATGAACATGGTGAATAATGGGTGTTTCTAAGAACAGAAATTAAATAATCCCATTCAATTATATTTTAATTGACTATGGCACCCCATGTTTTTGTTGTCTTATAGATTAGGATCATTATTGGATCCACCATTGTGTTTTTTTGAAGATTTATCTTATTTTTTAATGATCATTTATGGGATTCAATTTATGGGTATGATGATTAGAGGATGATAGTAGGAGAGTTTCAGTGATATATCTTACTAAAGTATGGGGTTTTTATTGGAAACATAAAGGTGGTTTGAGGATCCTAATATAATTTTTTTACTTCTTCTATGACATGAAATATTAGTCTATTATCGTGCCTATAATTTCTCTGGGTTAAGATCATCCTTTTTGGATTTAATTTCTTTGTGATCTTGAGGAGTTGGAAGTACATATGAACTTGTTTCATGACCAGTATCTTTAGATGTTCCTTTTATTGACTTTGTGGAATAGAAAATGAAAAAGGTAGTTTCAGTTTTTTCTAAAAGGATATTCTAAAATGTGACTGTTTTTAATTCAATATAAATACCTCATTTATCATGAAATAGTCCTTCTACATAGTGAATATGATTTACCATGGAATGAAATGGATTTATTGAATCTTGAGAACAATTTTAGGTCACCCATTTTTATTTTTTCGATGTCTATTATGGTATTTCATATAGAATGGGTAATATAAATGACGAATTCTCAAGATATGTAATATAGTGGGGGAATTACTCAATACTTAATGATTTTAATCTATATTGTTAAAATATCTCAGTCTCATAGTCTGTCAATAATTCATCAAGTAAATATTTAGACAATGATTTTATCATCTTGTTTCACTATATGTGGTAGATCTCGAGCCTCTTGAATAGTATGTAAGATCATTAAATTTTTTAGAGGTCATATTCACTATTTGGTCCTATGTCTATCCTTAATTTATACACAATGATTATATAGTATCCTTATTCATGTACAAACCATTATATATTTTTCTAATAGGGAATTTAATTATTAGTGAGATCATGGTTATATATAATATAGGAGAGTTAGAGTAGGTAGATGATGGACCCATAAAGAACCTATACCTCAGGGACATATGAATGAGTGTCGTTATGATGGTAGTTATCAATAGGAAAGAATGTAAAAGGATAAGAACAAGGGAAACATCATATGAACGAGTTACTAATAATTTTCAAACTAAAAATTGATTGAGGTATCATATGACTATTATTTACATTCATTTTGGTATATTTTGATATAGTGTGTTTTTAATTATTCGTTTCACTCAATATATATTGATCTATAAGGATTATTCTATAAGGGATGAATGTTCCATTGTATTTGACAATATATATTGAAGGCAAGGCTAGATTATTTGATACATGTAGAGGTTATGAGATGATGTCGGGGAAGGATCTATAACCGAGAGAAGTGTAATTTTTACAGAAGAAACTATATAATTTATTTTTTATATATCACATGTTGTATTCATAAAAATATTTTTATGACTGATTCTAGTGGTGGATAGTGATCTATAACAAATAATGGGAGAATGATGTGTTTGCTAGTGAGTGAAATAACCGAATGGACTATCATAGTTTGGAGCCTATCTCTTCCTTGATGGAAGGGTTGAAATTAAATTCAATATATGTTCATTAGTTATTTAAAAAAAAATCATACAATTTATATATAGTTTTATTATGTATGAAAATGTGAATCAACCTCCAAAATGTGACAGTGAGTCCATAATAGAGTTAAAAATGACCATCTCACCAAAAAGTATTTCTTTATATTGGATAACAACTTTTTTGGTGAATGTGATAAGGATTTAAACTGATGATATATTAATAAAGGGTTTTATCCAGCCATGTGGCTCAAAATTGGGGGGGTATTCATTCATTTTCAAGGAATGGATATGGTAGTGTATTACATTGTATATATTAATATTTAATTGATCAACTGACAGAGAAGAACAAATATCCACTCTTAATTAATGGTGATTAATTGGATTAGTTTATGGGATCCATTTGGTTCAATATGAATGAACTATAGTCAATGTATATTTAGATTAGGTTTAGGAAATATGATTTTAGGATTGATACCATTATGTGTCATTATATAGATATTGAAATAGTGGTTATTCCTTTTGGGAATCAAGAATTCCGAGAACATATTTATATTATTAATTAACTATGTGTTACATTAGATCCTAGATAAATTACATTTTTGTTTTCAATAATTTTATAAATATTTATTTGATGTAAAAATGGTATTTTGTAAGGAATTTTAGAGATATTTTATTGGTTCTACATAATTATCTGCTTCAACGTAATTATATATTAGAATAAATTTAGTGTGAGAGTGGTGTAATTACTAGGGAAGGATTTATCATAGTGGGAAGTATCTATTGATCCTTTAATGTCTTATCTATTATTTTATTGGGTATCCCTAAAGGGTGATATTGTGTTAAGTTGTTTCCAATATCTAATTACCTATTATATGATGTTTTATTCTATATTTTCTCTAATGTAATGCAATTTGAAAAATATAGTGGAATGCTAGTTCATATTAACTAATAGAGATAATAGTGAGTGCTTATATCCTTTTTTATAGTTTTTTAGTTATATTTTAGGTCTTATCCTATTATTCATGTATTTTTTTATGTTGTGTTTTAAAAATATAGAGGCTAGTAATCTATTATAAGTCTTATTAGTAAAAACATCATGAATTTAACAATTATTCCCTTTCTCGTGGGGTAGTAATAGTTGTGTTCACCTTGAGGGTTTAGTGAAAACATCATATTGGACAAAGTTTTATTGTATTTACGAATCATATGGCATTGTTTTATATTTTTTAATTTTTGAGATTTGAATTTATGCCAGTGAAATTTGATGGATTTCTTATTATATTATCACATTTTATTTAGTATTCCTCAATGAAAGAAAATTTTTTAGCTGATGTAAGGAGTAAGATATCTTGTATAGATATTTTTTATGATTTTGTGGAATCAAAGAGATAAATGGATGATATTAATATAATTATTCATGATATGTATTATGTTAGTTTTATAGGACACCATCATCCAATGGAATTGAAATAATACATGATGAAGACGTTAGAGTAATCATATTTTTAGGATTCTGATTTGGATGTTCGAATGTATTCTGTTTCTTAAGGTGATTCCCATGAGGAATTTAATGAGCATAATATAAATATTGTCTTGTTTTTTTGGAGACTCATTGTTTTGATATTAGTGGGAGTGGTAGTTCTCTACGAGTTTCATATCACACAATTTTTAGTATGTCCTTTTTGAATATGATGCATCATTCAATGAGAAGTTAGTTTCCATGGATTGGGATGATAATGTTGGTAGTAGATTTTGTGACATAGTGTTTAGTCTACGAGATGCTTAGGGAAAAATGATGTGTCCCTCATGGTTTTTTTGAAAATAGATGATCTATGATGGATCCAATATTATATATTGATATAATTTCTTACCATTTTTTAAGCTATGATATATTGTGATTCTGTATTGGTGATTTTGAATTTCATAAAAGTGATGTCATAATTAATAATTATTATGTAGTCAAACACATAAAATTATATTTTGAGGTTTTATGTGGATTAAATTTTTGGGATTTTGGAGTTTTCATTTTCTTATTTCTTACTAAGATCCTCATTTTACTTTTTAAATATTGTGGGTTAATTAAATTGTATTTTTTCTCTTATTTATGAACCAACACTACGTTTCATTCATCAGCAGTTATTTTAGCGGAGTGAATTATTAATAATTTAGAGGATTTTTTAAAATCATTTTTTATAGATATTAGTGTTTCATGGGTGATTCCCATATACATGGTTGAGTTTTAATATACATAACATTTTTATTAAACCGTTTTTATTAATCAATTAACATTTTATACTGGGATGTACATTTTGATGTCGATCTATCTAGAATAGGGCAACAGAGTTCACTATTGATATTACGAAATTGTTTCAAAGGATGAAAATGCCATTGTATAAGAATTTTGGGTAGATAAATGTTATAAAGTCCATCATATATCATATAATAGTCATATGAGGAGACTATTGTACATTAACATCAGGGATAATGTGTTTCTCATGGTGTATCCTCTTCTTGGATAATAATGTTTTTAGTGAGGATTCAAAATTTACCTTCAATTTATTTGATCATTATATGTGTTGAAGAACAATTATGATGTGGTGTTTTATTTGAATCTTCCACCACATATGGACCAGTTAAATCTTATTTTCTATGTCTTAATACTTTATACATTTTTAAATAATGACCCTGATGTCCTTTATTTGGCTGGGTTAGATTACAAGTATAAAATGGATTGTTTTGGAGCGGACTATTTAGATTCAGTAAAATTCATGGAAGGTATTTTTTGAACATGATATTGAAGTATTTAATTTCTTATTGTAACATAGTGTTATGGAAGTGTATACATGGGAGATAGAATTTTAAAAACATGATCATCATCCATATTTTTTAGGTTTAAATCTTTTTAAGACGATATTTATGAGTTTTATTATTCCAGTACATGTTTTTATTTACTATTGCAGCTATGTTTTGAGTTTATCCTACTAGTTTTTTGATGGTGTCATATTGATGTTGAATAATTATTCTTTGATAGGTATATCATTTATTGTTAGGTTATGTGGATATTTTTCCCTTTCCGGGTTCATTTTTATCTCTTTATGAGAATAATCATTTTAATGGAATCTATCAGAAACCATGAAATTCATTCAACGAGTACACTATAATTTTGTGGGTATTAAAAGAGTGAGTTAGTGATTGTAATATTTTGGTTTGAGAGATTACCTTTTTTATCATGAATTTCAACTAGTATGATGTGATTCACCTGGGTAATTGTGTGTGGTTTTATAGATAATTATTATTCAGAATTGTTAGAAGAGAAATAGGAAGTGTTTTATTCTATAGGTGTCTTGTGTCCCATGAGATAGAGATGTGACACATGTTATGGGTTTGAGTGTCATATTTTTGGATAATGTTTCCTATATTGGTTTTCAGTTCAATCATACATAAGGGTGGTCAATCTTTGATGGTTGGTGAAGTTCTTTAATGTAATAGTTGTAGAGTTTTTAAGATATACCTATTTAGGAATTTTTCACCATGTTTAAAAACCTATCTGATATTGTTAGTTTGGGATTAGTTTGTTTTAATAGAATTTACCAAGGATTAAATTATGGTTCATATAGATTGAATTATTTATCCTGATTCCTCTTATTGATCCATAATTCCCTTTTTTCATTGAGTTAAATTATCTTATACCTTGTAAAATGGTGATTATCAAGGGAGAGTTTCCTAATTTTTATCAGATCAAGTAATTGTAACAATTTGATGCTTTTAATCATGCCATGAATTTTTTTTCTATATTTTTATTATAAATTCTATGTAAAACCCAAATTCATCTCATTTCTTCCTTCTTCTCTAAAACCCTAGGATATTATAAGAGTATTTTGTTTTGATGTAAGGTTTCAATGACATGTTTATAGTATGTTTCTTTATATGGAAATTCCCTTTCAACATTTGGAATCTCATTTCACTCTCTATATTTCATTATTATTTATTGAATTTTAATTATAAAGATTTTTTCATGATTAACCAAACAGTATTGGGCCATGTTGTAACGCCCCGACCCCAGTTACCCAGAGTCGGTGCATTATTACATAACATTGGAATGATCACAAGAAAGATCAAATCTTGAAAGACCGATTGGTTTAGTAGCCTTGGAAACACTAGATATATTCATAAAGTTTTACATTACATCAATAAGTGAAAAGCTACAACAATATATTATCTCCATATTACACACTCATATCCCCATATACTATCCCTGCAGGTCATTCATAAATTACTTCTTCACATCCTGGGAAAAATAAAACATAGAAAAGGGGGGAGCTCAAATGCCCAGTAAGGATAACAATAAAGCAGAAACTTTGATAAATAAGAATAAAAATTTAAGGCAATGTATAACTAAAACAAAAGCCTTTTAAACTTGAACTTCAACATAGTATAGAAAAAGTAAAATGAAAAAATGTCATTTACTTATTCACATGGATATTCTACTAATCGAATAATCACATGCAATATCAATAACCACTTTCATAATGATGGAATACATAATTCCAGACTATCATAACCACATAGCCAAGGCCTCGTGCCAAGACTACAAATATGATTTTGCCAAGGCCTTGTGCCAAGACACTAGTTTGTCTCATGAGACCTACCGATGCATCGAGGAGCTATACCGGTCTCCACCCGTCACATATTAAGTCCAATTCATTCCCATATGAAAAGTTTTAAACATAACATAAACATTCATATTAAAACTAGCATACAAAATGTCAATATTTTCACTATAAACCATGAATGGTATAAAAATAGCACATCCACAGTCAAACTTATCACCAAACCTTCAATATAATATAGAAGTTTTGTATCATAATAAATCAACTTCAAATAAGCTTAAAATCCATCAAAGGATGTTAACATAGATGATATCAAAACTATTTGATAGAAATATCTCTTTTCTTGAAATCATTGAAAAGTCACACATTTATAAAGGAGGTAATTTAAAAGAGATTTTTAAATCAAAGTGTCCCATACCACTTTGAAACTTTTGAAAATAAATATCATTTCAAAAACTTCATGTCCATATAAATAAATCTTTAAAATCATTTTGAAAACATGGACATTAATTAAAAATATTTAGAAAGATAAATCTTTAAAACATTTAAAATTTTGATCTTGATAAAGAGTACCTTTAAAAAATTCTTAAAGTATTCATTTTGAAATAATTTAAAAGTCACATAATTATAGAATAAAATATTTACTTTGAAAATATTCTTATAATCTTGTAAGGGAAGCTTTGACGATTTTATAATGGTGGTAAATAGCCGCACCCGCCGTATTAGTTAAAAAACATTCTTACCTTAAATTTGTTGAAAGGTAAAAAGTGCCTTGTTTGGAAAACAATGGAAAGATTCCTTTTAAAAACACATAAGGGTATAAACGACTTTAACCCATAATCTTTGTAAATAGTAAAAATGTTTTGAAATACATTTCAAAGAAACATGGTTGTGGATGATAAAGAGATCCCAGTAGATAATTGCGTATAAACAACCTCGGATAATGAAGAGATTGTTAAATAAACCCTTACCTTGTACTTTTCCTTGGTTGAGGGTAGGTTAAACTCCTGTATAATGGTGAAATAATTGTTATTACATTATACAAGAATCATATATATTAATATGGTATCATATATGATATTTTAACATTTCTTTGTTAATAATATTTTAGTATTATTGTCGTTTTAGGTGTTAACTTACTCGTTTTCTTTTATATGTTTTGTTACGTAAGCCACGTTTTTCCTGGATAGGTTGTATCTTATTCATATCCAGAATGAAATCAAGTCCTTAAACATTATTTTTAAATCATCAAATGATAATTATACTTGAATGGATATGGTGGAGAATGAATCTCATCGCGTTCATGGAGACGGTAGTCCGTACGTACGCACAAGCGACAATATCATTCTTTTGATATTAAAATAATATATAATTTGATATTATATAATATATATAGAATCATTATCATGTTATATTTATTATTTACATGAGTTACACATCATTATTATACCCATCCAAATAATAATATATTGAATAACAATTACACTACGACGTGGAGACGGTAAGCCGTACGTACACACGTATGGTGACATGTTATTCAAAGGGTGGATAGAATACTGAATATGGTTATACCATATTTATAATAACATCACAGTATATATAAGATACTGGAGTTATTATTTTATAATGGTAATAACAAAGAAGGAGAAGTGGAAGAAGAAAGGAATTTGAAAAAGGGTGGTGATAACATTATCTCTTCTTCGGGTTCTTCCTTTGGATTTGAGGAAAAGGGCCCCTTAGGCTGGCTTTATGATCAAAATAATGCCTCTAGGTTGTAGTGAGGGAAGTTTAGAGAGTATTTCGGCAGATTTTTTCCGAAACAAAAGACTTTGAAGGTGTGAAGTAATGAGAAGGGGGAGTGCCCTTTTATAAGAGGGGTGAGGGGCACCTTTGGAAAATCTAGAAATATTAATTTATAAAAAATTCATATTCGATTTATAATGGCTCAAAAGTTTTTTATTAAAAGTTTAAGGTGGGGATAGGTCGAAATAAATTCAACAAATATAATTTAGACAGGTTTGGGTTACTATATTAACCTTATATTTTAGTTTTAACTCTTAGTTAATTAGTTTGACATTTACAATGTCACTTTGTATTCTTATATTATATAGTTAATAAACATACTATATACATTCACGAGACCCACAATTGGTCCATTAATGATACAAATATCATGATATAAGTATGTTGGACGAACCATAGATCTTTAGGAATTTAATATCAATTAATAATATAATATTTGTTTTAAAAAATCTTTTATGCCAATTTTGACACTATTAAATAGTTGATTTTTTTGAAACATATAACAGAATTATTACTTCTAAAAAAGTCAATTAAATCAATAATAATATGTCATATTATCCTATACAATTAGTTTAATTAATTAAAAGTCTCAAATTATATTTATTTGGGTATTTATAACATCAATTATTTTAATTTTTCACTATTATGATAATTTCTACATCATCATTGTGTCATAAATAAATTAACTTATTTAATGTCTAAAAATTATAAATAAAATATAATTATGTATTAAATATTTTTATCTTTCTAATTAATATTTATAGTCGAAAATCCAAAATATATAACCCTATGTAAAAATTGTTTTTCTAAATGATATATGCTCGTGTCATTTTTGTATTCATTTTAACTTAATTAAAATAAAGTGTCCCTATCACTTACAAGTGGCACCATGGGGTCCCAAAATCTACCCAAAGATGCCCATGGTCTAACATGTATCAACCAATAAGGTTAGAACACGTTTTAGAGTAATTGTTTTATTATTATAATATTATTTTTTAACCCTTATTTTCCGGATTTAGCCTTTAACCATGGTAAATAAAATATTTACCGAAGTAATTATTCAAAATGTCTAAAAATAAAAGTTACATATTTACGCAATTTGAACATCCTGATTCCAAATATGGAATCCATTTTTCCAAATTCAAAACACAGAAGTGGTAGAAATTAATTTAAAATTAATTCCCGTTGTCAAAACAAAAAGCATGTTTTTAAGATATAATAACTGTCAAAAGATTGATACTTGTTTATGTTCGGTTTAATTGTGAAAATATGTCCAATGAACAAAATTGTATTAAATGGTAAAAATATATTCTAAATATACTTTAAAACCACTCAAATTCATAATTTATCAATATAAAGTATTTCGATTAAAAAAGTTGTTTTTAATTAAAATTTAGTAATTTTCACTATTCATCAAAATATAATTGTTATCCGAAAAGTTCCAAAATTTCACCCTAGGCTAAATTCGATATTCAGAATCCAAAAATGAAGTCCATTTTGAAATATAAAATATATATATTTTCAAAAAGTAGGTATTACTATTCATAACGGCTAGTTTGATTGGTTGTGGTGTGTGTTAGAACTCGAAGTTGCGTACAACACACGCTACTGTATTATTCAAAGGAAAGCGTACCATGGAAGCTTTGGATGTTTAATTTTAAATTTTTTATGTCCTCATTTAGTCAAAAAGTTTAAAATATTGTATTTAAAAAGGGTTCACTATTAAAAGTTGGTAAAAGTGCAATACTGAAAATGAATTTGTTCTTACATTATGTCTAAGAAACACATAATATAGATTCTAAAATTATAAGGATTATATAAAGTTTAAAATTTAGTTAATACTATTCATAACCTCTTTTAAATGGCTTGTTTGGTAATTCATGGTGCGCTTGCACTCAGTTTTGCGTGTAGTTCAAATTATTGAATTATTTTGAAGAAATAACACACTATGAAATCTTGGGGTGTTACATTCTCCCCTACTTCAATAAATTGCGTCCTTGAAATTTGAAATTGTTCTTCTAAAATAAAAGGTTGAAAATAGAAAATATCTTTGTGGGAAAACCCATATCGAAAATTGGGTTACTAAAATTTAGTCTTAATATGAGGAAAAAAGAAATGAATGGGTCACCACCAAATTATGATCTCGATTAGGAGAACATTGGTGGAAATTAGAGACATATAATTGGAGGAAAAATTTAAATATTTATAGGTAGTGATTGGGGTCATCAATCATAAACATGTTTAAAATTGAGGTCCCTAAATTCATCAATCTATGATGATTTGAAATACCATCGGTTCAACAAAACATAGGGTATTAGGATAACACGTTTTTGGTTTTAGGATTCCTTAAATAATGTATGAGAATTAATTTCTTCAAAGAATAAGAGAAGAAGAAAAATATATTCTTGACAAGTAGAGTTCCATCCTTTAACTAATTTCTACCACAAACTCATCTTCCACTCTAAAAGGTAGTAAAACGTAAAAAAAATATTCTATTTATCCTTTTCGTATAGGGTTAAAAAAACAAATTTATAATTCATCTACCAGATCTTTTTAAAAAAAACTACATTATTTAATCTTAGACATCATGTGGGTCTGTGGTAGGTGATACACCCTTGTCGCCCTTCGGTTGTGGGTTCAAGTCTCACGGCCTTGCCGGACGCGATGGGTTGCCGCCCGACCTCCGGGTTGTCCTTTAATGGCAATCCAAAATAATCCAAACTAGAACTATCCAAAATACTTCAGTCCAAAATTTATAAGGAAGGTAAACACAATAAAGATCCTTTTTTCCTCGTAATAAAATGGGAACACTTTCATCATGTATTCTTTTAAAAGACTGCAACATCTTGAATTACCATAAAACCTTATTGATTACATTCATGATCCCTTATTCCTTAAAGAATAATAGATATACTCCTTCAATCCAAAAATGTTTTAAACCCCAACAATGATGGAATATACAAATAAATAATCAGTTTCAAGGTAGTCAAGAATATCCAATATAATTTATCCAAATCAATCATAAATTATTCCAAAATCACTACCTCGATATCAGAACTATATTATGGTTTATCATTCTCTCAACCATATATTTTCCAAAAATTTATCCTGTTATTGAGTCACTTTTCTTTGTTCCACACAATCTCAAGTCCTTAATGAAATAGTACTGCAGTACAATCCTTATATACTACATAATTATTATAACAAGTATATTGTTGATACAACACTCAAATGACATAATCAACACAATAACTCTAATCATTCATCTTCATCTGTGGTAGTATCATAACTTGATTATTATCCAATAGTATCATTTGCGGCATAGTCTGATGACTGGGACATAGGTTCGCGTAGTGTCCAAACTCCTTGCAAATGAAGCATTGTACATTTGAAACCATTTTATTACCCTTTCAGTCATGTACTTTGTGCCATTTTCCTCCACACTTATAACAAACTCTCATTCCTTTAAGGCAAGTTCCAGGGTGTTTCTTCCCATAATTATCACATATGGGAAAATTCTTCTTTTCCCTCTTCCCTTTATCTATCTTTCTCTCATCCATCATTTTATTCTCTTGCTTCCCTTAAAAGCCATAGGACTCAGTAAACTCTTTACTTGTCTTATCAACACATGATATTATTTCTTCATATGATGATAATACATGGGAGACTATTTCTCTTATAAATTCTAGCATAAGAACATGAAAGATATGATCATTCTTTCTCTTTGGATCATGTGCATTGTTGGAGTTATCATTCCTTCTACTGGGTTCCATTTCTAAACAATGGCATACACTAGATTAGTTTATGAATAACAATACCTAATCCCAAACTTGTAAGACACATAACATAAATTAAATAGTTTATGGATATAATCCATAATCATAAAAATTTCTCCTTTGAGAAAGTATATACTCATAAACCCTTCATAATGGTTTGTAAAGAAAAATAGAATTATCCCAAGCATATCCCCCGGGAGTGTCGTAACCAAAAGTGTAGCAAGGCCCGTTGTCATGCACTAGTTCCCATTCGAGTCTAGTTCAAAGCGGTGTTTTCAGGTTTTACCCTTAGGTACATCTGTGCCAGAGCCGCCTCTACCTGCTCGTATCCAGACAGGGATGTATTGCTCGGAAAACTCACAATATCTCTATAATACGAAAATTCTAGGAAGTTCTTCTGTACTAATCCTCAAGGTCCATCTTAGGTCTATGTGATCTAATCCGAGTTTATCTAAATCTAGCTTCCAAGGTTTGTACTAAACTTCCTATGATACCAATTGTAATACCCCGACACCAGTTACCCAGAGTCGGTGCATTATTACATAACATTGGAATGATCACGAGAAAGATCAAATCTTGAAAGACCGATTGGTTTAGTAGCCTTGGAAACACTAGATATATTCATAAAGTATTACATTACATCAATAAGTGAAAAGCTACAATAATATATTGTCTCCATATTCCACACTCATATCCCCACATACTATCCCTACAGGTCATTCATAAATTACTTCTTCACATCCTAGGAAAAATAAAACATAGAGAAGGGGTGAGCTCAAATTCCCAGTAAGGATAACAATAAAACGGAAACTTTCATAAATAAGAATAAAAATTTAAGGCAATGTATAACTAAAACAAAAGCCTTTTAAACTTGAACATCAACATAGTATGGAAAAAGTAAAATGAAATAACGCCATTTACTTATTCACATGGATATTCTACTAATTGAATAATCACATGCAATATCAATAACCACTTTCATAATGATGGAATACATAATGCCAGAATATCATAACCACATAGCCAAGGCCTCGTGCCAAGACTACAAATAAGATTTTTCCAAGGACTTGTGCCAAGACACTAGTTTGTCTCATGAGACCTACCGATGCATCGAGGAGCTGTAGCAGGCTCCGCCCATCACATATTAAGTCCAATACATTCCCATATGAAAATTGTTAAACATAACATAAACATTTGTATTAAAACTAGCATAAGAAATGTCAATATTTTCACCATAAACCATGAATGGTATAAAAATAGCACATCCACAGTCAAACATATCACAAAACCTTCAATATAATATAGAAGTTTTGTATCATAATAAATCAACTTAAAATAAGCTTAAAATCTATCAATGGATGTTGACATATATGAAATCAAAACTATTTGAGAGAAATATCTATTTTCTCGAAATCATTGAAAAGTCACACATTTATAAAGGAGGTAATTTAAAAGATGTTTTTTAATCAAAGTGTCCCATACCACTTTGAAAATTTTGAAAAGAAATATCATTTCAAAACCTTCATGTCCATAAAATAAATCCTTAAAATCATTTTGAAAACATGGACATTAATTAAAAATATTTAGAAAGATAAATCTTTAAAACATTTAAAATTATGATCTTGATAATGATTACCTTTAATTTTTTTTTAAAATATTCATTTTGAAATCATTTAAAAGTCACATAATTATAGAATAAAAAATTTACTTTTAAAATATTTTTATAAGCTTGTAAGGGAATCTTTGACGATTTTATAACGGTGGTAAATAGTCGCACCCGCCGTATTAGTTAAAAAAACATTCTTACCTTAAATTTGTCGAAAGGTAAAAAGTGCCTTGTTTGGAAAATGATGGAAAGATTACTCTAAAAACACATAAGGGTATAAATGACTTTAAACCATATTCTTTGTAAATAGTAAAAATGTTTTGAAATACATTTCGAAGAAACATGGATGTGGATGATGAAGAGATCCCAGTAGATAATTACGTATAAACAACCTCGGATAATGAAGATATTGTGAAATAAACCCTTACCTTGTACTTTTCCTTGGTTGAGGGTAGTTTAACCTCATGTATAATGGTGAAATAATTGATATTAAATTATAAAAGAATAATATATATTATTATCATATCATATATGATCTTTTAACATTTCTTTGTTAATAATATCTTAGTATTATCGTCGTTTCAGGTGTTAACTTACTCGTTTTCTTTTATATGTTTTGTTACGTAAGACATGTTTTTCATGGATAGGTTGTATATTATTCATATCCATAATGATATCATGTCCTTAAAAATTATTCTTAAATCATCAAATGATAATTATACTTGAATGGATACGATGGAGAATGAATCTCATCGCGTTCGTGGAGACGGTAGTCTGTACGTACGCACGCGCGGCAATATCATTCTTTTGATATTAAAATAATATATAATTGGATAGTATATCATATATACAGAATAATTATCATGTTATATTTATTATTTTCATGTGTTACACATCATTATTATAACCATCCAAATTATAATATATTGAATAACAATTACACCACGACGTGGAGACGGTAAGCCGTACGTACGCACGTATGGTGACATGTTATTCAAAGGGTGGATAGAATACTGAATATGGTTGTACCATATTTATAATAACATCACAGTATATATAAGATACTGTAGTTATTATTTTATAATGGTAATAACAAAGAAAGAGAAGTGGAAGAAGAAAGGAATTTGAAAAAGGGTGGTGAAAACATTACCTCTTCTTCGGGTTCTTCCTTTTGATTTGATCAAAAGGGACCCTTAGGTTGGATTTATGATCAAACTAAGGCCTCTAGGTTGTAGTGAGGGATGTTTATAGAGTATTTGGGAAGATTTTGGCCAAACAAAAAGACTTTGAAGGTGTGAAGTAATGAGAAGGGGGAGTGCCCTTTTATAATAGGGGTGAGGGGCACCTTTGGAAAAGCTAGAAATATTAATTTATAATAAATTCATATTCGGTTTCTAATGGCTAAAAAGTTGATTATTCAACGGTTAAGGTGGGGATAGCTCTAAAACCATCCAACCAATAGAATTTATACAGGTTTGGGTTACTATATTAACCTTATGTTTTAGTTTTAACTCTTAGTTAATTAGTTTGACATTTACCATGTCACTTTGTATTTTTATATTATATAGTTAATAAAATTACTATATACATCAAAGAGACCCCCAATTTTCCCATTAATGATACACCTATCATGATATAAGTCTCTTGTCTGATCCTTAGATTTTTAGGAATTTAATATCAATTAATAATATAATACTTGTTTTAAAAACTATTTTAAGTCAATTTTGACACTATTCAATATTTGATTTTTGTGAAACTTATAACAGAATTATTACTTCTAAAAAAGTCAATTAAATAAATCATAATATGTCATATTATCCTAGAAAATTAGTTTAATTCATTCAAAGTCTCAAATTATATTTATTTGGGTATTTATAATATCAATTATTTTAATTTTTCACTATTCTGGTAATTTCCGCATCATCATTGTGTCATAAATAAATTAACATATTTAATGTCTAAAAATTATAAATAAAATTTCATTATGTATGAAATCCTTTTATATTTCTAATTAATATTTATATTCGAAAATCCAACATATATAACCCTATGTAAAAATGGTTTTTCTAAAAGATATATGCTTGTGTCATTTTTGTATTCATTTTAACTTAATTAAAATAAAGTGTCCCTATCACTTAAAAGTGGGACCATGGGGTCCCAAAATAAGCCCAAAGATTCCCATGGTAGAAAATTTATCAACCAATAAGTTTTGGACACGTTTTAGGGTAATTTGGTTTTATTATAATATTATTTTTTAACCCTTATTTACCGGATTTACACTTTAACCATGGTAAATAAAATATTTACCGAAGTAATTATTCAAAATGTCTAAAAATAAAAGTTACCTATTTACACAATTTCAACATCCTGATTCCAAATATGGAATCCATTTTTCCAAATTCAAAACACAGAAGTGGCAGAAATTAATTTAAAATTAATTCCTGCTGTCAAAACAAAAAGCGTGTTTTTAAGATATAATAACTGTCAAAAGATTGATACATGTTTATGTTCGGTTTAATTGTGAAATTATGTCCAATGACCAAAATTGTATTAAATGGTAAAAATATATTCTAAATATACTTTAAAACCACTCAAATTCATAATTTATCAATATAAAGTATTTCGATTAAAAAAGTTGTTTTTAATTAAAATTTAGTAATTTTCACTATTCATCAAAATATAAGTGTTATCCGAAAAGTTCCAAAATCTCACCCTAGGATAAATTCGATATTCCAAATCCAAAAATGAAGTCCATTTAGAAATATAAAATATATATATTTTCAAAAATTAGGAATTACTATTCATAACGGCTAGTTTGATTGGTTGTTGTGTGTGTTAGCACTCGAAGTTGCGTACAACACCCACTACTGTATTATTCAAAGGAAAGCGTACCATGGAAGCTTGGGATGTTTCATTTTAAATTTTTTAATTCCTCATTTAGTCAAAAAGTTTAAAATATTGTATTTAAAAAGGGTTCACTATTTAAAGTTGGTAAAAGTGAAATACTGAAAATTAATTTGTTCATATATTATGTCTAAGAAACACATAATATGGATTCTAAAATTATAAGGATTATATAAAGTTTAAAATTTAGTTAATACTATTCATAACCTCTTTTGAACGGCTTGTTTGGTAAGTCATGGTGCGCTTGAACTCGGTGTTGCGTGTAGTGCAAGTTATTGAATTATTTTGATGAAATAACACACTATGAGATCTTGGGGTGTTACACAAGTGTCCAAAATAAATCATGTTCTCATCCTGATCATCAAACTCTAGCATAAATATTGGGGGTTAAGATACATATCAATGTGAGATGGATTTCCCTTTATTTATGTGGATATGAGTAAAATAAGTAAATATTTATTATATTATGTCCAAATTCCTACAAAAATATATTGTGTATAATAAAATTACATACAATCATGATGAATGATAACTAATACCATTAAAAGTATTCTACAAAACATAAATTCTGAATAATAAATGAAATTTGATAAAAATTATCGAATCAACTATACCAGAATGAATTATTCATTTTTAAAAAATATTCTTAATTTAGGTTTAAAAAATTAGGCCTGATGAATCATAATGTAGAGTATGAATGTGATAACACATTCAAAATGATATATACATATTGTTACATGCCAAAAATTGAAAGGAGTCCAAATATGGGGAACATGGCATGAAAAATAATTAAATCGGTGTCATTTTCAACAATGATGGAACAAAAAAGATCACCCCATTTGATCTCCAAATTAGTTAATCAAGATACACAACTCTATTTACAATTATATCACATGTTAATGTTCCATTAAAATAAATAGATCACATAGAAAAGGGAATATATGTGTTTTGATTGGGGCCTATGTAAGGTTTGGGTATGATATTCACCACAAATAGTCACCACTCATGCATAAAAACTTATAATATAATCAATTGTTTAGAAAAATTGAAAAAATATAGAGTAATAAACATGTAGTGAAATTATCAATAATCATTACATAATTTAGTATATAACATTTATAATTAAAATTTTATCTCATAATATAGAAAATATTAATACATTGAAAAGATAACTTTGGATTAATCCTTATATAATGAAAACCATTAAAATATTATGGTATAATGGACATCATATTTTAATCAATGATAATTATGAACAATAGACTCAGGTAATCCAAGCCATATTTACCATTTATGGTATTAGAAGGTGGTATAAAAGAGTTATGGATTTGATAACCACTATAAATATATTTACCTATTTATCATTATTAGATGTATCTTGGAACCCTTAATTTAAGAAAAAATAATTCTATTTTCATGTTTAATATACACACATAATATAAAAAAACATTACCAATACTACATAGAAAATAATATAAAATGACATATATAATGAACTAAATAAGGAGGCATTAACTGTTTGTATAGGGAAAACTGATTTATGCATAATTAATTTATATATTTTAGTTTAAAAAAACATAGAAAACATTATTTATCATTTAACAAATATTTCATATAAAATAAAATTAAAAATAAATCATAATAAGATATAATAACATATTTTTTCAGAAATATTACATGATGTTCACCCATAAATCCATTTTAAGAAAACATTACCAGAATAAACCCATTAGCTATTCTAAATTAACATGAGATTAATCAATTTTAAAATAAAACTCATTATGAATAGGGGAAGTAATTGGTTTAATAAAATTTAATTCACCGATTAGATCTTTCTGGTATTGGGAATATGATTATGTCCAATATTTTATACAATGAAATTCCTATGATGAATAGAAAATGAGGACTCTGGTAAAACATCATAAAAAATATTATACTGAAAAAGGGAGATGGTTATTTTCCTAGTATCATCAACGATAACAACCTAACAATAAAAAAAGATAATTTTATATAGTAAAGAGTATCCATGTGACAATGATCGAGGATATTGATATTCCAACGTATACTGGAAAAAATAATGAGATGATTTTATTTAGAAGTAATCAAGATCATTAACTATTCAATGATATGGAACAGTGTACAAACTAGGATTTATGGATCAACATACGAGGATTTAAGGAAGAATATGGAATAAGAATGATTTAGTGGCTTTAATATGATTGAAGTGGTAGATATTGGTATGAGAACCAGAAAGTGTAGTGTAAAATGGTTTAATAATGGTTTTGAATTGTATAAGTTAACTATTAATACTGCAATTTTTCCTAGATACTAAACTCATACATAGTAATCAATCATTATATTATTTATGGCTTAAAAATAAGAACTCGTGATGTATATTCCCTCATTTTGTAATTGGAATTGATCCCCTAATTACTTAGTGGCTTCTGAACTCTTCCACCATATACATTTAACACCAACTCTTCTCAATACCCATTAACAACATCTTAAAAAATAATTAACACCTAAAAACTAATATAAAGGATAAAATGAATTTCATTTAACTATTTCGAGATATTAGGGTATTTAAAACCTTCCCACCATAGGTCTAATCATCCAAAAGTAGCATCAATTATATTTTATTGGAAATGATATTTTCCACTTCATTCTGGCTTCTCACTCCCGTATTTAATCATGGAATTTAACATGACTCCATATGACATGACCCAAAACAGTGGTATTTTTACCAAACAACTTCTCAATTTTTTCAATAATTCATATATGATAATCTCTATATGTTACATCAGCTATATGGTTGACATCATCATATGAACGGATAGTAAAAGGGTTCAGAACCCACATCCATAATCAGAACATGTGAAAATTGGTGTGTATAGATATTAATATTGTTAGATTATCCCAATGGTATTTTACCTCTATATCCCATGATTAATGTTAAAACACATTTCATATATAAATATTAAATATTTTTAGAAGAATATTCATCATATAATATAACTGTCTATTGTAGAATAAAATATGTTTAGTTTATTTGGAGGCTAGTTACATAAAACTATTATTTACATAAATTATTCATTATTCATTATAATTTTATTTTCAATTTGAACTCTCTCATACATATCCAACATAAATCCATTCTTCATAACATTTTTAAAGTGAATATAGTTATGAGTGATATCATACGATAAATAAGGGTAAAAGTGGATATATCATTCATTTAATATGTGAAAAAATACGATAAACATATGGGTAAGAGA
The DNA here is from genome assembly GCA_963277665.1 of Viscum album. Classification (NCBI taxonomy): domain Eukaryota; kingdom Viridiplantae; phylum Streptophyta; class Magnoliopsida; order Santalales; family Viscaceae; genus Viscum; species Viscum album. Next base: position 80,753,355 of record OY728121.1, on the reverse strand, counting down.
TCATGGCCATAAAATAACATCTTCATACACTCTCTACCATAGATTATAAAAATGATTTATGTAATAAAATGTTATCATTTAATATTAGTGATTAAAAATATTACTTAAAACCATAATTAAAGAATAATCCATAAGTTTAATCATATTCATAAGTTCATTATATAATAAATGTGTCATAAACATTGGATTATGTATTATGTCTTCTATGAAGGTAAACTACTGAAACCATGAAATCATTATACATTCAAGATTGACCCATATTTCTTATGACATAATGGATCAGGAATCATGACCATTTTCCTATAGTGGATTAGGAATTACCACATATATCATATAATCGATCAACAATCCTTACTTAATTCCCATAGTGGATTGACACTATCTACTCAAATCCCATAATTATATCATAAAATATAAAATATCACTACATCAATTGGATGATTATAAAATTATATTTTCGCTCTTAATATATTGAAAACCATACATATTTTTGTTATAATATCATAAATAACTCATCTTATCATGATTTCATTACCAGTTTAAAGAAAATAAGTTTGATAATTTTTTTTATAAAATCATCATCTTAGATCACATGAAAAATAAATGCATTTGGTAAACATCTCATAATACTAATCATTATCCAAGACCAGAATATGTAATTTTGGTATCATTGGACAATATCACTAGAAAACCATAATTTTAAAAAAGGATATCATCTTGAGATGAAAATTCCATTAAAATTTTCTTGTAAAATTTCATTAAAAACACTTTTCATTTTGAAATCAAATAGCTAATGTAAATAATTTCCTAAAATATGATAAAACAACTTGTTTGAGAGGAAACATGAATACCTATATGTGAATATTCCAAAACATTATCATTCATTATGTCATTAAATATTAATCATGTTATATAAGATAAAACAAATATTCTATTCTGATTTTCGATAATAGGTAAAAAATATCTCTTCTTTAAAATTTTAAAAACATTATTTTGAATATTTTTTATTGAAATTGAATGAAAAGTAAAAATTAATATTAAAAATAATAATATTATTATAAAAAAATTATCAAAATTATTTTAAATAAAATATGTACATGAAAGAAAAATATTCACATTTGAACAGTAGAGCAATGTCTTGTTTTCTTAAAAAATTCCATTCAATTTAATGAGTTCCTAATGTGAGAAAATTGAACGGAAAGCATTTATTTTTTATAAATATCTAGATTAGAATAAAATTGTATGTTATTTATTAGACAATAATGATATTATTTTCTCTAGGTAAATTCATGCCTAAATAATCCAAAATAAAATGTGATTGTGGCATAGATACATTACCTAAAGTCTCATATTTCATTAAATATGTTCAAATATGTTGTTTAATTAATACATATTTATAATAAACATATTATAGAACCATAATAATATATATAATTCCATATATTATTTAATAATACCATCATTTAACCTACTAATTAATTTTTTTAATTAAAATAATAGTTCCTTGGGATAACCGCTTGGTTTCTCATGCATGATTTAGTTCAGTAGTCCCTGTCATTATATATTTCTACTTGTTCCATAATAGCCATTATTTTAATAATTATATAAATATAATATATATGAATTACATATATAGATTCATCCTTAAAATGTAGATAGAAAAATGAATTGCCCTATTCAAGGAAATGGTAGGATATACATACACTTCGATGACTTGTTGACATTTCAACAGAAGAAAAGAAAATAATGAAAATATTAATTCACTATTACATAATCCTTTTAATATTTTATATATCATATATATTCATTAAATCTATCCTTATCCCCATATATGTAAATAGTGCATGAAAAATAGATCACATCACTCAGTTGAAGCGGTACTCTACAGATAGACATGAGCAACATTAGAATATTCAAATAAATGGGAAGAAGGATGATAATTAATATTCATTGATAATGATTAAAATTTATTTTATTGATGATATTAAAGTACTTATTCTATAATAGATCTCATTGATTTATTAGATGTATAATTAAAAATAAAACATAAAATTCTAAATTAAGAGTTATAACTACATGTTGAGAAACCATTTTTTCCTTTACACATTAAGTATATGAATTAAAAAATTTTGGAAAAAATATCTAACATGTATTTATTGTAGATATGATCATATTTGGTATAATATTTTAATATATATAAGGATCATCAATTTATAATAAAGACAGATCAAATGATCCCTTTTATATGTGGGGAGACGGGATCTCTCAGAATTAATTAAGGAATTCGATTAATATAAAATAATTTTTTAGGAAATAGATTTCCAGACTGATATAATTAGATAATTATACAATCATAAGTTTAAACCATCCCAATAAATAAAATTTGAGTACATTTTGGTAATGTTTTACCCTTATCTCTTAGTTTTATCCCCTCATTGAACTTTTATTCAATTACTAAAAAAATAATGTTTTATACTCAATAGGTGTAATAAATATTACAATACAATAAATGTGAATCAAAAAATGGACCAAAGATGATATTTTCACAAATATCCGATTTAGTAGGTTGAAAATTTAACTTTAATTAATTTTAATTCATTTAATTAAATATTATTTTTCGTACAATATCATTTATGTAGTTTGTGTGAACTATTAATTTATCTTGAAATTGAAAGAAACATGGAATTAAAGTGATTAAAATATGAATCCATAAAATATACCTAACTCCTTAAACATATTTATTTAATTTCATATAGTAAAATACTCAATTAAATATACTTTTAGCGTTTTAAAAATCGTTTGCTTGAGTTTTCTACTGTATGAACAAGAACTGTATAGGTCTGGCATACAAATTTGATGTAATTAATTATTTAATAAAAACTAATAATAAATCAATATGATAAAAAATATTTTATATATATAATTACAATTTATTATTAAGCATAATTGTTTTTAATTATTTTCACAAAATATTTGAGATATTAAAGTAAATAAAGGGACAATTCTAGCGTTTTCTTTTACATAATTATTAAAATGGGAAAATCATTTCTAAATTTTAAAAAAGGTTATATTTTTAATGACTACATGATTAATGATTTAATAGAATAATAATTGGAAATAAATATATATTCCTGAAAAAATTTATGCCCTATCACATTAGTTTAAACCATAATTTACACATTTTACTTTTACTGTAGTAAGAAGAATTAACTATGGAAGCCATCTATATTGTCTAAAAAATAGAAAAAATATACGAAATATAATTACCTTATAGTCTGAAATATGGACTTAATTTTTTAATATAATATTTTTATAAGAGTTTGAAATTAAATTAAGGTAAAAATGAAATGAAAAACAATTTTTTTAGAAATCTTTCTTTTAAGTATAATAATGTTTTTTACGAAATTCAACAATATAATTTATTATAATGAAATTAATAATATGTTTTATAATAAATGGAATCAAATTTACAATTTAATATATTTTAATAATGAATTTAACTTTTTAAATTCATGAATCAAAAATATAGTTTTCTATAAAAATTAGTATTTTCTATTATTAACTTGAAAATAAAATTTTTCAATAAAAATACAAACAATTAATGATAAGTTAAATTTAATATATATTGATCTCAGAAAATGATATTTTATTATTATATAATTGATCAAATGGTCAATAAATTATTTGTAATATTTTATTAAAAAAGAAATAAATCCATTTTTAATGAAAAATTATTTTGGAAGAAAAAATTGAATTTAAAAAAATTGAGAGCTTATTTATTAAGAACTAATCCTTAAATAATTATTGAGTAGGAACTTTATAGATATTTAATAATGTGTTTATTCTTATTTATATCCACCAATTCAACAACTATGAGATAATAGTCCTAATAAATTATATTTTTTCAACTGTATAACATTATTTATTTATACTTCTTGATTCATATAAACCAAGGTATCAAAAAAATAAAATTTATTTATAGAGAAATATATAATAAAATATCAAGGTGTTACATTCTACCCCCTGTAAAATGATGTCAACCATTTAAATTTCATAAATCTAGTACAAAAAATTGAGGATATATCTAATTCATCACATCCATGTATTCCCAAGTAGCATCCACTTATTTATGTGTTCACCAAAAAACCATTGACCTTGTGAGTGGTCTTATTTCATAGTAATTTCACTCTATAATTAATAGTCTATAATTTTTCTTGTCATTAGATATATTATTCTCTATAGGTATAACCTATGAGGTTAGTATATGTGACTGATTTTTTATGTACTTCCTCAGTATATATACATAGAATACATTATAAAATTAAGAGACATTTAGTGGTAGTTTCAAAAAATAAGTTGTCATTTCAAAACAGTAAATCCTTTTATAGGGACCAATATATTTAGTCTCATAATTAAATTATTTAAAAATATTGATATCTTCCATAATGGTTTTATTCATAATAATACCTTTTCACTTAAATTGAACTCTACATATGTCTAATGATTTTAAAAATAACTTTTATGTCAACTATGAGCTACCCTTATATACTATTGATTGGATATAAATTTTTATCCCATTTCCAAAACGAACATAGTTTAGGAAATTATTATTTCTATCACAATATCCAATCATATTGGAATTATGTACTTAATTCCATATATGGATTCACAAGGAGTCATATGAATACTTGATTGAATGATATTTTTTTAAGAAAAATGTCTAGAGGGATGTGTTGATCACTGAAACTAATGTAATCTAGATAATATGATCTTCAATGATCCTCCATGTTTTAAATGGTTTTCTCAAATGGAATATATTTCTAATTATTATATGGTAAACTAAAATAAATTAATGAATCTAAATCATACTGAAGAGATCATTAGAACTTCAAGGTAAACCATGGATCTTCTTCAGATATAATAGAATGCAGAACTCCTTTGAATCACATAACATCCTTAATGTATAATTTGGTATGATGGTCAAGGAAGAAATACACTCTGATGGAAATTATATTGGCTGAATTCATAATGGGATACACTATAACCCATGTTGAATATTTCTATTTAGATGTTTTGGGCAGAAGAATATTGAAACCCATGGTATTTTCTCCCCAATTCAATTTTTCTATGGGTAATGGTTGTAACATCCCATTAGAGAACTATCTCTTAGACTAATTTTTTCAACATAATTTGTCATTGAGATGCATAAATTTCATTATCCATATTCATGTTTCCCAAAAAAATATGCTTAAAAATCTTTATAAATATTCACACTTCTTGGATGAATAGAAATTGATGAAAAATGATCATTATAAATCACCTCATTATTTTCGTATAGAATTTATGGGATATATAAAAGGTTATTAATCCTTTTCATTCCATCACTGTCATGGTTGAATTTATGAACTATCTTCACCTTTTAATGTAATTATATATCTTACCTTTATGCCTCTTTAATATTCATATGGATAGATAGTTGAGAATTCATCGAATAACGATAAGATCACACCCTTAACTTATTTTTTGAGGTTACATATTCTCCATATATATAATTATTGGATATCTGTCAAACGCCATCATGGAAGAATTATTACTGTACTTATGTCTCAAATAATCCAACATTTTTTCACCATCATAGGTTGGTAATTTATTGAGATTTCATAATCTGTAAGAAAATCCAACTATCTTATCTTTTGTATATTAAAATGTTTCAATATGAATATATATTTAAATCATTTATGACCCATATATATTCCAAACATTCACCATAAATATAATTCTCCGATATCTTAATCCCCAAAATTAATGTGACTAACTCCAAATCATTATTCATGTAATTTTTTCCATGATCCTTCAATTGTCAAGAGGCATAATCTACAATAATTTCATTATTCATAAGAACAAATCCCAGTCTCTTCATTGAAACATCAATAAATATCACTACCATTTCCTCACTATATGGAAGAATAAATATAGTTTCATTGACATAAAATTTATTTAGGTCCATGAAATTTTATTCCCATTTATCAATCTAATGGATCCTTGACCCCTTTTAAGGATACTTGGTGAGTTTATAAGTTAGTGCTGAAATACTATCAAAAATAAAATTATAATAACCGTAAAATACAAGAAAAATATATATCCTAATCACGATGATTAGTCAAGGAAAGTGTTTAATAAAATACATATTTGAAAGATACTTAGATATAACCACACATTTTTGTACATGAAACAAAAAAAATTGTAGCCAAAATTAATACTTTGAAATTTTTTCATACAACATATAACATATTATTTCATTTAGTAAAGTCATAAATCTCTCTTAATTATATTCAAGTCTCATAGAATATATTATAGTAACTTATATAAATATTACCACAAATTTTTCAATGTAATCATTATTATCTATATTAATAAAATTCATTTGGATTGCATGTGAATTAATAAGTAAAAATTGAATTACCTAAAATTCATATTTTTTATATATTTTGTGATATGTTGTCTCAAGTATATCATCCTTACTGAACATCAATTGATGATATTGAGATTTATAATCTTTATTGGAAAATGTTTTTTTTCAATATTTATCTTACAAATCATTATAATATTGTATTTGTTACATATTCTTGATAAACATATTTTCAATGTCTTGAAAATAAATTAAAAGAAACATTTACTTATATATATTCATAACAAAAATAATATGTTCACCCCAAATAATTTATGTAATATATATTAATACCTTATAAATAATGTCTTGGAGTTTTTTATTCAATTATTATATCTCAATTGGGACCATTTTATAAGGAGTCATTGAAATAATTGTACCACCACGTATGGGTTAAATTGAAAACCCAACATCATGATTTAGTATAAGACAAGGAATAAATTTTATAATAATATCAACAAACGCCCATAAAATTAGAATATTCCTAGTTTTGAATTTCTCCCCGACCATATAAGATAGTAAACCTCTATTGTTCATAATTGAGGCAAAAAATATATAATTAAATAGAATTAGATGTTCATATTCATACTCACACTAATAATTTACCATATGTTCATTTTTAATATGAAATGTCACTTACCCTCCTGAAAAATTGATATGGGATACATATAATGGAATACATATGTTTCCTTAAATCACATTAAATTTAACAAAGGGATGAATAATAACATTTAAAGGATTTTTATTCATAAAAACTTCTATTAATGTTTAACAATAGACTTCAGATGCCACCATAGAACCATTTTGATTTTTCAAAACACAGCAAACATTTAATCATAGATGTTAAAATTTGATACCATTAAAAAATAAATTAGATTTAATAGAGTTAGTAGTTCCAAAATCAAATAATACATTAACCATTATAGAATGTTTGAAAGGTTTATATTTCACCACACCATTCTTATAACCTACTTTTGATGTTCTGATCACATGATATTTCCCTATTTCTATTTTGTTTAAAGAAGTTTTTCACGATGATCATCATTATAAAACATCAAATTTGTAAACTGGTTTGTGAAATTCACATGCTCTTTACATTTGAAGAATTTGTGTATGGGTGGTTAATTATTTGGCTTATTATTTTCAAGTATTTCATTGACCATTATATTCATTACCGTTTGACACTCACATGCTTTATGATCAAGCTTTTTCATTTGATTTTCCACCAAGTTCCTTTGATTGAATTTAATGATTTTTCATCCCACATTATGGAATGTTTATATATTAAATATCCATCCATCGTGTTATTTATTTGAGTTTTCATCAGAAAACATCATACTTTTCTTATTAAAAGAATCCGAATGGTTGAAATCTCTAATTTCCATTTATACTATTTTTTCACATTGAATTAATTATTCATAGCTATTAATGTCTATTATAGTAAATACATAGAGAAGGCCTAATTTTAAGACCCCAAATATTGGATTAATTTTTCTTTTAAGGATAATGACTAAAGAAGAAGCATATATTTCTTTTCATATAAAATTTTTCTCATTAGTAATAATAAATTCATCATACATTTTCTTATGATTATGGACTTTTTCTCTATTTTTATAAATATAACACGAGTAAAGAGAATACTGAATAATTTTATCTTATTTTAATCTTATAAAAAGAATTAATTTTTTACCTCTTATGTTATATTATTAAAAATATTCCACCGTTGATATATTTTTCCTTACGAATGATAATAGACTGGGACAAATAATTCTTTTAAGAAGAAATATAGAAAAGAAAAATTTTTCTCAACGGTTTAGATGCAATACTCATCCATTATTTGATCATAATACCCACTTAAAGAAATTGGATGTTTCCTCATGATAGACTAAAAAATACATTGTTCCAGCCTTTGATCATTTGGAATCTTAGTAAGATTCATTTCATATTAATGCTTAATGTTCCTAATAAAATAATTAAAAAATATAGATCCAATATAACTAGGTTTCCTTGGTGGAAATTTATTTCATTTTCTATAGAATTTATTATTAGTATGATGACTTATTATTGTTGGGATTTACTAAAATCAAAACTAAAATTTCAATAATCTAGATATATTAATTTGGGTGAGCTATCATATATTCATGAAGAATAAATCATAGGATTTATAAATCACAACACCTTCTTCTTAATACGAAGAACCTATGATTTAAAAAGGATATAAATGGTCATTAATAAAAAAGTTAGGGTTTTGTCCTATATTTTTCATTATCTCTTGTGTTTTTACCAATATTTTCTTACCCAGATGTCCATATAATTACTAATCCCCACTCTGATAGAAATTGAGGTGACCCAAACATTTCTAGAAAAAATATTACATATGTTTAGAAGAATAATCCATATATGATATGACCATTCACAATAGAAACATAAATTTTTAATTTATTTTGAGTTTTCATATATAACAATCTTATTTAGGTTAATTCTTCATTATCTTCCATAATTATATATTACCATTGATATCTTTGAGAGGTACCATACATGTCAAATATCATTATAATTGGGGTATCCAAACATAATAATGTTTCATTATAGATTATATTTATTAGTAAACAATAAATATATCAATTGATATTTATTCCAAAAAAGAGAAGTGTAAGGGAATGAGATATTGAACATAGCTTACCAATATCATACATATTATTTAGTAAATCATAAACCAGAATTTTGGAATAATAAATTATCATTTCAAAATACATGAATCATAGGAGTGAGTAATCATCATAAATAAATCACAAACCAACTAGTTATATCATAATCATATGAAGATAGAATAAAAATATTACTCCAGGATAGACCTTTAAATAATTTCATAAGACAATGTTAACTATGAATACTATCAAAATCATATTATATTAATAATCAACCTTTTTCCCATTTCCTAAGTGGTCTTGACTTATCATATATTATTTATAAGGGATTTGAGATCACCACCAATTTCCCAGAGTGGATACAGAAAACTATTAGTTTCCAATAGTGTATCATGCACATAGACTCACATGCCATGATTATCTCAAGTCATAAAAACAATACCAAAAGAATTTGGGGGCTTATAATTCTCGGCCTTTCCATCAAATAATGAAAATAGTATATGCATATTCCATAATATCTAAAAACATACATATTTCCCTATAAAATTACCCTTTCAAAGAAATTAACTTTTATATAACATTCATAAATTCTTCATGGAATAACCCATAGAATATAAATAGGTTTACTAAACATCTCAACATCATTATCATGTACCATAAAGAGAGAGAATAAGTGTGGAATCATTAGGTCATATCCCCCGTAAATATTTATTAAGATCAATTTATATAATCTTAAATGAAAATTCTTTTAAAAGATCCCATGAATACTTCTTTAGGGAAATTCACTTTTCATTTTCAAATAACTTAATTAAAATAACAATATTTATTAAAAAAATAAGGATATTTTTTGAAATTAAAAATGTACTATTTTATGTTTTTCATTAAAAAAATTTAGCATTAATGTCTTTAGTATATTACACTCATGTAGTATATATTGAAATAATGATTCTATTACAATTTTATTTAAAAAGTAAAAATTAACTCGTTCAAAAAACAACATGAGGTTTATTTTGATAAATTTTATATAAAGATCAACATGGATTAAAAAACATTTAAAAATCCTTCGTCAAAATTCAAAAAAAAATCTTTTATAAATTTTAAATAAAACATTAATATGGAAGAAAATGAGTCTTGATCGAATAGTAAACCATAATAGGTTTTCCATAAAACATTACTTCAATCTATTGAATTCATAAAAATAATAAAACTAAAAGAAAACTTGTATTTCCCTAAAATAATCATATTTCAAGAATTTTTTTTTCATATTTTAAGGAACATTTTTTTTCTTCAATGGAAATTCAAAATTAAACAATCACGAATAAAAAAGGATTGAGACACAGATCCCTTACCTCAGATTTTATCTTTCATCAAACACATTTGAACCTCCAGTATAACGAATACATTTTTATTATAAATTGTTTCTTGTACCATATTAATATATATATATATAGTACCATATCTGATTTAATTATAACATATAATCATCCATTAAATATAATTTTTTTTATAAAAATAACTATTCTTAATGATAACAACTTAATTTTTCATGCATGATTCCATTAAATAGTCATGATCCATATATATTGACCATGGTTCCATCCTTTAAGTAATTTCATTATTGTTTTAAATATAACATATATGGATTATAAATATATATATTTTTGGCATCCACAATATGTAGATATATAAAAATTTATTACCCCATTCTGGGAGATGGTAGATCGTACGTACTCATAAAAAATGTTTTCACTTTTTGGAGAATGAAATGAATACATGTAAATAATACTTTTTCATACCAGATTAATTATTATATCATATATATTCATCACATAAGAATCCATGTAATGTAGATATGATAAATATTACATCACAAACTATAGAAACAAAAAATTAAATTAGAGAATTTTTTTTATTTAGTGAATTTTTAAATAATCAAAACCTCATTTACTGATGTTTTTTAAAAACATCGGTAATTGAGATTGACCTAATTTAGTGATATTTATAAATATCTCTAATTCATGACACAACAGTTCCCACAATTTTATAGAAATGTCGGTAAATGGTACCTTATTTACTAAAGTTAGTATGAAATGATAATGATTTCTTTAATCTGTACTATTGCTAAAATGTAATATTCATTTTTTATTTCCCCTGATTTTTTTTTGAAAATAAACTTATTTTTTAATTCTCACAAATAATTTTTTTTCAAGATAATCCCCTTCTTTTTTATTCTCACACACCCTTCCCTATGCTACCCCTCCCCATTTACTCATTGCCTCTCTCTCTGCCACACAGGTTCATGTCAGCTATTGAATATATATTCTCAACCAAAGGGATTCGAACCCAAAACATGTATGAAGGACTTGAACAACCCATTTAAATTATAATTGTTTTTTAAAAATGTATTATACTATATATATATTAATATATTTTTTTTAATTATAAAATTAATATACTATATGTATGTCTATATGATATACATATTCTTATATTATATATACATATATGTTTATTTAATATATATATATATATAGGTTTTTATTATATTTATATACGTATATCTATGTGTGTTATTGTGCCATTATATATAGGTATGTGTTTATGTGTGTGTGTGTGTGTGTATATATAATTATATATATATATATTCTTATAATTATAAATTTTTATTTTAATATATATATACATTAACTAATATAATTGTAATTTTATAGATATATTTATAAAATTTTCCTGGTTTCAATATATATGTGAAAAAATTTAAAAAATATATATGTGTTTATATATAAATATTTTTATATAAATATATGTATATATCAATAAGTGTGTGTGTGTTTATATATATATATATATCTATGTCTTTGTATATATATGTGTGTGTGTCTATTTTAATATATATAAATAAATATTTACACTGATGCCGAAAAATGGACTATATTACATAAAAAACATTCAACACAGAAATTAAAGGAAGAGAAAAGTGATGATCGAACTCAAGACCACACTAAGACACACAAGGGATGTTACCATTGGGCTCTAAACAAAGAGATGTAAATATAAATATAAATTCATATAAATAATCAAATTATAATTTATTTATAAAATATTATTTATATAGTTAAATGTGATTATAATAATATTTATAGGTGTTTATATTTTATAATATATATATGTGTGTGTGTGTGTGTGTGCTTCAAAATTATATATATAAATATATATCTGTGTGTTTATATATATGTGTGTGTGTGTCTTTATGTGTATGTGTCTGTTTATATATACATATATATATTTATTTATTATAATATATGTGTTTGTATTATATATAAATATATAAATATATATATATATATATGTGTATGTGTGTGTGTGTTTATATATATTTGTGTACGTGTTCTTATTTATAAAATTAGACAAGTTTTCATAAAAATGGTAAGAAATTTAAAATATATATGTGTTTTAATATATATATCTCTATGAGAATGTGTGTATGTGTCTGTGTGTGTGTGTGAGTCTATGTGATTATATATAAGTATTATGACATTTAAATATATGTAAAATTATTTTTATATTAATATAAATAAATAAATATATTATTATAATATTTTATTTAAATATATACTAAAATATATCGGTATTAAAAAATAATATATTATATACATGTTCATATATATATGTATATATATTTTTATTACTAATTAATGTTATTAAGAAACTGAAATACCCATTATAATTGAGTGATACCATGCCCTTAGCGGTTTTCTCAGATGAGACGAGTTAACATCCATTATAATAAAAAAATTATATATATATATATATGTATATATCTTTATGCGTGTGTAATATTACTTATGTGTGTGTGTGTGTGTGTGTGTGTGTTTCTATGATATACACCAATATATGTTTATATCTATATATATTAGTGTTTATATATATATGTGTGTGTGTGTGTGTGTGTGACTATGTTCTCACATAGGTTTATATATATGTGTACGAGTGTTTATAGAAACACACATATACGCTAATATATATATCATTATATATATATATTTAGGTGTATGTATGTCTATATATAGGTCTTATCTATACATATATTGGTATTTAAATATATGTTAATGATTTTTTATATCAATATATTTATATATATATTCATATATATAATTACCAATATAACATTTTATTTTACATATATGAAAAGTAATGGAATTATAATTATATATAAATAAATAAATATATATATATATATAATTAACCAGGTTTTAAAATATTAATAAAATGTCACTAAAATAAATGTCTCTATTGTAGAAAAGTTTCCCACAAACTTAACTAAAATAACATCACTAAATTCCTATTTTTGACTTATCATGGAGGGGGAAGTGAGAAGTTTGTATGACCTATTTTATCATTTTACAAGAGATGGGAAGATGGTGGATAATGGTAGTTTAATAATTATATAAAAATTTATAATATTGAAAACACATAAATAGTTATTTTAGAATGTATATCATTGATTTAAAAGGGGTATAATAAGAAATAAAATTGAAAATTCTTAGTTAAGAGATATACCACTTTCTTCAGAATCTGTCTTTAATATAAAATTCAATCCTTAAATGCATTTTATTTTTGATATACAAAAAGATATAGAATGTGTTTCGGTATGAGATTTTTATATTAGGGAAGGGTTTGAGAAATTTAGATAGCACATATATTACAAATAATGAAGGTGAGGATGTTCCCTTTTTATGTTTTGGGAGGGGGCCTTTTTGATTTTTTAATGTATTAAATTATTAAAAATTTTATTTTATGGTAATGTTGATTGGTATTTATATTATTCAAAAAAAATATGATTAATAGTTTAAATAATATCATGTAATGAAATATGAAGATGTTTTGGTTATTTTTTACCCTTATGTATCAGTTTTAACTACCTATTAAGACTTTTGACAACTACCATTATATCAACATTTTCTACTATTAATGGGTTAAAAACTTTATAATAAATAGAATAGTGACTTAAAAATGGATAGTGGATGATTTTTTTGACCATATATCATTCATTTCTATGAATATTGTATTTTTACAAATTTTTCGTTGCATACATAAATGTTATCTACTATAAAATATAATGAATGTCATTTGTGGAATTATAAATTTAATTTTACAAAAAATAACATGATCAAAATGAAATTAAAATATACAGTTTTTACAAAATCCCTAATATGATATATTAATTTATAAAAATCAGTGTATACTAAAAGTCAATGAAACAAAATTACTTTTTGAATATTTGAAATCATATACTTGATTTTTCTACATATTTAAGTTGCGCTATGTCAGTGTTGCATAAGAATTCGATAATTGTATAATAATAAAAAAATTAAAATAAATTATGATAAAAATAAAAATGATATTTCAAATAAACATATATAAATGATCTTTGTTTTTTTAATCATCTGAAAAATATTATATGTATTAAAAGCATTAAAGTTAAAATTTTTACATTATATTTTACATAAAAAATGAAAAGGAAAAAATAAAAGGTAAATTTCATAAGAGGTCATATTTTAGTTGGTTTGATGATTACGGAAGAAATAGACACCTAAAATGAAATAAATTGGGTAATTAAAATGAATTTTATGCACTAACACATTAGTTTGAACCCAAATTATCCCATTCTACCTTAACTGTGCTAACAAAATTGTTATATTGCGACTTTTCATATTGACCACAACTTAATGGATATATTTAGGAAAATTTTACAACAAAATTAAAAATTGAATATTATTTTTCATCATTAAAATTCTAGAAGTGGAAGAATTTTTTTTTGCCAAAACACAAAAGGTAATGACTAACACTTCTTCAGAAAAATTTATTTTAATGTTCTAAAAATATTTTTATAAAAAAATCAATTATAAAATTGTTTAAAATAAGATAAAATATATAATTAAAAATATAAAAGAAACATTATTATGTGAAAGCATTTATAATTTTTTTCTTTTTTAATGTTTGAAACAAAAATATAATTTTCAATAGAAATAATTATTTTCCACCATTCATTTGAAAATCAATATTTTTAGATAAATACCAAAAATTTAACCAAAAATAATTTAAATATAAATATTTCATAATTGATATATTTTTTATCAAATAGAATTTCTAAAATTTTTATAAATTAATTATATTATTCTCTTAAAGAAAAAAATAATTTTAAGAATCAAATGAATTTACAAAAAATTGAGCACATCTTTGGTAATACTGTATTATTAAATTTTTATTGATTAAGAAAATTATATATATTTAATAATAATGACCCAGAATTAATAATTACATATTCTTTATACTTTAAACAAGAATTCAGTTTCATAAATTTCCAAAAATCCATTTGGATTACAATTTTAGGGAGTTGGGTTAAAAATATTTTATAAAATCCCCATTTTTTATGAAGACGAAACTTTTAATTAGTATCCATTTATATATAATCTAAAATTTTATATTTAAAAAAAATCATGAAAAATATTCATTCTTATGAACATGAATTCTTATTTTCCCTTACACATCCATAAACCACGTGAACATAATTTTAATATGTGGGATGAAACTGAATGGACCATTAGAGAACATCAAAATAAATAAATATATTGTTAGTGCATGAAGTATTATAAACTTTTTCCATATTAAAAATAAAATTTAGGCATGAAATAATTTTTTTTATCCCTGAAATCACCTTTCTTTTACTATGAATTTAAATAAAAATGTCATGATAAATCATATTGGAAAAAATAATAAACAGATTCTTCTATTAAAATTAAGGAAAACACATAAGAACTTTTTTGCAAAGTGACAACTTTCATCCTTACAAATTAGAATATACCTTTTTTACCATTTGGAATCATAATATTTCAGAAAAATCCCATAGTTAGCATACAAATTTCATGTTCACAAGTAGAGGAATCAATTTCAAATAACTCATACATACACACACAATAACCATCAAGGTTATACATTGAGTGACCATAGTAGATAAAATTGAAAAATCATACCAGTTATACATTGAATATCCATCAACGTATATTCCCATAATATCTTAGTATAAACATATTAGGAAAACTCTTTCCCTTTACCCAATGCATTGGAGAGCTATAATGGGCTTATTAGACCTCAAATTTTCATTAAACCACATGTCTACGGTTATAACATAAGCACAAGTCCATGGTTAATAACGAAACAATAGATCATTATAATAATATTCCAAGAGCCATAATATAATCATATTAAATATGATATTTCACTATAATAAAATTATTTTCACCCATTATAATGCATTTTCAAATGTTGATATATCATCTTTCTTCAAATGTTTTTTACCAAAACCCAAATTCACATAATAAATTGAAATAGTATATTTATTTGAAGAAAAAATGTATAATTATAATTGAATATAAAATAGTAGTTATGGTGTCATGAATAGTAAGTTTTGAAGAATATTTAAAAAGATAAAATTATTTTGTCTTTTAAAAATGAAAGACCAAGCATTCTCAAACATAATTCTTCTAAAAACCATTGAATGAAATTAAAATGGGGAATAAATGTCATTATTAATTATTATATGTCCCTATAAATACATCCATAACATTATTATAATAAAAAAGGATTTGTAAAAAATGTATTTTATGGGAAACATTAAATGATTATTTTTAAAATAATTCCCCTTACATTGAGTCTCACTCGTCACATATGTTCTTTAACTTCCTCTTGTTTAGAAAGTATCCATTGATTAACACTGAATACGATATTATATAATAATTATAAAAAATGACTTTCCTCTATAATTAGTGTAAGGATTATAATAACGGATTTGGGTATGTCATATCTAAACCAAATGGTTTATGACATGTTATGAAATGAGAAGAAGTTGTACCTTTTTATTAGATAGGGTGGGGCCACACAATGAATTTATTATAGTACTAATTTAATGTAAATTAATATTGATTTGAAAATAGATCCAAATTGATATTAAAGGATGAGTATGATTCAATACACTAACATGAAATGGAAAATATTAGATCAAAATTTTACCCTTACCTCTGGGTTTCAACCCCAATTAACACTTGTCACACTAAATAAGGACAAAGTTATTTAACTCATTAAAGGTAAATATAGTTACTATAAGTTAAAAAAAATCCCAAAATGGAATATATATTATATTATAAAAACTACTATAATCAATTTTATGATTATAGTATTTTTTATAATTGTAAATTACTATAATAAATATTATTTTCATTAAATATCTATAATGTGAATTATTTAAAAATTATTTTATATTGGATTTTATAACAAAACTAATTCATGGGAATTATAATATAATAAATACATTCATATATATTATTTTATTATTATCCAAAAAATTCTTGGATCAAAAAATTTTGTTAAAAAAACATTAAACTATCATTTTAATATATTTTATTTTATTTTTCTTTTAATTGAATAATTTATCCATCAACACTATATAATAATTTATAGAAATTAGTTCTTAAAAATAAAATTTAAAAAATTTACATGACTAATATATATCATTTATCATTTTATAAAATTTTCATAACATTATATATCCTCTTATTTTCACAGTGCTAAAAATACAATTGTTATCAAAAACTGAAACATGACATGTTTTACAATTCCTTTCATAAAAAATGGTAGTTGTAATAATCACATCCAAATAGAAATAAAATACCCCATATTAGAAATTTTTGGGATTATTTATGATTTATACTCCTCAAAAAAATTAAGGGAAGCGTTTGGGTCATAATATTTCAATATCTTTTTATTTGTAAACTTAATTAACCAATTTTACATTTACTATGGAAAAAACGTTTATAAGGTTACAATTCAAATTGACCAAAAATTGGGCCTATTATCTATATTGTCACCCACTAATTCCCATAATGTATTCCAATTTTCAAAATTCATGACACATATATGGAATAATGTACTTTAAAATTAATCTGAAAAAACATAGTGAAATTATTTTTTTTTCCGAAAAATATCCTCTAAGTATAAAATATTTTTTATACTGATTTAAAAAAAATTAATTTCGAAAACCATAAATGGTAAATTTAAAATGGAAAAGAGAAAATTAAAATTTTTACGAAATACATAATATAATTTTAAATTATAAGTACACTAAAATGAAATATAATTTCTAATAGAATAAAATATTTTTTACCTATAAACTAAAAATCATCATTTTCAAAAAATTATAAAAAATATAGCCAAATATAATTTTGGAAATTTTAATTTATAATTGATTTTTTTTTTCAAAATAAAATTCTAGAATTTTAAATAAATTATTTTAAATAAACCAATATCATTCATGAAACCACATTTCTGTTAAAAATATGGAATTTTCCTTTTGATGGAAATATTAAAAAATATTACCATAATAAATATAATATATAATATCATAATATTAAATATTTATAAGAAATTAATGTTTTTTTTCATACATTTCCCAGGCTTTTTCAATCATCTCCACAATTGGAAATTACGTCCTCGCAAATTGATTTAGTTATTGAACAAGTGGGGATATCGTTCCCTCAATCTTTTTTGTGGATTACAGTATTTATTCTTCAACCATACTATTTATTTGTAAAAAATAACATGGTTAATTATCATATTCCACAAAAATTTTAATCTATGGTTTTGAATATGAGAAGTCCTTTACACATATGTATGCTTCTGTTCTATCATTACTTCTTCAAGCCTCGAAACTTCAGAAATATCCCACCCATTTTTTCATAACATGAAAACAATAAAACATTATGTACATAGGATAAACTATTTGAGAAAAATACATGGAGAGTAAATGACCCAACCATCTCTAGGATTTTATAGAGTCTAATTAACCATAGTATTCACTTTCATGTTTTAATAGAACCCATAACACAATCAAACAATGATACTTAAAAAACATGATTACCTACATTTAAAGAGGTCATTCCTTCGATTGTCCACATAATGTTTCTACTTGATCTGAACCATCCAAATATGTTTTAGAATTACCTTCACCTTCTTATCCAATTCCTCTACAGACTCTAGTGCCATAAAATTCCTTTCACATACATAATACCTAAATTCTAGAGTCTGACAAAGCTTTTCATATAATGAGACAAAAGGTTCCATCTGTCCACATAAATAAAGATTTTAATTACAATAAAACTCAATTATGGAGTAACGGTGACACCAAAATCCATATAATTCATTAAAAAATAAATAACCATGTCCACCAATGTTCGAATCATTCACATGGACTGTCCATCAAAATTAGTATGAAAAGATATAATGAAATTTAATTCAATAACCAACTACTTTTAAAGTCATGTCCAGAAATTAAAGTTTTTATAGGATCCCAGTCAAATAAATTTGATAGATGAATTACATGTATCTTGTTCATCACCACGATATAGTTACTAAATTTTGATCAACTAATAAAATTATCTCAAATGAAAATTAAATTCATAGATTTATTTTATCGATCAATAATTAATGAAATATCATTATTAAATCAAGTAGATTTTGTAGTCCCAACATAAAATCCATGGATATTATTTTCCCATTTCCAATATGGAATTGAAAAGGGTTGAAGCACCCCCGTTAGTAATTAACACAGAGCTTTAACTTTTTTATAATGGAATAATTTCATGGTAAATTTATTAATATTTTTGTTCATTACATCCTACCAGTAATACTCCCAATGGTCTCTATACTTATTAATGATTCTATAACAAATAGAAAATATGGAACATTGAGTTTCCCCTAATAATTTAGTATTCAATTGAGTATCACATGAAAACCTCCTTCAAAACTTGATTTTTTTCAACATTAGAATTTGGAATATTACCCTTATTAACCAATTATATATCATTCTATAACTCATTGTATTGATTATTTGATTTACTAATTTCTTATAAGAGATATGACTGTTATATAACATGATATAAAAAAATAAATGATCGTACATGCATAATTTATAAAGGGAATTTCATCAAAACATTATTCGAAGAGTTAGGTTTCTGATATAATATGGTAAATGAATCATTACTTTTTCTAACTCAAAGCATCAATTAATTTGTGAACTCTTCCATAATGATAATTAATTGTTATTTAATAATAGATTACAAATTCTATCCATCTACTTCATCTCATGTTCAAATATTTCTAAATTAATATACACATTAAAATTTTAGTATTAGTATATATTGACACATATAAACAAAAAAATATGTCTTCCTATTATAAATAACAGACTACAACCTTTAATAAAATATCATTTGTAGGATAATGTTTCACAATTATTCTCTATTTATATGAAGAATAAGAAATTACATTATTATTATACATCATGGATCAACAAAATCCCTTCAATAAAATGTCAGCATAGATGAAAAATTCAAAATTTCTAGAATGTAGTGCCCAAAAAAGAGATGAAAACAATTTGGCTTTTATTTCATGAAAATAGTCATCAATTTATATTATCATGATGAATTTTACACCTTTTTCATTTAACATATTTAGTGTGATATATATCCATGAAATGTATTCAACCACCTTCTAGTAATAGACTCCAAACCTAAGAAAAAAATGAATTGAATTAAAAATTTTCAATTTTTCAATTCATTAACCACTTTAGTTTTAGTGGGATCAACAATAATGCCATATTTATATTACGATGATTCCATTTAATGAAACCTTATATGACCAAAAAAATACCTTTTAAAAATATTCTCTATTCAAAAGTTTTATTAGCGTTTATAGAAATATCAATACTTGTTTTTATAATACTCATATATTTTTGAAAAAATAATGATATCATTAGAATAACAACCCCAAAATATCTAATTATTCCAAGAATATTGTGTTCTCATGATCTATAAATATAGTTGCATAATTTTTCAACACAAGGGTTATAACTAAAAACTAATAATGGAAACATCTTGCCAAAAAACCAAATTTTTTATTGACTTCTTCAGTATCCATCAGTAGATAATACTCTGAACTTAATTCATCCTGACAAAAATTATTATCTAAAAGGATATGGTTAAACAAATAAATGATATGATGAAATCGATATTTATAATTAGTATTGATATTATTAAATACTATATAATTAATGAAACACCTCATAGAACTATATTTCTTATTAAAAAACAAAAAATGGGGACAACATGGTGAAGTAATATGATGAATGAAAAATTTATAAAGAATATCATAAAACATCATTTTCCTTCCTAGATGTTCCTCTGGAGTAATTTGGAAATTTTATTATCATTAGGAAGAAATTAAATAGAAATCATAACTTCCTGAGTAGGTATAACACCAATAAACTTTTCAGAAAAAACATATTTATATTATTTTATTACTAGGACATCATTAATAAACAAGGATTAATTATTTTAAAAATTATTATAAATATAATATTCATTTACATCTTTTATACTTTTTGTTGCATCTTGATATGTTATCAGTGATATGGAATAATTCCTGTATAGAAACAAAAATTCTTTCTAAAAAAAACAAAATCATCTCTAAAATATATCTTATCATGGTAAATAATGAGAAAATACATAACCATAAAACATCAATATCTACCATGGTAAATGAAATGTGGTATTTAGTTAATTTATTTCGACATACACTAAAAGGGTGATTTTTATAATTTCATTTCTCTTTAATAATTCCACCATTAAATTTTACATTATTCCATGTATTTACTTCATGAGGTTTAATTTCATGTTTATTGGAAAATTTACATGAAATGAAAGAATATATAGAACCTAAATCGAACAAGACCTGAAAATATGCAGAATAAACTATAAATTTATCTAATACAACATTGTTTGATGGCCTAACATTAACATTAGTAGTAAAAAATGATTCCAACACAACATAATTTCTATTTTATTTCTTCTTCCCGTCATTTTGGTTCATATTCGTGAACAAATTTGAATAATGAACCGTGCCATTACATTTAAAAAATATTATATCTTTTTTATGAAAATTTTTCAATCGACTCGGAATGATTTTTTTAATAGAAATTACAAGCCATGTTCCAAAACATACATCATAAAAGAAACTTAATAGTCTTAATAGGATAATCCCCATCATTATTTTTCCCAAAACTCCGACAAAAATGAAAACATAACAATATTAAAATTATATTTTTTGATGCATTATTCCCTGTTTCAAATAACCTAAACCACTTTTTTGTTTGTTAATCAAGTAAAAATATTCATTTTTAAACTCCATTTATTACTTCTCAACACATCATAGAAGTTTATAATAAATTTTAAATTCCTTGGAATCCAATTCCTTTTGATATTTTATCATCAATACTGAGAAAACCTGATTAATTTTACTATAGATATCCCACATAAAATTTAGTGAGTTACATTCCAATTGGATAATTTTTTCTTCAAATGTGAACACTAAAACTGCCACCCTTTAACTCAATTATAAAAATTTCATTTCCATTTTAGTTATAATATTGTTAGTAATATATTTTACACAAAAGATATTTTTAAATCTATGTAATTTCAATGCATTAATTTCTTCTTGCTTCCAAATATTATTTAACATTGACCACAGTTGGTCGGCTTATCTTTCTATGAAATAATTAAATAGTGTTACCTTTTGATAACCAAAACATCCCATGAAATATAATATCCAATATAGGTTATTGATTTATCCTTCATCTTCCATGGTTTACAAGATCAAATAAATGTTAGAGGTTCTATCTCATAAAATTATCTAATAATGAAATTTTCCTATGTGGTACATCTAGTTTATCTCTATCATAGAGACCACAAAATTTATAGTTTTCATCAACTAATCCAGCATAGCGAAAGACTGCTCCATTACAATTCTAACCATTGTAAATAACTAATTTGGATTGCTGCCTTCTAATTTTAGCTACCCTTTTCCATATATTTTAATCCATTATAAAAAACATACTTTATATGAAGAAACCTTATAAGCATTAACTTCCATATCTATTCAACATAACAGTATAGTAAAATTTTTGGTATTTTATTGACATTATCCTAAACCCTAAATTTATCTAATATTTTCTCCAAAAATAACTACAACAACACAAATATATTCATTACATATTATATAAACATTACCCTATATGTAAATTTTTTAGATTCACATGGATCTTTTACTTTTATATTTTAATAGGGATATATCATAACTCCTACATAACAAACCCATACATTTCAAAGTGGAATAACCTAATTATTATCAATTTTTCCATAATATAACACTTCTAAAAATAAACATCTTTCCAATATAAGTTAAAGAATAAGGAATTTCATTTTGACTTCTTATTTACCTATAACCATCCTTAAACCCTATAAAAACAATAAAAAACATGATATTAGGATAACAATGTCAGTAAGGGACATAAAATGAGAGAATGAAACTATGAGTCTATTCATAATTATACATATTTTCCTTTGAAAAAATAATCACTGAGCTCAAATGAACATATATATATCAAATAAATCACCATCTATACTGAAATTATTTCATAAAATTTTTCATAATAAATCCTAAAAGAAAAAAACATAAAGATTTAATGGAAATAATGTTAAATTAATAATATCATTTTCACAAAGTTAAAATTTTCTACAAAACAAAGAATTATATACTTTCCATTACTATATAAAATATTAATATTCCTATAAAACCCATAGATTGAATAGATAAATCATATAGGTAACTTGAGGAATTGTTTTTTTGTAACTCTTAGATACAAATGGAATATCCATCACACTTGTACATGGATTAAGCATTATAGTTACACTTGAAATAACCATCATAGTTATACTTAGTATAAAAATTATGGTATATTACCACTATCATTTTATTGAATCCTATTTGGATAACTCCATCCATTTACCCAATGCATGAGAGAGCTATAAAGGGCTCACTTGGCCTAAATTTTACCCAAAACCACCCACCCTCGGTTAATAATGTAACCAAACGTCCTTTGTTTATTAGGAAATCACCAATAATTATAAAAAATTTCTAAAACCCGTTACATAATCAAAAAACCTAAAATATTTTATCATAAAAATATTATTCACACCCATAATATAGAATTTTCATATCTTGATATATCCATTTTCTAATATAGTCTATAAAAACGTTCCTAGTGAAATTGGAGAGATAGTTTTTCCCTAAAGAAACAAGGAATCATATAAAACAATTCAAAAATAAAATAACAGTTATTGTAAAGGGAAATTTCATTTTCATTATATATGTTAATAATGGAAATTATCTTTGACTATTTGTAATGAAATTAGAAACATTTTGTAAAAATTATTCTTATTGAAGACCTTTAAAATAATATTAAAAGAGACATAAAATATTAGTAATAATTATTTTAGTTCCATATAAATACATCCATAAAATAATTTTAAAAATATAAACACGGAATTAAATGATTTTACGGGATATGGTATAAAACGATTTTGAAATGAAATTCTCATAGATTGTGTCCAACTCATCTTTTATGTTCTTTAAATTCTAATTATTTGAAAACTATCCTTCAATTAACACCATAATACTCTTAATATTTTCATTTGATCTAATATAGGACCTCTATAATGAGATTATGGAGTCTAGGAAGGTATTTGTGGGGGTATTAGTTGAAAATATGTGTTTTTTATTTTTATAAAATGAGGATATATGAAATTTTATATGATAGGGGAGTGAAACACATTTAATTTCTTAATATGGTGACACAAGATTTTTATAAATTTTATTACATGAATCATTAAAAAAAATTAAATCAACACATGTAATGTAAATTGTTAGTTTCTTTGGATGACTTGGTTATTAATACACTGAAGATGGAAAATTTATTTTATTTTCCATAGTGTGATCTATAAGTCCACTTGAGCCCCTAAATCTCATCGAGATATACCGAGGAATAAAAAAATAAAGTTGTAATCATATAATCCATGTAAGGAAATAAACATGATTAAGAAACATAACATGTGAGCCTAATGTATAAACTAATATCATAAAAGATAAGTCTTATTAATGATTCCATGAAAACATATTATAATGAAAATTATAACACATGATTATTGTTTAATATATTAATGAATCATATTTTCCATGTATTATATTTTCATACATTATTCGTTATTTTTGAGACTAGGTGTAGAGATGATGTGTGATTCTAAACCTTGGTGTGCTTAGAAAAAAGATTGGAGATATATTAAGAATATTAAATATCATGCACTTTAAATATCCGTGAAAAAGTGTAAAAACATTTAAAAGGAATAAAAAATGTTAAATCTAAAGGAATCGTTGACTTAAAAATTCATGGTTTACCCTTGGAATGATTTATCATTTTTTGGGGATAAAAGTGTTTGTAGAAAAGTAACCACAAGCATAAAATAAATAATATTTTTAGATGAAATTATTTAATTTATTTTTTAATGCAATTACCTAAATTCATAAATGAAAATATGGGTTTTAGGGAATTTTATGATCATCAATATAAACCTGAAACTATTGGAGAACCATTATATACCACTGATAGACCTATGAGTGTCATTAACTCCTACCAGTTTATAGAATTAATAAATTTAAAACATGAATCAAAAACTCACTAAACAATTGGGTAGTATAGGAATTTAATGTCTGAGGTCAAACCCACAAAACCAGGGTTGGAGAAAATATCAAATAAATAAAATAAACCTAAACTAATGACAATTTTGATAAATTAGTTCTAAACTATTGAAAATTTTAGTGGGTGAAGAATGTGGGAGAGGAAATTATTAATATGGTGGTGGGAAACAATGAATCCATGTTCATGGGATGATAATTTATAAAATAATCAATTAAATATCATGCAGTCATTGAAATCAGGCTCTAACATGTTCAACGGTCAGGATTATTGTTCTCCATCAATAGCTCGACATTTCTCATGGTCTAGTACTTTAGATTAAAAATGATGGGTAACCTAAAACCTAATTTATAAATAGGACAAGGACAGACCAAATGAGCATGGTGTCATTCTAAACCTCAGATACAAATTAAAAGAATGCATTCAATCCCCTCATGCAATGTTCATTATCAAAGATAGAAATAAATTTAGTCATTACCCAAACTTGCTCCCAATAGTCAAGCAAGATGAATTTGGAAAGGGTAGATATTTGAAGAATAAATTTGAAATCTCAAAATATATTTCTATTAAAAATGTAATACCTCATACATTCTGTTTCACTTCATCATGCATGCCGCAAACATAATGATATCATTTACTCCCTCTATCCATGAGTAGGTGTAGAAAATTAAAAAATAAATAACTTATATAAAGTGGTGTTTTTGAACTCTTTGATGGTGTGCATCCTAGGTAGTGTATCCTCTTCAAAATGTTGAATATTTCAAATGGTGGGAATATTGGTTCTATTTATGGGAATTAAACTTTTTCTTCTCAACTTAATACATGTCTTGTAATCCCAATCCTTTATTTTCTCTTTTTTTCGAAATCACACGAATTTTTCATGCAACTGTGCATCATTATCTTTATCCACAATGTGTATTGGGGACTCACGAAATAATTTCTCTGGTGAAGGTGAGCTCAGTTGATGATGTCACGATGTGTAATGAAGTTACACATCATGTAAAAGTTTTCTTCATTTTCGATCTCTTCTTCATCTTCAAAAATTTGGTGTCATGCCACTTCACTTCCCTCACATTGTGAAGTGTCTTTAACATCTTATTTACTCATTTTTCATGCCATTTCCAAATATTCATGATTTCGTACAAAAAATCATAAAACAATTCAACATTATCTAGAATAGGTAAGATAATTCATTCCAATATAGATGTTAATACATTAATCACAATAAAATATAGGCCTTAAATACACTGATCAAATACACTCACACATGAATTTGTCCTTGTCCTCAAGTATGGAATCTCAATATGCTACAAAGGATATTCACCATATCGTGATTGAAAATCAATTTCAATAAAACAATTTATCAAATTGAAAATTAAATGTTCAAGAATTGTGTTTACAAATTTTTTGAATGACTCATTTTTCAATGAAACACATCCAACATGTATTTTAGTCTTCCTATTCTGAAAAAACAAAGCCTCATCGATCTGTTATTTTCGTTTTTCTGTCTATTATTAGTATGGATTATATTTATAATCTACCTCACTTGAGTTGTTTCCTCAATCTCACGGTACAATTGTAAGTTGAATTTAGCATATACATCTACAACATGTAACTTACAATAGGCTTGTAAGGAATATAACATCACCAGTACATAAATACAGAGATCATAATTAATCATGATGGATTCCCCATTAAGGATCAAATGACTCTAAGACTTTAGGGTTGGTAGGTAAATACTATAAAAATGAAGGTTTAAAAAGTGGGATTGACTCAAAAGTACTTTTCCTGATATTCAAAAACAACTTAATGACTATCTCCTTTTAAAAATTTCTTCTATATCTTCCCCTCAAAAGCTCAAAGTGGCCTCATGATACATGTATGTGCAGTGATAAAATCATCCAATATTTCTTTTTTTCTTTCTTTTATTCTTTTTCATTTTTGAAAGTTATGTTTAAGAAAAATCTCATATCCACCACCTAACAACATATGATCAAAAAACTTCGTTCAAGAAAATGATGAATTTTTATCCTCCCAAAACACAACCCTTTTTTCTTCTAATTCATTATTTTTATTTTCACCAAGAGAGTTGAATAATAATATAAAATGAAATATTTCATGCCATTACCCTATATCATAAGAAACCCCCTAGAAAAATACACACAATGATTTATATCCCATTAAAACCAATTGTATTCCTCCACCACACATTATTCTCTTAAATATCATGAAAAATATTTACAGGTAGTAATGGATATGATAGGGTTTTAATTTGGAACATTTATTAACAAGGCAATTCCTATATTCTTAGGGTTTAAAAATATTAAATAATGGTGAGTCTCATGATAAGGGATAATAAAAAATGATGCATCCATCATATTAAAAGTTACTCTATTCAGTCATAGCTTTAATAAGATGCATAAAATGTTCTAGAAGAAAACATGACCAAGTTTCATAACAAATATATTAAATAAGTAATGGAAAATATTGGCTTAGTTGATGTCTTGGGAATTATACTGTTGGTTGGGACAATCAATCATAGAAATGCATACAAATAATTAAATCTACTAAGGCATATATATGAAATTCAAAACATTAAAAAATATTAGAAAAATGTTATTTTAGTTTATAAACATGCTCCTCAAGTCATGATTTATCGAATCCTATTCTATATAATTATCCCTACTAATTATTTTCTCCATTTTTTTCATTCAAATTTATTGATAAATATGTAAAATTCATGGCATAATAATATTACTAAGTGGTTTTATGTCTCTTAGTTCATTTGATTAAATAATGAATTATGTTTAGGGTATGTAATTTTTACTTAAATCTATTAGACCATTTCATATGAGGAAAATACATCATAATTTATAATTGAAATTCTTTCTCTCATTGATATTGATGTTTTAAGGTTGATTATACAGTCTTATGGACACTTGTTGCATGCTACTTTGATGGACTTGAAAAATGATATGAACAATTAAAAGAAGAGGCCCTAACAATATGTTGAAATATATAAGGGGAATTGAAATTAAAAAAAATTATGTAATTAAATCCTAAAAAATGAAATAATCATAATATCCTTGAATGTAATAAAAACTCGAGTTTCCTCTAAAAAACTTATTTTTTTTAACGATTGTTTAGCTTATCTATTCCTGGGTTTTCTAATTTGTGTGTGGTACAATGTTAACTATCTTGTGTTTACCCAATCTTGACATTGATTTCCATCCAAACAATCTTGAATTTTCTTCAATAAAATTTTCATTTAACATTGAGGTGGTGACCAGAGTTTGACCAGTATGAGTATGACTAGAAGAATTTCAACATCGGTCTAGACACAATAATATTGTTCTTCTTTAATGGATAGATTCATGTGTTGACTTTCATCAATTATTTATCCTTATTCATCTCCACCACTTCATCCTCTTCCATTGTTTATTCTTCTTCTTTTTCCTCTGTGTAGTCTATGTAGGTTGGATCTAGTTATTCTTCTTCTTCTTCTTCAACATCTTATTTCTGGCATTTTTTGAAGGGTGTTTCAGACCATTCATGTCCTGCAGCATGGTCACCCTCTTCATCATCTTTAATTCTTACCAAATCATGGGTGTCTTGATTTGAATAAAAATAAGCATCACAGGTGGTACTTACCTTTGTATCATTGTACTTTATCATTTGTTCGGGATGATCCTCATAGAATTTTATCTCGGTCTATGTGGTGTTGTGTGCTCATATCATATGTATGGTTGTGGGTACTCCTCTGGTTGACTATTCATAACTTTAATATTGATGAGTGGTTTCACCATATCATCCATTAGGTAGGGTAACCCCTCCATGGTATATAATTGACCTTACAGTACAATAATTAAAAGAAAAAAATACCCCAAGCTGTATAAAGTAAAAAAACAAAATAAAAAATTCAACATACCAACAATAAATAGAAAAGATGTGAAAATAATTTTTCTTTATTATTCAACTAATAAATCTATGCTCATATCCTTGACAAAAACTAAAAAAAATTATAGCCCTACAGGCATTTTTTAATTTTCATTGGGATACCGACTTTATAAATTTAAAACACGATTCAAACAATGCACTAAACTACTGGGTATTATAGGAATTGAATGTTAAAGTTCAAACCCATAGATACAGGGTTATAGAAAATATCAATCAAATAAAATAAACCAAAAATAATGCTGATTTGGAGAAATTAAATCTAAACTAATGAGAAATTGAGTTGGTGATGAATGTGGGAGTGGAAAATATTAAAAGGATGTCAGGCAGTAACGTATCTAGGTTCATGGGATGGCAAGGTATAAAATAATCAGTTAACAATAATATAGTCCTTGGAATATTGTTCTATTGATTTCAATGGTCTGGATAAACATTCTCCATCAAAATCCCTCCATCTCTCATGTCCATTTACTTCATATTACAAATGATGGGTAACCCGAAACATATTTTAAAAATTGGACAAGGACAAACCTAAAGGAAATGGTAGAATTCTAAACCCCATATTTCACATTAAATAAATGCATTCAATCCCCTTAGTCAATGTTCATGCTCAAATAAATAATGATATTACCTCATTCATAAAAATTGATCACAATGGTCATGAAAGGTGAATTAGGAAAGACGAGAGAATTGAATAAAAAATATGAAATACAAACATAAATTTCAATTAGAAATAAAATACCTCATACAAAAAATTCCCCTACATCACGCATGCCCTAGCATAATGAAATCACCTTCTCATGAAAACCATGAGTGGATGTGTTAAATAAATAAATAAAAATCCCGCAAAAAGTGGAGAAATAGGACTCTGTGGTGGTGTGTGTCCCAAGCAGTGACTCTTTGTTGAACTCTAGAATATTTGAAATGGTGTGTCCAGGGGCTATATTTATATGAATAAAAATTGTTTTTTCCCAAAGCATTACATGACTTGTAATAGGATTACACATCTTGTAATCCTTATCCCTTATTTCCACTAT
Organism: Viscum album; assembly: GCA_963277665.1. Taxonomy (NCBI): domain Eukaryota; kingdom Viridiplantae; phylum Streptophyta; class Magnoliopsida; order Santalales; family Viscaceae; genus Viscum; species Viscum album. The sequence continues at coordinate 80,722,569 of OY728121.1, read as the reverse complement.
GTTTTTTGAATTCGCTCGAATATTGTACCGGCCATGAACCTGTTAAACTGTTCACGATGTGTTTTGGGGAATGATGACATGTAATCTTCACTCCCAACATGTATGAATTTCATGAATTTCTCTGGCGACAGTGACCACAGTCGAATAAGTCACGATGTGTAATGAAGTTACACATTGTGTAACAATGTTTCTTCAATTTCGATATCATCTAAATCTCCAAAAAACCATTATCGCACCGCTTCACTTCCCTCATGGTGTGATGTGTCTTTAAGCTCATATTTCATCCTCTTTTCATCCCTTTTTCAAATATTCATCATTTCCATAAAAAATCACAAAACAATTAAACACACCCTAAAATTGGAAATATTATTCATTTAATTATAGGTTTTAATACATTAATCACTATAAAATATATTCATGAAATACACTAATCAATATTATTGAAGGATCTCTATTCGGAAAGAATAATATGAATCAATTAACGGGGATCTGTGTTGAATGTGATTTTGATATCTCATCAATGGAAATGAGGAAAGCTCATTCTTCATTAGAGATCAATCAATATCTTTGCAGCATAGTTGTTTATTTGGATTTCAACAACTTTTATGATTTTTATGATTAGAAAAAATTTATATACAAATTAATTGATTCATGGATCCTATGTATTATGTGTGCATGATGGATTATCTTAGATTTGGGATAATTTCATTGTGAATATCTATTATATTTTCATTCATCATTCTAATAAAAAATAATCAATTCCATCCGAAATTCTTCTGATGTCCATTTCTCATGGATTTGGTTTGTTCCATTATACCTGACATTCTTCATTTACGATAGGTGTTTTATTTTCCTTGTTTCTAGACCCATATACAGAGTAATCGATAGTTTCAAAACTATTTATTTCCATAATGGTTCGATATAAATATTGAGACTCGGTATGGCATGGGTTTCATGTAAAGTATATACGACATAGATATCACACCGTATTAGTGACTCCAAATTTGATCAGGGAATATGACAACTGTGGGAACTTACTATAGTTGATTTATGAATGGTTTTGAGGGGTGAATTATAGAGAGAGGCCTTGGTGATTCTTATCCAAAGTAGATTTGTGTTCCCCATAATTTTTGTCGCTACAATCTAATGTGGTGGTTCTGTGAGTGTACATGCTTGAATGACATTGGATTTTAAAAAATCACAATCAACATGATGTGTAATGTGGAGCTACATGTCACGTGGGCCTCTCCTAATGATGGATAGGATTTCTTGGGTGGATTTAACAATCCCAAGATGTGTTACTATGTCATGAAATGTGTGACCCCTCCATGATGTCTTAGCGTGTATGTCAAAAGGTAATCAAACATGGCTAGAGAGTACATAGCTATGGTCACACAATCAACTCCCTCAATGACATAGTCATACTAAGGCTACGGAAGAATTACCATGTACTGAGACACTCGCATAAGTACATGGTAAGCATCACGTCATATACTTCTATATGGATACAAGAATGAGTTATTTGACATGGAAAAGACCCATGGCCCTAGGGACATGATGTGTACTCCTAGTAGACAACATTTACTACTTCATACTTTGATTGGGGACCTTTTCATCAATATCTTGGGAAGATTCATTATAATTCATTTCCCATATCCTTTCCATGGGGGTTAGTATGGAATAAATTCCTCCAGATAGGTTAGTGATCTGATCAGTAGGACTTCATGGATAGATTAGTTGGAATCAATCCATGGGTGTCAGACAGAGATCCGCTATCATATTTTCCCCCTAGGTGGAATTTGTGGTGTTTGTGTGACCAACACTATGTGGGAATCCATCCTATAAACACCACGTTAATACATATTGAGTTTTTGGTATACCTCATTGAATTATTAGTGATCCTCAACTCTATATGATATATCTCGATACATATAACATATACTTATAATGATGAGACATGATTAGAACTACCTCTCAGACAGAAGTTAAATTTTATATTAGAATCATGGATTGTGTTCTCCTATAAGAGTGATTCATGGAACGTTTGAGCTAGAATACTAAGCTGGAATTATGGTTGTGACCTCAAATTGAGACTGTGTGTCATTGTTAGAATGTATGGATGTCATTTTCATATATATTTTATACATATAAATGTATAGTGATGACTGTTATACTTTTGTTATATGCTTTGTGGTTTTGAGGTGTCCTACAAGGTTTTGTTGTACTCACCACTACATAGGATTTTCCTATACATGTAATGTCCTATAAAGGTGATAAAACTTATGAAAGAGACCCTTAGGGACCAGGAACTGATGGTGCTTAGTTTTTATCACACGGACCAAGGTGTGTTCCAATATTATCTTGAGAGAAGTCTCAATCATTTCATTTGGGATGGACTTGTTTTGAGACTCTTTATGGGGGGATTTTGTTCTCCCATGTTTACTTTCATATAATTCTTTTAATACCCAAAATGTGGGATTTAGATGTATGCATAAAATTTTGTTCAAAATTTTTTACATTTTACCATTGAATAGACTTGGATATGTGTGTGTGCGTGTAGGTACATAGGATAATCCTACCCTATAAGTGATATACCTACTCAGTACTATTCTCTAACCCCTATCCTTTTGGAGATGGTCTAATGGTGTTGTGGAATGGGGACCATTAGGATGTGTGATGATAGAATAGTATTAGAGTAGTTGGTTATAAATTAAGAGAAGAGTCTATGAGATTCATTTTTGGAAATATTGTTATGTTTTTCAAGTTCATCTTTCAGGCTAAGAACCATTGTGTTGGTGCAACAACTAAGGTATCCATACACAATGACTCTGATCACTTTCCATTAGAATCAATATAAGAAATTATTTTTAGGGAAAAATATATTAATCCATCATATTGGAATGGGTGGTGGTTTCCATGTTCTTCTTAAGTCATCTATCCAAATATACTAATTTCTTGTTGTACGTCATTTTTATTACAGGATAACTATGTGGAAAATTCCTTCTAGGATTATGTATAGGGATATTTATGATGATCGCCTATGTGATGAGTAATTGATACATTTCCCAGTCTTAGATATGTAACCTCCTGGAGGTGAAACAACTATACCACCAATTATAGATAATTAGATGCTACATTCAATACCAGAGGATGAGGTGCATAAGTTGAGCTCACATCATGTGTTTCAATAAAAAAAACCCCTTCGAATATGAGGGGATTTAGACCCATATGTGGATAAGGGATGGATTGAGGATGTGACATGAGATTTTTATATTTTCATGACACCATCTGGAAAGATGGTTATATAAGATTTTAGCCTTCTCCATGGACCAACAAGACGATGGTGTGGTTTGGGGACCCAGTCTTATGACATGGTGACTCTAGCTTATATAGATTTTGAGAAACATTTCTGAGAGAATAAATATATTTGTATGATGAGTGTTTTATGTATCCAGTAGCTTCAATACCATCATAATGGAAGAACTGTCATATATTAGTATTCATCGAGGTTTAAAAACTACTCCATTTACTAATTGGGTTTTTTTGGATCAATTATTTTGGGATCCAACCTTTGAGAATGGACTGTGTAGAGAATTCAGGTATAAAATTATACCTCTAATAATTCCTATGATGGATGAGGTGCTTGATCATGATTTTGTGGTCGAATGTTTCCTAGATAGGTGGAAATATATGGTTGTTTCCAATAGTGGTAATGAGAGGGAATATAACTCTTAATGTTGGATCTTAAATATGCCTCAAGGACATGGACATGTGATACATTTTAGGAGGTGGACCCACGAATAAGGTTTAGGGGTTTAGGGCTCATAAGATGCCTCTAGTTTTTACATGGGGAGGTGGTGATATTCCTATAAAGGTAGGAGAAATATATAAAAAATATTGTCCAACAAGTATTATAGATGAAGGAGAGACACACAAAAGACCATCGAGGTAGAGGCAGTGGTAAGATCAAATAGGTCTATAGGGTGAATAATGTGGAGGAAAAGTTTGGAGATGAGTAGCAGATGGTCGATTCATTTAATTATTACCACCACCATCCATAGGTTGTTTACATCATGACCATGTAATTGGAAGAAATGGGTGGGGGAAGATACATGAATTTTAGGCATATAACTTAGAGGATCTGAGTATGATACTAGGAATGATATTTTTATTTTCCACCTTATAATATATACTGATAAAAATAGGTATATTCATTCATTTATTTCCACCTATCTCATGCAATATTTTGAGATTCAGGTTGATCCAAAGGATTTTCCTTCATAATCGGAGACTCTTAATAGTTATGACTCAATAATCACACAATTGTTCCAACAGTGTTACCTAACTCTTTGAGGTGACAATTTCTGTTGGGATCTCTTGGTAGGAATGATGAGACATTTTGTGATCCTCTTTGGTATGGAATTTTTATGTATATTTCATTCCCATATTGACTATTTCAGGCGAACAGTGTGGTGAGTCTATATTGATGGGACCATGTATTCATTTTTTGGGTGAAAGGGAAACCCAAGCAGTATAGGATGGAATCAATCATAGGATAGTACTGGAAATTACTCATCATTTGGCTATCATGACTCTTTCAGCATTAGATATTATTAGATTGTAGTTTCTTGCAGAGGTGGTGGAGTATAAGGATGTCTTTACTAAGGATGTTCTAGTATTACACCACCCCATGGGGGATTGAATAGTTAATTTGTCTACATTCTAGTATTACTCATATATCTATGAAAAAATATCAAATACCTCCCACTGAGCTTCGATAGTTGAGGGTATAATTGGAGGACTTTCAGAGGAAGTGAATTGTTATACATAGTGGTTCACCTTGGGTTGCCCCTTTTTTTCAAAGAAAGAGGAGAAGATATTGATGTGACGTGATAAATACTGGTTCATGAGCCTAGTTATCTGAAAAAACATGTATCCAGTACCAAATATTTTCAACCTCTTTTATCAGTTGAGGGGGTCATAATAGTTCTTGAAGGATGACCCCATGTCATGCTATCACTAGTTGCGAGTACCAAAAAAGGATATTAGGAATATGATGTTTATATGTTACTACTATCACTATATGTACTTAGGGATTCCCTTTGGCATAATGTAATCCCCATTAGTTTTCACGTGACTCGTGAAGTAGATCTTCTAGAAATAGGTATGTAGTTTTCTCCCTTAATGATATCTGTATGGCCTCTATGCATGAGGATGAGAATGTGAGACACTTGATAATGGTTCTGGAAGAACATTAGGATGACCATCATTTTGTAATGTTCATAAAGAGTATGTTTTGGATACAAGAGGTCAAATTTCTGATACATATTATGTCAGCTGATGGAGTGGTAGTGGACCTGACAATGGTCAATTCAGGGAAAGCATGTGAGGCACCAAAGAGAGTGATGGATGTGAGGATCTTTCGTGGGTTGGAAGGATATTACAGGATATTCATACATGATTTCTCTAGGATATCATCACCCATGAAAACATTTACCTTAAGGGGGAGTCCATTCATGTGAAATAATAAGTAAAAAATTATATTTCATATTTGATGTAGATATAGATGAGCTCTCAGTTATTAAGATTACCAGAGGTGGGTGTCAAGTACATAGTGTTCTACGATGCATCATGAATCAGGATTGGTTTTGTTCTGATGGTGAGGCAAGTGAAAATTTCTAATGGTTCATGTATATTGAGACTAGATGAGCCTAACTACCACATCATTGATCTTGAGTTAGGAGTAGTAGAATTATTATTGAATATGTGGTGACACTACCTAACTAGAATGCTCTTAATCATCAACTATAACAACAAAAGTATCAACTATATATTCTATCTGATAGATATTAACTTTATATATAGGCTATAATTAGAGATCCTCCAATATTTTAACATTATAATTTTCTATACACTAAGAATGGGGAATAAGGTACCAAATTCTCTTAGTAGCATATCATGTTCATAATTACTATACAAGGGGTCAGAGAAGTTTTCCACATTGTAGTTATATTTTGTGCATGGGGATGGGGAAGGTGACCTCCTATTAATGATTGTTACCCCTCCTCAGTCACATAAATTCTGGTTGGCACAAATTAGGGATTCTGAATTTGAGTCCCTACATACTAATATTGCTTCCAGACATGCTCCTGATAGATTCTTGAATGTGTGGAGAATGCCATTTTTTCAGAGGATGTATTATTTTACCAGGGATGTTGTGATAGAAGGTTCTAAGAGAGTCTGATACATATATTTTGGTGCTACATTCGTGCATGGAAAAGATGTACCAAGACCTATAACACATGTTTAGATTACAAGGGATGAAAAAGGGAGTGGTATAGTTTTCTTTTCAATTTCATAGAAAGTAGATGATGAGCACCATGTTCCTGTGGTTTCAGATCTACCGCTTGAGGTCAGAGTGGAAGTGGGATGGGATGTCCATAGAATTCATGAAGATATTACCACATATTTCCATTTGAAAAAATGAAATATAGTTGTTCATAGACTAAATCACCATGTCATCCCACATCATATCTATTCGAGAGAAGAATTTAATAGAGAGCATTGGATGACTTTATTTTTTGGAGATTTTCTGAATCTCATTACTTCCATCGAAGATCTTTTCCGAATGTGATGGTGGCATCTAATATCGATTATGGAATGGATTTCAAGAATAATTTGGGACTATTCTATTATTGATCACTTAATTTCACCCCTAGAATAATGCCCATACTATGTGGATTGTTTAGGTTATGGAGGATATCTTGAGAAAAGTCATTTTTTAATTTAATCATAGTTGTGAGGATCACATACCAATAATAGAGTTTTTGACAACAAAACTACAATTACTCCATCATTTTTTCACCATTCGATACCATATATGGACAGCCATGCAGGTCACCACATTGTTGGATTGAAAGTGAGTGTTTTCACTCATGGGACCAGAGTTGGTTCAAGCCACTATAGATAGGGTGTAAATCATCTATGAGAGGACAAAAACTTCATAGATGCATCACCAGTATTCTGTGTAAAGATGAAAATGTCCTTTTGTGTTTGAGGTGGGATACCATGTGTTCCTATGGGTTTCAAATCTATATTGATTTTGGTTATTTGGGTATGGAAAAAAGATATATCTAATATTCATTATAAGATTCTAGATACAATGAATAGTTGGAGAGGTGGCATACCTTCAATCTATACCATCATAGTTATAAAAGGATGATGATGTTTTCACCTGTCACATCTGAGGTGGTATATGCATGACCCATCACACATTATTTACTGGGGTGAGATGTACAATAATGATGGAGATACCATTACTAAGTATATAGTAGAGATATAGGATCTGTATTATATGATTTTGTATACAGATGTATCACTCGGAGAACATGAATCACACACTGCTCTTAATTCAAACTAACCTTATTGTTTATCCCCTTCTTTTTGCACTGGATCGACCTAAAACCCCTATAAATCCACCTATGGATCCTTTATGTTATCATTTTTAGACTCAGACCCCGCCTCTATCTCCCTTATGACGCTTTAGGTCCCATATTTGTCTTGTATAGGATCGTCAGATGTGTTCTATAAGGGGTCTTCTTTATCTCCATCGACGGTTAATTCTACGAAGGACACTATTCTTCTTCCAGCTCCACCTTCATAATTTGGTTTCTCCTTATTCCCATTGTAGTAAATAGACCACTTCTCAAATCCCTCAATGGATGGATTCTTATCCTTCTATTTACAAATGGTTTCTTTAGAAGAAGCATCTCATCTTCATTAGTGAACTCTGGTTGTGTGCTTTGGTTCAGATTGTCCTCCTATACCACTATTTAAATCTTGTGTTTCTTATTGAAATTTATAATCTCTGACCGAAGATTCCATGATCAATCACAAGGCATTGTGTTTTATTCTAGCCTTGATGGATGCCTTTTTTATGTCAGGTCCTAGGGGATTTGTTCATAAGGGAGAAGCCTCTTTAATTTTTTTTGTGTTTAGTCAAGTGAAAAGTTGATCTAGAGTCTCCCTTTGCTACTTTGGGGATAAATCTTCTGCGGATTACACTTTCTATTCAGAACCCATATTTCCTTCTCTCTATTGGTGATGCACTGGGTTTGTTCTTTTGTGTAGATGACAACACCTATCAGCTTATGGAGTCCTCAAATCCTTAATTCTAGGTGAAGGCCGAACATCCCCCCTTCGTGATCGAATTCATACCTCTCGGCTTGGATCTTTCAGCTGGTGGAAAAATATTTTTCCCTCCCTGCCTACATAATTTTTCATGAAATTTATAATGGATGGTAACTTTTCTCAATATTTTAGGCACTTCTATCTGAGCATCTCTCTTCCTAGTGGTGCATCCTCTCATAGTTCTCCTCGTTTTATTTCTCAGAGGATCAAAAGTGTGTATATTCTCCCTTTCCCCTCCCCACCCACTCAGTCACTCTTCTCTCTCCCTTATCAGTCACATCATATTTCCCAAATACTTCCTCATCCCTTTCCATTCCCCCTGCCTAGCACTCATATACAACTTTGGTCTAGTCCCTTTCTCCCCTCCCTTCCTCCTACTATTCTCCCCTCTTTCCTCCCCATTATATTTTTCCTCAGGTCAGCACGTTGATGATACTACTCCAACAATCACCCTCCCTCTCAATCAATGGTTTCCCTTCATTATACCATGTTTTATATAATTGGGTATGGATATTTACCCCCTCCATCTTCTGTCGTCTCTTCCTGCTCCAATTATATGACCATAGGCTCCTCTATCCAAAAGAGTCCAAGAAGTTTCTGAACCTCTAGTATCTTTTATGTATTTTTCCTCCTTCCCTAATTTCCTCATCAGTTCCTTATCTTGGATACAGTAAGTGGTATATATATATGTTTTTCATTTTACCCAAATTAAATTCTCCTCAATCTTCAGTCAGTAAGCTGGTTACTAAACACCTCCAGTTATACCATTCATGACAACCTTTATCATATGGAATTCCCTCAGCCTTGGTATGCGGGTTAATACCAAATTTCTATCTCAGCAAATTAAGAATAATAAATCCTCTTTTGTGATAGTTTTCAATCCCAATTTGATACCTTCTAAAATATATCTCTTTACTCATCATCTCAAGTTGAGGTAGTAGATGCATGAAGGCCCTCAAAAAAATCATATTTTGATTTTCTAGAATAACCATGTTTCAATTGATTTTATTAATGCCTCAGGACATTATGTTTCCATGAAAGTGAAGAAATATTCCCAAAGATGTTATAGCACCTTTGTTTTTTTCCAAATGTGAGGTAGTTTCTCATGAGTCACTATAGTAATATCTAGTAGTTTTTGATCATGGTGAGGTCCCATGGTATGTTGGTGGAGACTTCAACATGATTCTTTATTCCTTATAAAATAACATAGGAATACATTTATCAAGTTGAGAAAGTTAGGATTTCACATAGTTTATAGCTTACATGGGTCTCCTTGACATAGTATAGTTTGTGAGTGCTTTTCCAGGTCCAATGACCATAGAGGAAGTGATCACACATTGTTCCATGTTTATAGGTGTATGGATTATCATCTTCTAATATCAACCTTTTATAAACCAAATGTATTTCATTTGGTTAGAGTGTTTTCAATCCATTCCCTTCTCCTGACCAATCATAAAAATACAGTGCACACCAGTGATTATTTTTTCATTCCTAAATATTTGATTAGAGATCCATAATTTTTTCAGTTGGGGGATTGTTTTTGGTCTAAGATGGTTTTAGGTAGTCCTTGGTCCAGTCTCCATAAAAAATTGAGGTGAATCAATTATGACCTCCTCTCATGGGGAAAAAATCACTTCCCATAATGTCATGATGTGGATGACTTGTCCAAGGAATTGGTTCATTTGGAGGTGCTTCTTGAGAACAATGGGGATGAAAATCTATTCAACCAACTCTCAAGGACCAAACATGTAGTTGAGGACTACCTGTTATCCAATGAAAGATCATCTAGGGAGATCTCCCATGTTAAATCACAGAAGGAAGGTAAGAAAAACTTGTCATGGCTTCATTCCTTTCTCAAGGAAAATAATTGCACCATCAGGCCAAGAATTCTTCGAGAGGATGGTTCTTACACCTAGGATTGAGATGAGTTTGGAGGTATGGCTATCTAACACTTTCAAAATATACATGTAGATCTTAATCGATGGCCTTCTAATTTTTATCCCTCTATGCAAGGTGATACATTTTTCACTATTCCACTTGCGGTTTTGGAATCCGACATCTATTTTCAAGAAACTATCAGAGAGGAATACGAGATCTAATTAATAGTCTTTTATCTTGTCCCTTCTAGTGCATTGGGTGCTGACTTCTTACCTCGCATTTACTTCTCCACATCCTAGGAAATTTTCAAGGACCCTATGGTAGGTGCTATTCATAATGTCTTTCCCTAAGACACCATTCCACATATGGAAAGTGCTACTTATATAGTTCTCATTCACAAGAAAAATGATCCTTTCTCCATAAACCATTATCATCCCATAAGATTTATGCAACATTGCATACAAGGTTCTACAATGCCTTCATAACATGAACATGTCCATACTCCTTCTTTAGTGGATTTCTACTGAGAAACATGGTTTTGTTCAACTTATATGTATTCTAGGTGCTATAGGGGTAGCCCAAGAAATGATTTATGAAATCTACCAAACAATGTAAGGACCAAATTTTGTTATCAATCTCGATATGGAAAACCCATATGAATGAATTGAATAGTCCTTTATCATAAATTTCATTCATTCATGGGTCTGTCTAACATGATTATTTACATACTTCTTAGATTATTTAGTTGTTATTGGATCTCAGTGGTGTTTTTTAGTAATATCTAGGTTTGATTCCAGTATTTTCCCAACTTAAGGTAGGGTGGAACCCTCTCCCCAAGATTTTTTATCCTTATGCAGGAAACCCTTAGAAACCCTATTCACCAAAGAATCATTGATGAACGGTTAGTGGTGTACATGTGAATACTTCATTCCCCTAATGTATCTAAATTTATGTTTGTAGAATCCATAATTCTTTTCCTAAATACCATAAAATTTTCCCTTTGAGGCATAAAAAACATTATTATTGTGTATTGTAAATGGGGCGACCAAGTTATTAATCGAGAAATGTTTTGTTTATTCATTTCCAATAATTGTTAAGGAAGTAGGATTACTACTATGGATATATTATTGTGAATTCTCAAGTCCAATTTCACCATGAATTATATGGGGGTACCAATCTCCTCATTGAACCCACTAATTATCCACTTTGATTAAATTGTACAAAGGATCTCCAACTACATCACAAACTGGAAGTGCCACAATCTTTTATTTTGGGGCCTAAACACTATGATAAACCATGTTCTCAACTCTACTCCCATGTATGATCTTTCCTCTATAAATGTCCCTAGAGATATCATTTCACTTTAAAAAATCATTATGTACTCTTTTCTTTTGGATGATCATGGAGAAGGAAAGAACCATTGGGTGCCATTGTCAAGGATGGGAAAACCTACACCCATAGGTGGCATAAATGTGGTCACATTTTCCAGATCAGTCCAATCCATGCATTCCATACTTGCATGGGATGTTCTCAAATGTTGTTCTCTATGGGGAAATATGTATAATTCCAAACATAGCTGGGATAGGGAGAATAAAAGTGTAAGACCATCCCCCTGTGGTGAGATATTCTTTCTTTAATTATATATTTAGAGCCTCACATGATATGGATTATAGGTCATGGTGACAATTCATACAGGCCTATAAACTAGATGGGAACCAAATTCATCTTTTGAGGTAGCTCAATTCTATCATTTTCCATTATTCAAGATACCCAATTTCTAGAGTTCATCCAGAATACCCTCATCTCATATCATCAATTCACTTCTGACCACATCGAATTATAATTAGATCCCAATCATTTAATTTTTATGGTTAAGTTTGAGGTAAATTATCTACCAAAGTACCCTTCAAATTGCATTCTCTCATACTGATGCTGATTTCTAGGGTGACCTACTTTCTTGAAAGAATACCCCAGAAAAATTGAATATTTTCATTTGGTGCTTCATACAAAATGTAGTCGCTACTGGTGACAACATCAACCGGTTGAGTATTCAGATGGCTTCTAAAAGTTTTTGTTGTTCATCCCCTAACTATGAATCTTTGAGTCACCTCTTATTTGAGAGCCAATGGGATAACAAGGTCTGGATTCACTTCGGTATCATCCCAGGGTTCTAGGATACAGCTCATACTAACAATGACTTCTTTTATCATTGGTTTCATGGAATGAATGGGAATAAAACTAAACAGAGAGAATGAGATATCATAATAGTAGATAGTTTCTATATTATTTAGAAATAAATAAATAAAGCTTGGTTTGAAGGTGATCTATGTTCATCATTGGATTTTATAGTTATAGTTAAGTGTCTTATACATGAGTTAGTGTAGTTTATAAATCATTGGGAGGAGGCTCCCTTAGTAGGATATCTCATCCCCTATGGAAGGAACACATCTTCAGACCCAACTTTTCCTTGAGTCACTGGTTTTCTTGGATACCCCCCCCCCCTCGGGCATCATGCTAAATATTGATGGGTCGTGATTTATGGGAATTAACGGAGGGGCGGTCTAGGGAATGATCACAGGGGTTCAGTTCCATTTTCCTTCTCATATTATTATGGATTTGGTGACTTCCTACAAGTGGAAGCTAACACAATTCCCTCAGGACTTCAAGAATGAAATTCAAGAAGTATTTTCCCTATGATAGTTGACTCTATTTTCTAGGTCCTGGTGAATTCTTTGAAAGGTGAAATTCCTCCTCCTTGGAGGACTTCTTATAATATCCTAAAATGGAGAATAATTACTTAGAGTAATGTTTCCATTTCATATAACTATAGTGAGGGCAACACAGCTATTTATTACACTTCTTCCAGAGCTCCCCAAAATCCATCTCTCATATGTTTTACCAGCACAGGGTCCCTATCATTAGAGGATGTGAAATTTATCATTAGTGATGCTATATTTTAACATTTTTAGCCCGCTAAATCGTCCCTATTCTATTCTCTTTATAAATTGTATATTGTAATATTTTTCAAATAAATGTATCAATTTTAGTTTCATTATCAATAGGAGAGTATCCTTCATGGGTGATTGATTAATTTAGATAATTTTTAGTGGTAGAACAAGAATCTTCTTAAGAGAACATGGTAGTGGGAGGTTCAAATTCATGATCACTACCCACATCTCTTTTTCCTGTAACTTGTTATTTATTTTCAAAACATAAATTCCTATGGTTGTACAATGTAATGAATTAGATTTTCCATGTATTATTATTCATATTATATTGGATATTTTTTAGACCATGCATTGAGAAAGTTTGAGATTCCGATGCCTGGCATTCCCAGAATAAAATATTAAAATATATTAAGTATATTAAATTTCACATGCATGCAGTTTTACTAAAAAAGTGGTACATATTTTAAAAGGAAGACCATATCAGAAATATGAGGGACCCATTGTGTTTAGAATATGGGTTTTATCATTGGTGTGAAATTAACTTCCTTGATGTGGAGAATTTGTTAAAAAGATACCCTGAGTATAAAATAAATAAAATAAAATAAACAAATAATTATTTTATTTTGTTTATCCATTCATACAACGACAAAAAATATTCTATACAAATACAGTTATGATAAAAATCAAGGGTTATCCTCATAACACAAGAGCTATTCGAGAACCCTTTGAGAGAGTGATGGAGGATATCTCTCTGGTGAACTTCAACTGAATCCATGATTGGTGATCAGTGTGCAACTGGGTTTAGATGTCTCTCCATAAACTATGCAACATGATCATTACTAGTCATAAATTGAACAAAATTTACTTAGAGAAGTTGTTTATTTGGATTTTTCACGTTTAACGGATACTAAAACATATACAAATCATTCAAATAACGAATTGATTCATTTATTGTGAGTATTGCGGGTGAAGATTAGATAATATGACAATTGGGATATTTTATTTTTGATTATATGTTATCTCTTCATTAATAAATTTAAAGGAACTGGATTCCAGTTAAAATTAACATTGGATGAGGTCCGCTCCAAAGGTTTTTGGTTTGTGATTTTCTACCCTGCATTTTTTTTCATCTTCAAGGTCATGTTTTCCTGGTGGATTGACATATAGATCGAGTAATTGATTGTTGTGCACCTGTTTAGTGGTATAATGATTCAATATTATATATCTAAACTCTATATGGAAATAGGATCACACAACTATAGTAGTGGTGTGCGAATCAGACAATATCGAGACCCACCAAATTGAGCGTGGTGTGTGATGGTGATGGGAAACTATTGTGGGTTGATTATGAATGGTTTTGATGTCTGTATTCTTGCTAGAGGCCATGATGAGGTTTTATTAGATAATTTCTACATTCCTCATTAAGATTGAGGAGGAAATCCATGGAGAGAGTAGAAAAAGTGTTTGTAGAAAGAATACCTTGGATTCTAAAAAAACATGATCAAAATGATGTTTAATTTGGAGCTTCATGCTGTGTGGGGACCTACTAACAACGAATACGGTTTTGGAATGGGGTTAAGGTGTGTAGAGTTTATAATCCCTACCTGATGGATCAACATATACCATCAAGGATACATGGACATGAAATGAGTGTACAAAGGTAGGGGAAATCCATGTACTCCCACAAGAACATTCCCATGCATGGGATACATGATAATAGTAATCCACTAGGAAACATGAATAAGTACTCAGGTTGCAGAACACTGTTTAATACTACATGAAAACCGTAACTAGCCATTTTACATGGGTAGGAACCAAGTGCAATTGGAAATATTTTGTAATCCCAAAACACACTTTTTACTCCATAATTAGATAGAATCACATTTACACTGTATCTTTTTTTTATTTTCATTAGGGTGTATTCTCTATATCAAGTCCTTGAGGGTGAGTATTGGATCACACCTACAGATAGGACAACAATCCCTTTAGCAGGACTTCTCAGATAGAGTGTTTGGAATCCAACCATGAGGCATAATGGGAGATCCACTATCATCATATTTATCTAGGTGGAATTTTCTGTGTCATCATGACTAATACTATAAAGTCAATAGTCATTTACAAATAGGTCTAATAGAGATTCATTTGTTGGTATAACCCAAAAAAATTGGAGCAATACTTATCAATGAATCATATCACTTATGAAATAAAGTGAATACATCTAATGAGGAGACATAATGAAAACATCCAATTGGATGGACACCCTCAGATCTAACTTACTCATGGTGTGTTTCCTCCTAGATTTCTTCTTCTTGGGACCTTCAAGCTATAATTGTAGGTCGGTATTACAGTTGTGACTTTACTATGAGACATTGTGTATTTTTTGAGTATATTTAGAAACCTTTGTTATATTTGATATATTTATACCTATGTATATATTACTCTTATACTTTGGTTATATTATTGTTTATTTTGGGGTGTCATAGTAGGTATTATTTTTCTCAACATTCAATTTTTTTTACATAAATGTCGTGTATTTTGTAGACTATCAAACCTCTGAGTGAGTCTCAAGGGATAATGGACAGATGGTGTTTTGTGGGATTGGACATACAATGGTTTATTCCTATGGTGTCTTCATAGTAGTCCCCCTTATTATATTCTGGTTGGACTTGTTTTCCAAATCATTGGGGAGGGAGTTTTTCCCCATTTACTTTCCTTTACTTCATATCATAGTATACGTGTGGGAATTAGTTAAATGCATTTATTTTTTCTCAGTTGTTTTAATATTTCATCATTATAGGATCTTGGAGATGTGTGTGTGTGTACAAGGTCATAGGTTAAGTCCTCCCATGTTAGTGATATTCCTACTTGGTTCTAGTCATCTTTCCCTGGCCTATTGGAGGTAGGATTTGGGAGTCATGACCCATGCCCCATGGATATGGTTCATGGAACATAAAAAATGTTTCAACTACATATAACATTACATAAATATGATTCAATGAAAACTTTAGATAAAAAAATAAAAGGTCCATTAATTTATTATATTTACACCCAAATTTTATAGTCGATCTTTCATGATTCTATAACATTAGCAATTGATTGGAGTATTATATAGGAACACCCATTATAATATTTTAGTGATATATGTGTTCTAAATAAAAGAAATAAATAATTGGGAATAACATAATAAATAACAAAGGAAAGAAAATGGGTTACAGAATCATTGATTTAATAATATTTAAATGAAATGTAAAAATAAAGGTGTTTGGGAAATGATTATTGGGCATGTGTTACCATATCAATGAAATAGAAAATAAATGACGTATATATGTGAGAGACATATAGAAAATAATTTAGAATAAATTAAAAAACATCATATGATTTTTTTTTTTTATGAAAATAATTTTATAAATATAAAACAATATCATGATATAAATAACCATTTCACTTTGAGTAACTAAAAATAATGTCATCTTTGATGGAAATTGATATTAAAATATCACTTTGAACAATTCATGAGGAAAATAACATTTCCATTCTAGAAAAGTTGTTTAAAATAGAAACAATTATCAATAATTAATGAATAATGTTTATTTTGAAAATAAATAATAAAATTTAAACATTAAGCATTCAAATATAGAGTGGTCATGACGTTAGATTAGTTCTAGTCATGCCAAATATGATTAAAATAATTTTTCAATTGAGGTTTTATAAGAAATGTAAAAATGTACATTTTTTAGAAAAGAACCGAAAAATTACATTTAATTTTATTTTTAAAAATATGATTAATTTTAAAAATGACTTTGAGAATAATGTTAATATAAATCAACATAGTTTTAGAAAGTCGGTTTTTTTAAGAAAAATGATTTTTGATCTAAGTGAGAAATGAAGTTTTATTTTCATAAAAACATTTTCAAAATAATTTTATATAAAAAAGATATTAAATGGTAATATTACTTGAAACAAAATTATTAACCCATTTATTATAAAAAACAATCTGTTTAACAGACAATTATCAAGAAAGTTTCTTTAATGGAATTTTGAGAATAAATAATCATGGTAAAATTTAGATTTTATCTAAAACCCTCACTACATTGCTGACATTTGAAACATAACATTCCCTTTATGAAATATATGAATTGTAACCTTATATATAATTATGTAAGAAGGATTCATAATATCATATTTAATGTGGATTTATACTCACCATTATAAATAAATTAGGTGCATAAATGAACCTGTGTCTCCAAGAAATATGTTTGATATAAAACCCATAAAAATTTTGCATTATTGAGGTGATAGGTAATAAAAGGGATAAATATGTGTAAAATATATATATACACATAACTAAATTGTAAATACAATGTAAATAAATAAAAACATAGTACAAACATAATCCATGAATAATATATTCAATGAAATAGACATATAAACCAATGACTGAAAATTCAGTTATGGAACCCCTTACAACATGGTTCCAATTAGTTGAGGGGTCATTAACCTCATGTAAATCATGTTTTTAAAATGTTATTAACTTATAATAGAATCATATTATTATTCATATTATAAGATATGTTAATTTTATATCATCTTAGTACCCATTCCGCAATAGTTATACATTATGACTACTGTTTTGGGTGAAAATTACTTTGTTTTCTTCTGCATATTTCATCATGAATGATCCAAATCATGAACCCAGTTTATAGTTAAATCATATAATTAATTAATTATATTTTTTGAATATATTTTTATTCATTATATAAATATTTATAACAATTAAACTATTTTTTCATGGATAATGAATCACATCACTTTGTAGAGATGGTATGCCATACGTATGCATGAGATGCGTTATCATTTTCATAATAGATAAAAGGGGAACAATGTGGATTGTGCATAAATTTTTAAAAATAAATATAATTTTCGATATATCATATATATTAATTTAAATTATCATTTTTTAAATTCTAGATAATTTGTTAGTGAAAAATGAATCACATTGCTCCGCGAGGTGGTAGTCCTCCGTACAGATGAACACTGTTATTTTTTATTCAATGCATTATTAGGTAATAAAGAATATGATATATTTAACTTCCATAAGGATTAATATTACTTTAATATCATATATCATTTTGAAATTAACCTTAATTAACTTTCATGAAATGTGAATGTGAAAGAAGTATCACAACACTTCAGGATGCGATCGTGCTATATACACACGAGTGAAATTGTCGTATTCCCTACAAAATTGAATGTAATAATTTTAATGGGATATTAAAATCTCATAAGTATAATTATATCATATATATCTCATATAATATTTAAATAAATAATTGTATATTAAAACAAGAATTGGTGGTTGAAGATAAATTATGTTGATTCGCGAGCCGATAGTCCTCTATATACACGATCAACTATTTCGTTTCCCATTTGATGGAATAGGAGAAGGTTGTTGGTTACTACCTTAGAATAAAATATCTTAGTATATATAAGATAAATATGTTAGTATATAATCATATTTTAACATTTTTTATGACGGTGGATTATGAAATAAAATGTACTGCTCTGTTAATGATATTACCTCATCATTGAACAACTTCTTTTGGTTTCCCCTTAATCCATCATAGGTCAGATTTATGACCAATTAATATTATCAAAGAGAATTTGAGGAATTTATGGATGATATTTGTTCAGGTATTATACATTCTATTTTGATTTCAATTTTTGGAATGTAGAGGTGTCGGGGTGGCCTTTTAAAAGCTGCAGATAGGATACACATGGAATTTTTGAAAAGTAGAATTTCACTAGGGTTTTTCTCATCCCAAAAGGATTAAAAATGGAATATTATCTAACAATAAAAGATATTAGGTCAAAATATTTATATAAAATAATAATTATAAATTTTTTGGGTTAAATTTTCCCATTATAATTTTAGCTTAACCACCATGTAAACACATTTTTTCCTTAACCAGGGTAAATAATGATTACTATTTTAAATATTCTATATTGTAAAACATTGAATTTAATTTTTTAGATTTTATGAATTAGTATGATTAAAAATATGGAATACATTTTTAAAAATTCAAATCATAGGGAGGAGAAACTTATTTGAAATTGAACCTCCATACCTGTTAAAAAACCATTTTCCAGAAATACATTTTCAAGAAAAATAATATCTCATATTAATTATACGGATAGTTAAAATAATTCGATTAATTTAAATTCATATATATATATATATACATATAAAAAATATATTTTATTTAAATATATCCTTATAATGGGTTATTTTAATTATTTAAAATGGGGAAAAAAATTAAACTATAAAAAAGTTTCTGAAAAAGAATTTTTAATGCCTATAAAAAAAACTATAATCTAATGTAAAATATATTTAAATATAATTAACTATATTTAAAATGTATATATAATAATTTTTTGGTATTTAAATCTAATTTAGATAATAATTTCACTTAATTTATAAAAAATAAATGAAAATTTTATAAAAAGTTGTATTTGTCACTATAATCTATGAAATTAATATTCTTGGAAAAATCACAAAATTTATAGATAACCTAAAACTAATATAATGATAAAAAAATAAATCTATTTTTGTTTAATATATTTTTTATAATTGTTACAAAATAATTTTAAATTAAGTTTGACGAGTGATGATATACCCAATATTAGAAAAATACATTTTTATAGTCATTTATAAAATTACTAAAATTATTGAAATAGATATCTTGAAAAAAATAAGTTGTTATAGAATCCCTATATATATTAAAATGGAATTCAATAGGGTAATTTTATAAACATATATTTTTGGTTATTAATTTATTAACTGTAGCCTTGCCTCATTATAGATGAGCTACTTTGACCAAAAAAATATTATTTATTCCTAGGTTCAAATAGATAGTGGAAGGGTTTTGGGGAGGGAAACAAGCAATTGAATGAAAATTAAATACGAGGAGAAGTGATGATAATTATTTAGTATAGGGTTAATTATTTTTAATAAAAAGGGTAAAATGAATAAAATTCCACTTATTAATGGAATTTTTAATTGAAATATTTTGGAACCATATATAATGGGATTAATGATACAATATATTAGATAGATCCAATTGAAACCTACAGGCCCTCATCAAGTACCTTATATAATTTCACTGGGTTCCATGTGCATTCCAAACCATATTCCCTTATCAATTTCACACCACACCTCCCGAAACAATTTTACATACACATTAACCATGATTAATATATGAATATAAATTAAATAATAATATAAATTTGAATTAACAAGCCTATGATGTTGAAGTTATTATAGATATGGTTTCAATTTTCCATTGGTTATAAGAGTTCATCTTCATGGTTTTGGGGGAATTGATGTGATTAGTTTATTTTTATTTTTCAAAGGGGATTATTTGGGGATTTATGTTCATTATTTATCTCTCTCTCACATAGAAATAATCGGAGAATAATTTCCTGTTAGGGGACCAGAAACTACACATTTATTTTAATGATTATAAAGGTAATTATCACTCATTGGCTACCACCGAGGAGAGTGTTGGAATTGATCTTAGAAGAGTATATACTATAATTTATGGGAAATAAAGGGGAAGGTTGTGTTGTGTATAATATTACTATATTATTCAAGAAATTGGTAAGAAAAAATATTATATATATTATTTGTATTCATCTTATTTTTTATTAAATTTTTTTTGGTTGAGTGAATTTTTTTTGACAAGTTAATATCTTAAAAACGTCAATTTTATATAATTATGAACATTTAATTGGTAATTGATAGTGATAAATCAAATAATTTCATAGTATTATGGATGCATGATTTTATATAATCCGATTATTGTCTTCCTCTACCAGCATAGAAATATAATTATGTAATTATTGTATCTATAACTAGGTTAATGATTACATAACTATGATAATTACTGATAAATAATCTATATATAGCAAGAGAAAAAATTTAGATATTTTGAATATAAAATTTCCTATTTTTTATTTTAGTGCTGTTAAATATGTATGTGTAATTATTTAATATGTTATTTTAAAATAAATAAAATAAAATTATCGATATTAATTATGTTGTGATTTTAATAATGATTGAATAATAACTATTGGATCTATTATTATATCATTACCATTTATATAGTTAAACTCCTTGTAAAATTTATGGCTTTTTATAGTGATGGTGAACATTTTAATCTTTTTATTGACTACAAATTTTTTGGTGATTGATTGTGAGATGGTATTGTTGATGTTGATCAGTGATGTGGATCACATTTTGGTGGGTAACGGGTGATGGGGTAGTTGATGATATGGTGGTTGGATTGAATTACAGTGTGATATTTCTTATAATATGTGGTTGTTATGTCATTGTTTCCATGTAATGGAATATTTGTAAATTAAAGACTAAATTATGTGGAATGTGATATAATGTAATAATATTTAATATATAAATAATTTGGTGAATAAGTGAATGAATTGGTTTGTTTAGAATGTAATTGTGTATTAAGGAAAAATTTTATATTTCTACAAATAGAAATTAATGGGGTAATATAATTACTATTCATGAACTAAGGATCTCATGTGAAATAGTAAGGTTGTAAGTCTTTCATGGATAAAATAAATTATATGAATTTAAATTTATTTTCCTAGTTTAAATGGATATATAGTATTAAAATTATTAATATTTTTGAAATATTATATTGTTGATGATTTTTATTTTGTTTTGAATCATTATTTATTTTATATTAAGATTTAGAAGATGAGGTCTTTAGTTGAGTTAATAGTCAAAGATCAGTATTTTGTCACTAGGTAGTTTACCAATGTTAGGAAATTTGTACTAACATATTTTCATAATATATTTCTACCCCATATTCTCTTCCACATGAGTTGGAAAATGTGACCTAATAGAATATGGGGAATTTGGTTTATAGTGGTCTTTCAAAATCATGTATGCAGAGGATACTAATGGGTAACAACTCTTTTTAACCTATTATCCATTCTAGTTATGGAATTTTTTGTATACATGTAAGGGTTATGATAACATAATATTATGATATATGCATACATGTATGTTTAAATTGTAATTAATATAATACATATATATATAATGACCATAGTTTCAAAGGGTTGTGCAATATATATATATATATGTATTGGATATAATGGATTATAGTTATGTTGAGTTAATATATATTGACTCTATGATAGATTATGGTGTCATTATTTATATATTCTTATTTTGGTGGCACTGATTTAGGATACAAGATTTTAAAATTTTAATGGAGTTGTGTTGATGAATATTTCTATATAAAAATAATATTTAAATATATATGTATTCCAATTAATAATATGTATTCAGATGGTAAAGGATTACCAGAAAATAATAGTATGTGATATGGGAAAAATAGACCAGCCCCAAATTACAATTGGGGTACCATTCATATTATATGGAATATTGAAATTATATTAGTAATTATTTTTTAGAAAATTTGGATGGAAATCCCTTGGGGGGAATTTTAATTTGGTTTATTTTGATTTGGTAACATTTTACATTTTTTATTATATAAATAAAAATTGTTCAACATTCTCTTTTCCATGAGTGGGCTTTGGTGGATTCTTAAAAACCATACACATTTTCAACCATATGTAAATTTATATATGTTATTTTGACCTGTTGGAGGGTGTTTATGATTATCCTGGACCTCAGATTCTCGTGAAGGTGGTTAGAGTTAAAAGGTGATGATGTATTTTCGGCAATTGGTTTTATTCTCTGGGTATATTATTATTCATAATATATATTTTTATTATGACATAGGATCTATATTTGGATGATTTATTTATTATTTTATATATTTTATTTGATGATTTCATTAATTTAAAGCGAATTTTGATGGTAGTTCCTCATATTAGTTCAATTTAATACTCTTAGGTAAAGTCATCATCCCATGGACGATTAGGGTAGGTTACCATGGGTCACTATATCTCCCACTTATAATCATATAGAATCTCTAATGTGGTTGGGTCATGAAAATATTGATAATTTATTTTTATGTTTTTTATTTTTGTGTATTGTTAAATTTAAATTAACCATGGATATAAATGAAAATAATGGAGTATCTTTCATAATGATACGTTTCCTGGCCCATATATAGGTTTCATTATTAAATAATTGAATATATTATTACATCAACTTTATTTATATCATTATATTTGAATGGTTTGTGGTAATTAAATATGATGTTTTTTATGGATGTTAGAGTGATGATTTTATTTATTTTAGATGACTTATACTAGTTCTAACATTATGAGGACCATTATATCATGGTTTGGTTATAAAATTTTAATAATAATATGGAGTGTTACCTAAACAAAAAATAATGAATTATTGATTCATATCACCTTAAGAAATGTTGGAGAATATGAGTTATCCAAGAGTTCAAATACAGTCAACTTCTACTATTCTCTCTGAAAAAATTATATTCAAGAAAATCGATATAATTAATTTATAATTTTTCTTACTCATATAATCATACTATATTGTTATCATAACAAATGATATGATATAGTTTTTTATATGCAATATTATTGATTTTAGGTTTTTTAAAAATATTTATCATAGTTTTATTATGGTGAAAATAATTTTTAGGTATTCCAAATCATTTTTGTTAACATTTTGAATCTATGTTTTTTTGACTAAATTGATTTGAAAACCCTCATATTTTAATCATTTTTATATGAAGTTACTACGATTCAATTTCTTATTGGGATTTTTTTAATCATATAAAAATAAAACTGAACATGAAAAATGTATAAATTGTTTTTCATAATTATATGATATTGTTATTATATTTTTTCATGTCCAACATTTTTATGTGTTTCTATAGTGGAAGTTTGTAATTATAAATATTTGGTAACTTAATATATTTGGTAGTGTGATATGGTTACTATTGATTTTCATATTTATAGTGTGAATGTAATGGGTTATATGTGAATTTTAGATGATGATATTAGATTATATTGGATTGTTTCTCCTAAGAAAAAATATAAAATTTATTTTTGGATAAACAAATGAAATTATATGAAGTGGGATTTGTGATACTGGTTAACAAAAATAAATGAAAATTTTAAATACTATAGTAATTATTGTACATGGTAAATTTTTTATTAAATTAATTGTTTGAAAATATTAGGCAAATTAATGGTAAAATGTTTGAGGGATGGTAAGGTATAATCATTAACAATTTTTTCAAATAATAAAAAAAGTTTAGCATCTGGTGGATTATTTTTGTAATTTTTTTGATACATTTTAATATAGATGGAGTTAAAATTATTTATAGAACGGTGTTGCCCGCATGGGTATGTGACTTGATTATAGAGGATGTTTGATGCTAATTTAATTCTTGGATGAAAATTTCCCTATTATATATCATGGATTATTTAATTTTTTATTACTCAACAACACACTTATTAGGTAACTTTATTGATTTCCATAAAAGGGTTTGTTTACTATTTAAAATTAAGATATTTAGGATATAGTGAAAATTGTGGGTTGATAACTCCCATTCTCTTGATCTTGCTTTTGGAAATTGGGTGTATTCATTGAAATGAATGTTTTATTTTTTTCATGTGTACTTATTTAAAACTGAATTATGTGAAATTTAGATAAGGTACATAGTTGTTCTATATATAAATTGAAAAGAAAGAGTGAAAGAAGGAATTTTTTATTGGAACCTATGGTTGAACCGATTTTTTTGATAGAGAGTTAAATGTGACTCTATTTAAAAAATATATTGTACTATAATATAAAAATTATATATAAATTTTTATAGTGACTCTATAATGAGATGTGTGTAGATTATATGGGATGGTACATGTGGTAGTTTAATAATTTTCTCAATGAATTATTAGAATAGTAATTTCCATTTGACATTAATATTCTCAAAGAGGATACTAAAAATCATACTTTTTTATAAGTAATATATCTATAAATTAATTTATATTCATTCAAGAAATATGTTTGAGAGAATATGAAAACATTGCAGCTCATTATATTTTGATTGTTAGAGTTGTAGTTTTTTATTAAATATTAGGATTTTTTAGTTTTTATTATATATATTGAGTTTATTTGGATATAAAAAATATGTTTTGGGTATTATTATTCTTATTGGTATTTTTAGATTTTTTCATATTTATAATTTGGTGTTGATATTTTGGGTTTATGTTTCTTTTCAGGGATTATAGGGGTAATTCATTATCTTTTCGTAGTTTTTTTCATTAGTGATAATTGAGAACTTTTATTCTATTAGAGATAAAAGTTTGATATCTCTCCACACTTTAGTACTGATATAAAATGCGTTATATTGGATACACATCTTGATTTAGTACAATTAGAGATAATTTTTTATTCTAGGATGTTGTTTATGGTAGGAACATCTGAGGATTACCATATGGTTTTTAGCATAATAATTCATCTATTGTTTGCATGTGATATGATGGAGTATGACTTAAAATAACTTAGAGGCCCCATCACCTATATTCTGATTCATGGACTATGTTCTTCTACTGAATATTTTTATAATGACCCACATTTTCAGTAAACATCCCTTATATTATTTCATGTTTTTGGAATGATTTTGGATTAGTTCATTAATAGTTTTTGTGAGAATGAGGCGAAGATTAGTGAAGGTAGGAGAAAATGATGGTGGATCTAACATGATTAAGTAGAATAGTTTAATGGGTACCTAGTGGTGTGGTTCCTTGAACCTGGGGGGCTAATTAGTAATATAGGACTAATGGACTAGCTACATGGTGTATTTAGGACATAAAATGTGTAGTGTGGAACAATATGGTGATCAGTTTGTAATTATCAAGTATCCAATGAGCCCAAAACCAATTATTTATAATCATGGGTAAGACTAAATATTCATTGACATGGTACATGGGTTTTGACTCAACGAACAATTAATTTATACGTGTTGGTATTTTTGAAAATTTTTGATAATGTTTTTGGGTCCTAATACTCTCTCTTTATTCCATAGGTAAACTGTTTGAATTATTATTTGTTTGGGCCCATATGTGGGATCTTATTTTTTAATTATATTCATGTTGATATTTCATTGTTGATTCATAAAATTTCTTTTTGAAGGATAATATTAGTTGTCATTATGTTGTTCTAATTCTCTTTATATTTATTCTAGATCATATAATTCATGTATCCTTGTGATATTATCTATGTTAAGGGTTCATTTCTATTTTTAATAACTTTTATTTAAGGAGGTAGGTGACCACATTCCATCAAATATATTTTTTATTCTTTATATGTTATATGTGGGACACTATGATGACATTGTTTTTTCATATGGATTTAATGTTATGTAATGAATTTATCATGATATTTTTATTATTAATATTAAATTAATGATTCTATTAAGATATTTGAATATTTTTTAGACACTACAAATGTTACTAGTAGATGATATAATTACTAATTTTATTTTTTTAACTCTAGTGGATAATTATATGAATATTAATCTGTTTTGTGCTAAATGCTTCTTAATAAATTTTTGTTACATTATTCTCACAACTTATAGATTCTTTGTGTCCTAGATATTACATTGTGTGTTTATTAGACGATGTTGTGGCTAAAATATTTACATTGATGTATCAAGTAAGGTATAAATTTGATTATTTCTCATATTATACCTTGGAAATTAATATTATAAATTGTACACATAATGAATGTGTCTCGTAAGTGGAATAACATTTTTTGCAATATAAATAAATATAATTTCAATTGGTCAATGATTTTATATATTTTAAATGGAATCATAATGAATATTGGGAAGAAATATCATAGTAAAGAGACCTAATTGTGGGTTCATAATGTGTGTTTTCACGCATTAATTTAATAACAACTATTGGGAAATGATTTTTATATTCATGATGATTACTTATGTTTTTAATCGAGATTCAAATAATTCAAAGGGAATTTCTTTGGATGGAATTAAATTCTTGTAATGATTTTAGTGTGATGAACGATATTTTTATCAATGATCAACTTTTCTATATACATGATGTTTAAATAAGGTCACCTGCAGTCATCATATGGTAGAATGAGTTGACAGATGATATAATATGAAACTGTTGGCCTCAATTACTAACTATGTGATATGTCACAATACTCTATGTTTATCTATATAGGATCAGATATACATGAAGATATGTGATTGTTTGACCATGATAATCCAATTATGATTATTCCAAAATAAATCGATCCCATTTTTGAGGCTTCTATTACATAAGAATAACTAACATTATAACCTCCTTAATTCTGGATAGAATGAGCCACCTCATGGATCGAGGGATGGAATCACCACAAACGAAATCAAATTCCTGATGCTCCCCCTCCTGCCCCCTCATTGGAACCCCCCAATGTAAGGTGTCCTTAAGATCAACGTGGAAGCGTCTCTCCCAATGGATGGACTTGTCTCCTGGCCTGAAATCATCGCAGAAAAGTATGAATCACATCATGCCTTTTGGGAACCTGTTGTTACTAAGGCTAATGCCATTCTGGCAGCTTTGATGCTGGCCTTGGAATGTGGGCGGGTTTATATTTGCATTGAATCTGACTGCCTCACCGTGATCGATTACATTAACCACAACAACAACGACCTCTAGTCTTTTGGCCTCATTATCAGGAGAATTCTCTCACTCTGCCAATGCTTTTTATTCTGCACCTTCTCCTTTTCCTAAAGAGAAGGAAACAATGAGGACCACCAGTTAGCAACATCAGGCCCTATTGGGGCCAAACATCTATGGCTAGACAATTTTCCTTCGTGGCTTTGCATTTGTACGTCTGCTGATATTCGTTATTAATGATATCTATTTTTTCTCAAATAAAAAACTAACATTATAACCTTAGTTCTAAGATATTTTTGATGCTCAATGCATGTTTAGGATATTTATAGTATATTTCAATCAGTTTCCATTTTTTAATATAATACTTGATGTTTAATAAATTATTTTTTCATTACACTGTATGCATATTTAAATATTATAACTCCTTGATATGATTTGGGTTTAGTGGCTTCTACAGAAGATGTTATTCTCATTTACCATATGTCCACTTCTACTGTGTATAGATATTATATTCAGGACGTTTCAGTAATAATGGAAGATTATCTATTGATGGGGGATTGTGTCTATCATCACATTGGATGAAAGATCATATTTATTCGGATATTTTTATTATGGTATATCTATATTAATTTATAGTGTCATTATAATTTGTACTATTCTGTTTCTATTTATTTTGAATTTTTATATGTTTTTTTCATTTTATATAATTTTTAGGCATTCAAGGATATTAATTTTTTTAAAAGGTTGTGGTGGAAGCCTCATTTATTATTAAATCAATAAAAATACCTCTTTAACTGGGTAGAGGGAGACCCATTACATTGCTAAAAATGTCCAATGGGCATTTTGCCGATTACAAGGCCCATAGGCCCAAATTTTTGTCCCTTAGCCCATTCTGTGAATAGTATTACTTTAGTACCCACCAGCTATAGTACCACTTAGTACCAGAGACTACTACGAAGCCCTTCTGCTGATATAGTTCCCTACTGCCACTATAGTCACCAGCTGCCGCTATAGTTCCCATCATTTCTATAGTTCAACCGATGCTATTTTTAATGTATTCAATTTATTTTTATTATTTTTATCATAATTTTAATTTTCTTATTTTTATGGATCTATAGTGGGTAAATCATTTATTTTAAAATTAACTTAGTCCATGAAAATAATTAAATAAGCTCTTTTTATTCGGGAGTGAATTTTAGGAGATGCGACACATCGACTTAGTGCATGTTCACACTAGGAAAAAATATTAATAAATTATAATAATACTATAACTTTCTTAGATTCTCATTATTTTGGATCTTATGAAGTAGAGATTGAGAGATGGTACATGGTGTGTATGAAATTACATGAAACCTTTCTTGAACAACCGTAGTGGTGGGACATGTTTCTTGGGGTTTATACTATTGCATAAGTATTATTTACTATAATATTGTGGGATGGAGTTTCCTTCAGGATAAAGGAGGTTGGTGTGTAAATTCATGAACATTTGTCTTAAATAAGATCATATAATGTGATAGTTATGGCATGTGTTTCTAAAATTATAGGGGTTTCATACTTTGGAATGACAAAAGATTTTATTTTTCTAGGGAATAAGTGATGTATGAAAACATGATATAATGATAATTTCTTATGAATTAAAATTTTTGTGTTGATTATTTTTTATAATTATAGAATCAAATATTTCAGTTCATGAACCTTAAGAAAAGTGGTGTGATAATGAGAACATCGATGAGGGTTGTAGGGATGTGGATGTTGGGTTTGTTACTTGGAACTCCAATACATTAAATATTTTTAAAAAAAGATCCCTTAGAGTTTATTAATAGATATCTATGATGTTGGTGTGGGAGTATCATAGATAGTTAATATACTATCTAATGTTGTTCATGATTTTTTAGCAAAACAAAATCCTACATCTAGTGTTGATTCTAGAACTCCAGGTTATGATGAAACTATAGTGAAAATATATCACATCACTAAGATAATTTTACCTATATATGGGAATAATTTGTTGTTCTTATTTTTCATGAATGAAATGTTAGGTTTTGGTGGTATATCATGTCCCATGAGATCATAACTAAAATGCATTATTTTTAGGGTTGTCAGTCATTGTTCCTTAAGATGTTTAATTCTAAAATATTTTGGATATCTATGGTGGAAGATTTATTGGTTCTAAAGAGGGTTCCACTCCAATTATAGGTGATTCATTATCATTCATATACTTGCATCAGTTAACTCTATATATACCAAGAGAGTATATTTTTAAGGAATACCATTTCATGAAATGGTTTTGGATAGAGATCATAATAATGGTTTGAAAAAAATTATAGCACCCTGAATCTTATAAAATGGAGTCGAGGGTTATAACATAACACTAACAAAAGTTATATGAAATTGAATACCAATGGATAAAAATTCTTAACCATCATTGTCTGCTAGATATGTAAATTAATCTCAAATTACATTTAAAAGAATAAAATAAAAAAAATTATACCAACAATATTATCATTTCTTCAAGTTTTTCCCTATAATCATTAATATATCTTCTATTTTTTGGTTAATGGAAAACATAAAAATAGTTTTATATCAGATTCTCAATAATATAATTTTTGAAATTAAAGATATCATAGAAAAACATTTGAATGAATAATTTTTTAGATATTAATAATCACAAAATATTCCATATTCTTAATAATAGAAAATGAGCATGTAACCATTGATGACATAAAAAGATGAATAATGAAATGGATAACAATTATTGATTTCATAAATATAGAATTCATAATCCTCTATATCAAAATAACACCAAATTTTCAATTTTCTAATAGACTATAAACATACTGTCAAAGCCCCATGTGAAGATATCATAAATAATCTTGTAGGCATACACCAAATACCACGTATAGATGGACTTATGAGGAAAAATTATAAATCGAGGTGTTATATTGGGCCATAACCATCACACAAGAAGTCCAATTCACTCATCCTATGAATGGAGTGAATAAAAAATTATGAAATAAAAATAAATATCTGAATTTGAATACTAGAAATAAAATTAAATATTTTTTCCAAGTAAAAAATAAAACATAATATTAATAATCCATGGAGATAAATTTGGTGGATATTATAATTATAGTATATCCTTATAAAAAACAATACTCATCAAAGGATACTGTCATATATGAAAAAAAATTAAAAATAATATTCAAACCATTCATTGTAAATAGGTCACCAATACCCTTTTAATTATAAAAAAATTATACAAAAATATTCATAATATTAAAAAAAATAATTCCATTGAAAGATAACCCTACAAAAGCTTAAATGAATATTCAAAGGAATGAAAAATTAGGATAGGGAAGATAAATAGTTCATTTCATTAATTTTAAAACATGGACTCCAATTATAGTTTTTTTAAATAAAAAAATTCATCACATTGAAAAAAAGGAAATAATTTTCCTTTTATACAATTAGAAATAATGTCTATTATGGTTGAAAACGAATTTACCAACAATTTTATAATTTAAAATATCATTATTAAAAAATCTAATGAAACATGGATATAGAATTAATTAATCATATATCAAAAAAGAAAAAATTTAATCTTTAATAAAAATATTTTTTCTTGATCATATTAAGTCCCATAGAAATGAAAATCAATGGAAAACATGTAATATACATATAAAATAAAATGATAATAAGTTAGATGGTTTTAAAAATATTATGTTCATATTTTTTATTAATTGTATTTTAAAACACAAAAAATACCGAATAAGAATGAGTCTATCGAATAAACCCTTACCTCATGTCATACGTTCTTTATAAGAGATTGTAAATTCATGTAAAACCAATTTAATTTTTTAACATTTATAATTGATAACCATATTAATATATATTATACTATATGAGTTTTACTAATTTTATATCATCATTATTCCCTAAACAAACATTCATTAATTTCATGATTTTGTGTGTTAGCTACTTCATTTTATTATATGTTTTAGTTCAGATGTTATACTCCATAATAATTGTTCATAGTTTCATTATTTAAAATATTTTAATAATGTAATATATATATATATATATTATTAAATAATATCTACATTATTTAACATGTATTAATCATCTATGTCCTAACTATTAAGACATCACTCGTATACATGGTAATATTGACAATAATAATACTTTGTTAGGAAAAAAAATGTGAAACAACCTACTACTTTCTATTATTCATATAACATTTAATGAAACATAATAATAATGTAAAAATTATATTATATATTCATTATATTTTATTTTATAAAATTTTTAGAAAAAATGAAAATGAAAAGGAAATTAATTTGTCACATATATGGTTGCTTTCATGTCTTCATTTTGGATATTTCAATTTTATAATTTGAAATGATGAAAGAAAGATGATAATATTTTATCATTCTAGAAATTAAATTAACTCATAAATATAACATATATTATATAAATTCATAATTATAACCATCCATTATGGTATATTCTTGAAAATGAATCACAAAACTATGGGGAGGTGGTATTATTTATGTAAGAACAACCAATACATTTGTTCCCCTTTTTAGGAAAGGATGTATAAAATGGATGTACCATAATCATATAATATTAGTAGTTTATTGATGAAAAATGAGACAATATTTTATTGTTGATAATACATATTAAGATGAATTTGACAAAGAGATAAACATTAAAAGAGTCGTTTATTATGATTACATCTTTTTATAAGTCAATCCATTAGATTAATACTTAAGACTTCATAGAATGGCCTTAAGAGAGTCCCAGAAACTCTAAAACAAAGATAATGAATATAGAATGGTTTTTGGGTAGGTGTATTCTAGGAAAATGTTCTCAAATATATAAAATAATAGTGTAGATGGTGTTCCCTTCTATAACTGAGGGGAGGAAGACACATGATATTACATAAACGATTTAAATATTATAAAGTGATTTTATAATTATTGTAGAAGAATGGTGAAGAAAAATCACATTTATAATATTTTAAGTTCAATATATCTTCATCAAATAATATTAAGGCAATATTTTCACTAAAATAACCCCTCCCCTACTGTAAAAATGATTTAACACTAATTAAGTTAATAATTTTATACTATTTTACAATTTGTTGTGAAAAATATTATGTTGATCATATTACTTAAAAATAATAATAATAATTCTAAATATAGAAATAATTTTTAATAATTAATTTTCTATAAGAGAAAAATTTACATTTAATATTTTTTTTGTAGAATGGAGTGAGAAATGTTTTAAGAACAATATATTTGTTATGTATAAAATTGAATTTACAATAAAATTAATTATTATTTTTTATTATAATGGAATTATTTGTATTATTTTATATAGTAGGAGATTTTTTTTCTTTTAATCAAACAATAAAAAAACGAAAAATTTTAGATACATGTTTAAATGAGAAGAAAAAGTAGTTTTTTTATTCCCAAAATCATTTCCAATTTTTAAAAATGATAATCATATATTGTTTAGTGATTTTTTTATATATGATATATATATTACATTAAATATTTATTTTCCATAATAATTTCTTCTAATAATTAATTTTTTTATATCTTTATAATGTAATATTAGTAATAGTTTTATTTAAATTGTTATGTATTAATATTCACTAATAAAACTAGTATTTTTGAAAAAATGCTTTGATGTGGCACATGTTCTAGAAAAAAATGGATAACAAATAAATTTTTAATAAATGTTATGATGAAGTGGCTTTATATATAATATTTTTCTCATTTAGATATATTAATTACAAATTCATCTAGTCAAGGATGGATGTGAATATTATAGTAAATTTTAAGGTGATTCATAGAGTAAATGAATATATGGTGGGGTATTAGATAACTTCTGGATGAAGATATGGAAATTCATTTTTATGTTTATTTATATGAATTGGTTTTACAAAACTTTTTTCATTTTAATATTTAATATGTAAATTAATAGTTCATCCAATAACATTTCACAACACAAAATAAAATTTTGTCTTACATTTTGATAAAAAAATTTGGTGTGGAGGTTGGGTCACAAACTCTTGCTCGAGGAATTTCTGCACTATTTCTAATTAAAATTATGAAAATCACTCAATAAAATTATTTAAATAGAAATATTTAAATTTTGGTTCATTTTTAAAAACATTTATTCTAATAATGGATGATAATATATATAATTATTTCCATCGAAATCATCTAAAAGCAATTTTTTAGGAACAAATTTTAATTCCATTAAATAAATTTTCACCTTAATTATGGTATAGTGAAAAAAATTATATGAATGTAATTTTTTATTGAATTAATTATTTTTTCTAAGGAAATAATTTCTCTATATATTTTATACATTATTTAAGACTATCCATCTCCCCAAATATAATATATAGGTTAAAACAGTCATATATAAATAACAATATATTCTAGTTCTTATAACATTGGGTTGTATGTGCATCATGATATTAAAGGAAGTATTCATTTAATGTGAACGAAAATATATGGGTGTTACATTATACCCCCCATTCAGAAATTATGTCCATGAAATTCTATTTTTTATCATATATGGGTATTAAAAAAATTTATTATCAGTTTTAATTTCTACGCTATGACATGGTAATGTTTTATATCATAAAAATTAGGTGTAACATTATTACAATTACACATTGGAATGTGATTAACAAATAATAAATCAATAATTAAATGATAATTTCCTAATAAAACATGTTATATCTATCTCATATTTCATCATTGTGAGGGATGATAATTAAATATATTTTATTAATTCATTTAAACTATCCAAGGGATTTTTTTCACTCAATTTATAGTTTTGATTCTAACACTAAATGACTACAGGTAATATTTATTTTATGATGTAAAAAAATTAACCATTAATAGATCATATGATCCAAATTTTTTTTGTCATTTTACCTATCTAAAATACTATTATAGAAGGTAAGTTAATTATTAATATGAATAAACCGTCTTGGGAAGAATTATTACATCAACTCATAAAAATTCAATAATAGCACACAAAGAATAAATAAAATACACTAAATATTTAGCCATAGATTACTCCATACTTCATATTATATTTACTAAATCTCAAAATATAATTAAACCCTATTAGTAGGACTTTGTTAGA
This sequence comes from Viscum album, assembly GCA_963277665.1. Taxonomy (NCBI): domain Eukaryota; kingdom Viridiplantae; phylum Streptophyta; class Magnoliopsida; order Santalales; family Viscaceae; genus Viscum; species Viscum album. The sequence goes on along the minus strand of OY728121.1, from coordinate 80,687,722 downwards.
GACAATCACAGTTTTAACAACCATATTTGTAACTAGGGAATAACTATTCATTTTAAAAGAAAATGTTCCATATATTAACCTTATTATCTGATTCCTAATAGGTTATATTACTTAATATTTATTCCTCAGAGAGTATAAATATGATTTTATATCCATTAAAAATTTTATGAGTTTTTAGTTTCTGAATAATATAAATATTGTGTTTATAATCACAGTACAGACAAGAAAAATTTATGTGATTTTATCATCATCAATTTTAATTTCCAAAGATTATCCTTGATTATATTTATTTTTACTAGTTAAATTGCCTTGAATATTGGGGAATTTATTTTTATTGTCCTTCATCTTATGGCTATTAAATCACTAGATATTTTTATATTCATTTATTTCAGTGCTTTCATGTTCTTTGTGGTCTTTCACTCCACATATAAAAATAATAATTCCCCTCAAGAATGTACTAGGTATTTAATTTACAAAATTAGTTTAGGTAGGATATTAAATCCTTACCTTATTTTCCTTCAACGTATTTTATTTTTCATAGTGTTTATTAATAATCATCTTCTCTTTATTTACCATAAAAATGTATGACTTTGATAATTATTTCTGAATCCTGATAGAAATTTATACCATTTCATCGTATAACTAAGATATTTTACATACTTGTTCCAATAAAAGTATTATATAATTCAAAACAACGTAATGGAAAATCATATATTTTATATTACACATATATCTTATATATTTCATTGCTATTATGGTTAATTCTTCATCGCACTTTAGAACACATTCATCCCCTTCTATCTTAAATTTAGGAACATTCTTCACATATCAGCTTATAACTCACAAGGAAATTATTTCACAAGGAATATTATCATAAAAATATGCTGTCAAATTATCTATATATCACACTCCACATTTTTATTATTGAATAAATTGGAATAATTTATCAATATCATCCTCTAAATAATACACTTACAGAATATCCATCCATATTTAATAACTAAAGAAATTTAGAAATATCATTTCCATAGACCTAATCAACTATTCAATTGTTAATGGATTTATAGTTCCATTATAAGAGGTAGGGTTCTACCATATAAAGCTATATAATATCATTGAATTATAGATGGAGGTTTTAGGTTACTCCATATGAGAAATTTTATTAGTCATAGATAAATTTATCTATCCTATTATGGTCATAATATTTTTAGATCCAATGATATTCATGTTGTCTTTATCAAAAGAAAAATCCCTACATTGAGTTTTAGAATTGACACATTTTCCATTACATCAATTAAGATCAATTTATAAACAATGCAATAACCTATATTGTATCATAATATTATGAGTCATTGTAAAGTCCCAAAAATTCCATATAACTTTTTTTAACTATAAGGATTTATTTCGAGACCGCAAAATCTGATGGCGCGTGATTCTGAGGCCCAGAGTGCCCAGAATGATCCATTGATGTTTGGTTGAGTTTTAAATAGCATACGTAAGCAGTTTTCCAGAAAAAGTGGAATAACTATTAAATAGTAAATCAGATCAGAAATTCGGGTGCACCATTGTATTTTGGATAGTGGGTTACCCTAGGCACGCCTTAATTTTACTCGGCACAGGCCTCCTATGAGAAAACAAAAAAAATGGAATAACCGTAAATAAAATAACTAAATAAATTATTTTATATTCCAAATGCTTATAACTCACTAATGGTAGCTCAGATTGCAAATATGAGACCACCACTGAAATAGCGAGGGCATGTTTTATATAAGTAGATACTAACTTTGGCCGGCGCGGGCCACCAGTGAAAGTTAGTTTTTGGCCGTAAATAAAATAATTAAGTGACAATTATTTTATTATAAAATACATAACTTTTAAACGGTAACCCAGATTGGAAATCCAAGACTACTATTGGGTTTGTTGGGGCGTGTTTCACTTGGGCAGATCCTAACCTCGACCGACATAGGTCGAGGGTGACTGTTAATAATTTTCTGAACATTTTTTTGGGTACCTTCAGTAATCGCACGAGCAGTGTTTTGTAATTTTTGAACCGATACTCGGAATTGAAATCTGAGGACACCATTGAACTTGAAGTGCCGATATTCACTTAAGGATACCTTCACCTTGACCGTAGTGGGTCGAGGGTGGAATTTAGTTTTTCAGATTTTTTTGGGAGATTTAAAAGATTAAAATAAAATAAATATCAACGTTTATTTTATTTTTAAAACCTCCCATTTGATGTTTTGTGGTGGGGACCACCCGAACTGAAAACCCCCAATTTAAATTCAAATGTGGGGACCACCCGACTCTTGAACCCCCCTTCAATGAGAGATATCTCTTGGTTTTCCTCCCATTGATGTGACAACTCAATTAGTTTATTTAATAAACTTATTTGGAACTCCACCATTTGGTTGAAGGATTGTTGGGAAAAGTGATAGATCTGGAGAACTTGGAGGAGATTATTCAACGAAGAACATCCAATACAATGAAGAGTGACTTCCATAATCGAAGAATGAGGAACCGACATGGAGCGTCCTATGTGAGTGATGAACGTCGACATCCTCTTCAATGACATCATCTTCTTCCCTGTGTTATCTCTATGAAATGAGGAAGGGGTTTTTATATATGTTTGAATTTGTTTTATTGATTGTTTATATCCCAAATTCGCGATGACGATGGCCAAATGAACATGGCCATCGTCCCACACATAAACCATGATCCTCTTTCTTTTTATTCTTCGCGCATTATTTGTGCATTCTTCAACGCCTAATATTAACTAGCACTGGAAAAATGGAGTTTTTCTGAGTGAGATTTATGGATTTGAATCCCTGGATGCAAGGACCGAAATATGCGATTGATTAATTTTTCGGGCATGGGACGAAGCTGCAATGTCTCGCGGAAGAAGGCGGCCAAATTTTTATTGGGGCTGGAAACAAAATGTTTCATTGAGCACGACAGATAGACGCAGAGTTCTCGGCCCAAGGATCATGAATCTGTGGTCATCACATTTTTCAGGATTAAAATGAAGATGTGGTGTCCCATAGAATGATCGATGTGGTGGTGTGACTTTCGGCTTGTTTTTAGGGCACGACTCCAGGCGAGGTAGATGGTGCGATGTGTGGCGGTGGAGGATAGTCGGGAGGCAGCATCCATGCGGTACAGTATTCTGGAGGTGCCATGGCTCGTGTAGCCGAAGGTAGTAGAGATAGTCTGGCCATGAGGAAGAAGGAAAATCATTTATGAAGAAGGGGGATTGGAGAGAGAAAAACTAAAATACAATAATGTTAAAATAATAAAAAAATTAGAAATTAATGTGTTTGATTGTGGCATGCAAAAATGGGTTGGCATGGATTGATTTATGGATTTGGATTAGTAATTCAATAAGTAATTAATAACAATAATAAAATATTGTTATTATTACTTTTGATGATAAACACATTTTTCCACAACTTCTCCATGCGACCTCGGTTTGACAAAATGTCTACGACAGTGCGACCCTGACTCTGTGACAGACATTATGAGTCCAATATTGGATTTCTTATTTGGGTTTTCAGATTCGGTACCTGAAACGCTCGTGAATTAATATATTTAATATTATTATTAAATCTTCGACCTGCCATAATTCCATTGTACGACGTCCGATTGACATGCCGTCAGTGGTAACGTGATCTTGTAATTAATACGGTCGATTCAAGTTGAATGTTGGATACTAAATTCTGGTTAGTGGCTCTGGTCCACGAAACACCCACTAATAATAATAATAATAATAATAATAATAATAATAATATTAATAATAATAATAATAATAATAATAATACGGGTTCTTGTATCTGACATATCTTCCTCATACGGTGTTGGAATGATGAACCATATCTGATGTTGCAACCCAGAAATTAATATGGATGTTTCAACACCAATTTTCGATATTTAAGTCGAGGTCAAGGCATGGGCCCCACGAGGCCCGATTCACGCGTGTTACGGTGAAATGCAACTTCTTCCTTGGGTATCCATTTTGGACAAATAGATTTTCCATATCGTGTGTTTTTTCATGTGAATCGTAACGGTGTGACCCGTTTGGTTATCTGGTTCCATTTGAAGTATGCCCAGGTTGGATCAAACATGAATCTAATTGGGCCCTCAGCACTAAAATGCCAATAGCTTACAGACCGGGTGCATGTTTGACAAACTGTATACGCTTTTGGGACCCTTAGAGAGAGACAGTACTTTTAAATTACTCCATAAGAGTTTCAGAGAAACTTGGAGTTCGTCTAAGTTGGATAGCACCTGAATCTAACCGGGTCCTCGGTACTAAAATGCATATAACTTACAGACCGGGCGTCCGGTTGATGCACCGTTTGTTGCGTTGAGACCCCTTTTACATGTGCGTACATTGAGATACTTCTTCGTATGACATAGTGGCAGTTGGAGTATCGATCAGTGGATTGAGGAGTAGTCTCTCCCGGAAATGAGAAAGCATAGTGCGGGAACCCAGTAGTTCGCTGTGACGTGGAGAATGAATAATGATCCTGTGTGTGTCAGCACTGAGCGATCCAGTTTGGGTCTGCACCGAGAGAGCCAATGTGGGTCTGCACCAAGTGATCTAGTGTGGGTGAGCTCCGAGCGATCCTGTGTGGGTCAGCACCGAGCGATCCAGTGTGCGTTAGCACCGAGCGAGCCTGTGTGGGTCAGCACCGAGCGAGCCTGTATGGGTCAGCACCGAGTGATCCTTTGTGGGTAAGCACCTAGAGATCCTATGTGGGTAATAATTTTGGATCAATCATGGGTCTGTCTCTTAACAGAGTAATATTATTCTGTAGTTATATGTAATCATCTCTACTATTATACCTAAGATATACCTAGTGTGAGCTGAGTCTGTACCTGTGGGGAACTTCCCTTCATGGTAATCCCTTGGTGGTATTCTTCTATGTGGTGTACATGTGTGGTACTTACCTTCATGGTATTCCTTACTTTTTGGAATAGTTGTGCATTGGAATTTTGGGTTGGATCCTTTATTCCCTCATGATTGAGATGGGTATACTTGGTAACATAGGTATATGTGTGAGCATTTACCTAAGTAGGGTAGTCAGTTGGTTTCTTGATTTTTGGTTTATCCTTTGTGGATTTTGTGAGACCTTGAGGGTCTCGGAGTCCCTAATGAGTATCTTTATACTCACCCCTGCATAAGCTATGCCCGCACCTTATTGCGCTTGGCGCAGATGAAGGACAACATTGATCGAGGTTGTGGATAACAGGTCTAGACGGGTTTGGAGGTGGACCATACGGCGTGACACTACGTAGAGGAGATAGGAAGATGCGCAGTGCTGAGTAGGTGATCTGTACCAACCCTTCAGGTATGAAACTCAGGGGAGGACCCAATAGTTTCCTCTCTTTTTCTTTATTTGTATTGTATTTCAGTTGTACTTGCACCTTTACTATTGGGCTTGTATTCCAGCCCCTTTTACTTTCAGCACTATTTTTGTTATACAGTTTACTTGTGTTTGTATCTTGCTGTGTTCTTGGTTGAGTGTGTTTATTTCATATAAAGAAAATTCCATCCCAATTTTAGGGAATACGCCTTTTGGTGATAGTCACCTGCCCCTGGACAATGTAATGCGGGCTTGGGGTAGTCACAAAATGAGCCCCGAGGGAGTGGCCCTAAAAAATTGGTAGCAGAGGTGTCGGTTCTACCATAGAACATAAGACTTTGATCCTTATTTTTAACGAAAATAGTGTTAAGTGTGGTGAATGTGGTTATTAGCTTAGGGAATCCAGTGTTGGTGCGGTGGCAGACGTATCCACACATCAGGACCCTGACTTCTGATTTCTGACTCACTGCATGAAAACACTGATTGTGTTTGGGTGTTTTCAAGAGTTTTCTTTGTGATCTATTTGATTCAGCTCACCAGGTATAACTTTTGACGATGGTGGACCTATTTCGTTCCAGGATGCCTCCATGCAGATATCCCCAAGGGTTTCGAGAGTTGTACCCACTGATATCCCACCGAGCGACGAGGCTCTCGTGCAGGGCCCTCTTATTATGTTGGAACCTTCGGGTGGTGTACTAGAAGCACCACCACCCATTGGGAAATAGATACAACCAGCCTCATTGACAAATGGTGCATGTTTACTGAGCACGTTGCATGAGTTACAACAATAGAGGCCTCTAAGGTTTGGAGGTGAGAAAGTTTCCCATGCAGCTGAGGGCAATCTTGAGGAGGTTTCTAGAATTTTCTGCCAAGTTGAGACACTAGTAGAGCAGATGGTGATATTAGATACTAGTAATTTTCAGTGTGTGACCATGAGGATTGTCCACAGAGTTATGAGGCTTCAGTACATGGACCATTACCTGAGATAGTACCTTCGGGTAGTGTGTCCGCTATATCACTGCACGTTGGTCAGCAGTTAGAACCGGCAGTACCGGTAGAGGAAACATATAGTCTTAGTGCCTTACATGAGTTTCATCACCAGATACCCCTCAGTTTCCAAGGTGAGCACGACTCATAGGTGACTGAGGACCAGCTTGAGGCAGTGGTTAAGAATTCACTAGAGCTTCTACAGCTTCGGCGGGACGACATGTTGGTGGTTGAGTATTCATCAAGGCATACAAACCATTCCTAGTACACGATTAATATGATACGATCAGTGCTTCAGGGCTCAGACTTCTGATCAAGATGTGTTTAAGGACATCTGAGCCCACACTATTCCTCTATGGATTCCTACTTATGTTAGGGTGCTATAGAGAATATTTTTGGTTGAATGTTCTTTGGCTGAGCGGATACAACCATTGAATGTTAGCAGTGGGAAAGCTAGAAATTGGCGCAGATCTCAGAGACTTGGGCATGTAAGATGTTTCGGGAAGAGGATGTGATAGGGAAAGATGAATATGTAGGGCAGAAGACATGGTAGCAGAGCTAGGAGACTAGCATGAGGTGGTGTGCAATTCAACATGTCACAACCACCCCCCTTTTGTGGTACTCACCAGGCTCAGGGAGCTAGAGGACAGAGGAAGAGAGTAGCTTCATGCAGAAAAGGAGTGCGACCCAAGGGCTCTAGGTGTAATTCGATGTATAGTTTGTGTCTACAACCATCTACTGTATCAATATACATAGGCACCAATCATTCCTTCCTTCCACGAATCTTTTCCCAAACCTAGGGTTTTTGGTTAAACCATTGAATTGACCATCATATCTGGAGATAACATTGGGAGGAGACTCATTAATCACACTTACGCTGATGGCGTGATATGACCCTTGAGGCGAGAGTTTCGGTTGGAACCTCTTCGTGGCGGCATCGAGGCCTTACGACATTAGTTTGGGTATGAGTGGACATCCCCAATTCATATTCAGATTGACTATATTAGGAAAATGGTTTGTGGTTTATCTATAGCGTTGGTATGAGGTTTTCCCTAGTTGGAAAAAAGGAAACCCATGTAAGAGAGGATAAAATCTTTTATAGGAGGGTGCGACTGATCACTTGTCATTTGGCCAGCCTCACTCTCGTGGTAGCAGAAGTTTTGATTTTTAGTTCCTAAGAAGAGTGGATTGAGTTCCTCTAGGACTATGACTTTGAGATAGTCTATACTCCTAGTAAGGGGAACATGGTAGCAGACACACTCAACCGGAGGTCTGGGCTACAGGTGCTGAGTGAGGTGACAGAATAGATGGCCGCTTTGTAGATAACCTTTCTGGATTGAGATGGAGCATCTTTTCTTTAGTCTCTTACTGTCACTCTCCCACTCCTTCAGTAAGTCAGGGAGGCACATCATGGGCATACTGACTACAAGGCCCGACATACACAAATATCCTCAGAGTAGGCACTAGATGGGTTTTCTGAAGGTTGGGAGCACATCGTCCTATTCAGAGGACGTACCAAGGTACCAGTAGCGTTACAGAAGGAGGTGTTTAGGGATTTCTATACATACCCTATGGCTGTAAATCATGGTGTGGTGAAGATGTATCCGGACCTTCAACATCAGTACTGGTGGCCAGGGATGAAGAATGTAGTGGCATATTTTGTATCAAGATGCCTCACTTGTAAGAAAGTGAAAACTACTCAGAGCTGGAACAAGTCTTATGCTGACAGGAGGAGGGAGATCATGTCCTTCTATGGGTCTCAACTCGACGTGGTTTGTAGAGATTTCACCGAGGGGACATGTTATCACCGAGGTATATCAGTCCTTTTCTGATCCTTCAGAGGGTAGGTGAGGTGGCATACCGCTTGGATCTCCCACCATAGTTATAGAGGATGCATGATGTCTTCCATATATCCCAGCTGAGGGGATACGTGCATGACCCATCTCACATCATCTACCATGTCGAGCTGGGCCTAGACGATGGGGCGTCATTTTTGGAGGTACCAATTGAGATTGAGGATCCACAAGAGAGATTCATTCATTGGTGATCGATTCCTTTGGTGCATGTATTTTGGCAGCACATGAACCTCAATGAGAGCACATGGGAGTGGGAGGCTCATATTTATGCTCAGTAACCTTTTTTCATTATTTTTCCTTTGTTGTGGCTTTCGGGGACATAAATTCCTAATGTGGGGAGAATGTAATGTTTGATATATTCTGTATAATTATTTTTTTAATGATATAGAATTATTTTGAGACCACGAAATCTGACGGAGTGTGATTCTGAGGCCCGGAGTGCCCAAAATGATCTGTCGATATTTGGTTGAGTTTTAATTAGCGCATGTAGGCAGTTTTCCTGAAAAATTGGAATAAATCTTAAACGGTAACTCAGATATTAAATTTGAGGGCACCGTTGCATTTTGGATGGCGGTTTTACCCTAGGTGCAACTTAGGATTAGTCGGTGCGGGCCTCCTATGAGAAAACCCAAAAATGGCAGAACCATAAATAAAATAAATAAATAAATCAATAAATAATTTTATTTCTTAAATTCTTATAACTCACAAACGGTATCTCAGATTGAAAATACGAGACCACTGTTCAACTCGTGAGGGAATGCTTTATTTAAGCAGATACTAACATTGGTCGGTGCGGGCCACCAGTGAAAGTTAGTTTTAGGCCGTAAATAAAATAATTAAGTGACAATTATTTTATTTTAAAATCCATAAATTTTAAACAGTAACTCGGATTGGAAATCCTAGATTACCATCGGGTTGGTTGGGGCGTGTTTCACTTGGTCAGAGCCTAGCCTCAACCGGCACGGGTTGAGGGTGACTGTGAATAATTTTCAGAACTTTTTTTCAGGTACGTTCAAAAAATGCTCATGTGGCATTTTGTAACTTTTGAACCAGTACTCAGAATTGATATCCGGGGACACTATAGAACTCGCATCACTGATATTATCTTAAGGATACTTTCACCTTCACCATCGTGGTTTGAGGGTGGAAGTTAGTATTTCGGATCTTCATGGGAGAGTTAAAACAATAAAAATAAAATAAAGAACAACTTTTATTTTATTTTTAAAACCTCCCATTTGGTTTTTAGTAGTGGGGGCCACCCGAACTAAAAAACCCCAAATTAAATTCAATGGTGGGGACCACCCGACCCTTGAACTCCCCCTTTAATGGGAGATAAATCTTTGTTTTCCTGCCATTGATGTTCCAACTCAATTAGTTTATTTAATAAACTTATTTGGCACTTCACCATTTGGTTAAAGGATTTTTGGAAAAAAGGAGAGCTCTGGAGAACTTGGAAGGGGATTCTTCAATGAAGAACATCGACTATAATGAATAGCGACTTCGAGAATCAAAGAACGAGGAACTGACATGGAGCGTCTTGAAGGAGTGACGAACATCGACGTCCTCTTAAATGACATTGTCTTCTTCCCTATGCTATCTATAAGAAACGAGGTAGGAGTTTTTATATATGTTTGAATTTGTTTTATTGATTCTTCATATACAAAATTCATGATGACGATGGCCAAACGAACATGGCCATCATCCCCTAAATAAACTATTCTCCTCTTTCATTTTATTCTTCACGTGTTCTTTGCGCGTCCTTCAATGCCTAATATTTATTGGCACAGGAAATACTGAGTTTTTCTGAGCGAGATATATGGACGCGAATCCCACGACACAAGGATCTCAAATTTGTGATCGTTTAATTTTTCAGGCTTGTGGTGAATCCACAATGGCACAGGGAAGGAGGAAGCCAAATATTTATTGGTGCCGGAAACACAGTTTTTCGTTGAGCACGACATACAGACATGGAGATCTCGACCGGAGGATTTTGAATCTATAGTCGTCACATTTTTTGGGCTTAAAATGAAGATGTGGTAGCCCATGGAAGGGGCAACATGGCAGTCTGATTTTCAGCATGTGATCAGGGTGCGAATCCAGGTGAGGTAGATGGTGTGACCTATGGCAGTAGAGGACAGTCAGGAAGTAGCATCTAGGTGGTATGGTAGTCTAGATGCATCGTGGCTCGGGTAGCCGAACGTGGTGGAGATAGTCTGGCCATGCAGAAGAATGAAAATCGTGTATGAAGAAGGGGGGATTGGAGAGAGAAAAAAATAAAATACAATAATGATAAAATAATAAAAAGTAAATAAGAAATTGATGTGTTTGTTTCTGGAACGCAGCATGGGGAGAGCGTGGATTGATTTATGGAGTTGGAGAAGTAATTAAATAAGTAATTAATAATAATAATAAAATATTGTTATTAATACTTTTGAAAAGAAGTCTTTTTTTATGAAACTTCTCGATGTGACCTCAGTTTGATGAACCATCTACGAAAGTGCGACCCTAACTCTGAGATGGACATTCTTAGTCCAATATTGGATTTATTATTCAGGATTTCAGATAGGGTACCCGAAACACTCCTGAATTAATAGATTTAATATTATTATTAAATCTTTGACCTGCCATAACTTCTACGTGTGACATCTGATTGACTTTCCGTCAATGGAGACGTGATCCTGTTATTAATATTGTCCATTCATGTCAAATGTTGGATACTATATTCTAGTTAGTCGCTTGGGTCCATGAAACAACTGATAATAATAATATTTTTTTTATTATGGGATCATGTATCTGACATATCTCCCTCATACAGTGTCAGAATGATGAACCATTTTTGACTTTACAACCCTGAAATTAAGACTGATGTTTCAAGTTTAATTTTGGAAATTTACATCAAGGTCAAGGAGCGGGCTCCACAAGGCCTAGTTCGTGCGTGTTTTAGTGAAATGAAAATATTTCACCAGGTATCTTTTTTGGACAAATGGGTAGTCCATCTCGTGTGTTTTTTCATGTGAATTGTAATAGTGTGACCCATTTGGTTATCCGATGTCGTTTCAAGTATGTTCGGGTTAGATCAAACATGAATCCAATTGTCCCCTCGGCACTAAAATGCCTATAATTTATAAACTGGGTTCCTGCTTGATGAATTGGATACGGCATTGCGACCCATTAAGCAAGAGAGTCATTATGACTTACTCTATCAGAGTTTTGGAGAAACATGGAGTTCAGCTGGGTTGGATTGCAACCGAATCCAACCGGGCCCTCGGTACTAAAATGCATATAACTTACAGACCGAGAGTCTGGTTGACGTGCCATTTATTGTATTGAGACCCATTTTAAGCGGCGGTCCATTGAGATACTTCTTGGTGGGACTTTGTGGCTGTTGGAGTATCGACCAACAGCTTGAGAAGCAGACTCTCCTAGAGACGAGCACGATTTGTCCGGAACCCAGTAGTTGATAGTGACGTGAAGAATGAATAGCGGTCCTGTATGGGTCAGCACCGACAGATCCTGTGTGGGTCACCACTGAGAGATCCTGTGTGGTTTAGCACTGAGAGATCATGTGTGGGTTAGCACCGAGCAATCCTGTGTTGGCCAACACCGAGCGATCCTATGTGGGTCAGCACCAAGCGATCTAGTCTGGGTCAGCACTGAGCGATCCAGTGTGGGTCAGCACCTAGGGATCCAATGTGGGTTAGCATTTAGGATCCTTCATGGGTCTTCCTCTTAACAGAGTACGATGATTCAGTAGTAACATCTTATCATCTCTACTACTATACCTAAGATATACCTAGTGTGAGATGAGTCTGTACCTGTGTGGTACTTCCCTTCATGGTAATATCTTGGTGGTATTCTTCTGTGTGGAGTACCTGTGTGGTACTTACTGTCGTGGTATTCCTTCCTTTCTAGAATAGTTGAGGTTTGGACTTTTTGGTAGGATCATGTGTTCCCTTTATGATTGAGATGTGTATACTTGGTAACTTATGTATATGTATGGGCATATACCAATGTAGGGTAGTCAGGTGATGTCTTGATTTGTGGTTTATCCTTTGTGGATTTTGTGAGACCTTTTGGGTCTTGGGGTCCCTACTGAGTATTGTTTTAGTCACCCCTACATAGGCTATGCCCACACCTTGTTGGGTTTGGTGCAGATGACAGACATCATTGATCGAGGCTATGGATACCAGGTCTAGACGAGGACTAGAGGTGGACCATACAACATGACGGTACGTAGAGGAGATGGGTGGACTAAGAGTGCTGAGGATGCGATCTGTACCTACCATTCAGGTAGGAACCTCATAGGATGACACAGTAGCTACCGTTCTTTTTTCATCAGTTGTATTGTATTTTAGTTGTAATTGTACCTAAACTGTTGGGCTTGTATTCAATCCCCTTTTACTTTCAGCACTATTTTTGTTATACAGTTTACATGGGTTCGTATCTCGATGTGTTCTTAGTTCAGTTTGTTTATAGGATATAAATTCAATGCCTTCCCAGTTTTAGGGAATACGCCATTCGGTGCTAGTTCCCAGCCCCTGGCCTATGGAAGGTGGGCTTGGGGTAGTCATGGAATGAGCTCCAGGGGACGGGTCGTGACCGTCACAGTGTATGTTTCCATATATAATTAAATACTTAACATTCATTAAAAATATATTCACTTCCTATCTCATTTTATGAGATTATCATATTTGGGAAGATATTAAAATAAGTTAATATTTTCAAATATTTCATAATTATTAATAATGGGTCTGTTAATCAACAAAAAATACCCCAAGGTTTGTATGGCATGGTTTATATTGTTTAGCCCAGTCAACATTAATCAAGTTATTTTTGTGTTGAAACCGAGTCGAACATTATAAAGGGTTTTTACCCCTAGGAAAATCTATTTCACAACCATACTAAATTACTAGAATTCATTCCGATATATAAATACAAGGAAACCTCACTCTATTTAAATTTATAATTTTATTGAATATATAATTATACATAGAAATATCTATTGAGTCGGCCAAATGGTTATTCTCTCTAATATTCATTTATCCAAAAATTAGTTTCCAGCGGTTTCACTAAAATTCCTTTGATACCAATGGTATCACCATGACTCTAGGAACATAGAGCTTGTTTTTATCATAAAATAATCTAGCATGATAAAATATGTCATCTCATAATAGATAATATACATTATAACTATTGAGAGACTAAATAAATACATTATTATAACTTAATAATTTGATACATGAAATTAAACATAGAATTCTAAATCAGTACATTATTAATTATTTTATTATATCCATTCAATCATTCATATATCCCTTCAAGGTATCTTGGTGAAAGTAAATTATATTAAAAGTTTTATAACAAATTCTTATTAAGGAAATGTGTAGAATATGAGCTATCAGAGAATAAATTAAACCTAAATTACATTGTAGAGATATATAATAATCACATATTCTATATAACTTAAAATATAATAGGTTAATATATTTATAGATAATATAAAAACATACATAATAACATGTATAACAAAAAATTATTTTATAAATATGGAAATCATTATACCATACATCATAATGTTACCGTCATGCACCTGTGTTAGGACATCAAAAACAGACCATTAGGGCCTCATGAAAAGATATCATAAATTGTAAAGACCCATAAAAATTCAAGGAAATTATATTCTTAATTTTCTTTGTAATTTTACAAGAACGCAGTTTCTGACAGCACCTGATTCCGAGGCTCGGTGTTCCCGGAATCATTTTCCGAAGTTTGGCTCGGGTATGTTCAGTGAACGAACGAGCGGGTTTTTTTCTAACTTTTGAACCGGTGATTGGAATCGAATTCTGAGGGCACCAATAGAATCGCAGCGCCAGTATTTGCTTAGAAACACCATTTCTGGAGTTGCGTTTGCTCGGGTGTGGTTTTTAATTTTTGGAGATATGTTAAGAAATAAAATAAAAGTGGTGCAACACTTTATTTTATTTCACTTAAAGCCACTTAATCCAAGTTAATCGGATAAGGTGGAACCCAAAATATCCTACTAAATTGGTAGGATATTTTTGAGGTGGGCCCGCACGAGCCCCACCATTTCTTTCCCTCTAAGTAATGCACCCGCAACCCCCTCTTTAATGAAAGTCAACCATGCGTTTTTCTGGTTAAGAAACACCCCTTTTAATTGGGAAGTTAAGTCATTACAATTAATTCATCAAATTAATTGTTCATTTCTTAACTTTGAATTTCAAATTGTTGGCACGAGAATAAAATAAGACCAACACTAGGTTTGTTGAGGGATTGCTTATTGAGAGGATTTGGAGAAACACTAAAGCATGAAGATCTTCATCTTCCTTCGTTGAAGAACGCGAATAACGTGAAGAACGCGAAGAACGCATCGTCGCTGACGATGAACGCCGGCCTCCGACGAAGGGTGTTGAAGAAGCGCCGAACCCTCGGAAATCGACGACGCCGACGATCCTCCTTCTGCGATGCTCCTTCCGCGACATTCCTTCCCCGCGACAATCTTCGATCAACAACCAATTGAGGTAGGGTATTGCGGTTATTTTATTTCCTTTGTGAATTATATCCTCAACATGGGTTTAATTGGTGCAATTAAATATGTGTAATTTTAATCCTCAGAGTTTGACAACGCGACGCCGTGTACCGCGATGACAGTGACGCCCCTTCCGCGACGCGACGATCCTCTTCTTCCGTGATGGGAAATTATGCGATGAACTCATGTTCGACGACAACATTGAGGTAGGGGTTTTTGTTCATTTTAATCCATGTGATTATATCCACGGTTTGTTAAATTGATTGTCGTGAGACTTTAAAAACTGCTAACACGGTGTGTACGAACCAACGAACATGTCCGAACCCACCGCTCTCTCGTTCTTGGTGTGAGAAACGACGCACGACGACAAAACAAGTTGCACGGGAGATGTGAGGTCCTCACAGTGAAGGATGGACCCCGAGAGCACCTTTGGCAAAGACGACGCGCAATTCCGACCACCTGAACTCATCCGGTGCTCCGTGGAGCAACCCGTCAGCGCGCTGCCGGGAAGAACCGCCGCCGCCGAAGCCGGGGTGGTGGACTGACAGTCCTGCGACCGCGCGGGACTGGAAAAGGCGGGACGCAGCAACCTGGCCATGTTCGTTGGCGAGAGGCGGCCCCCCACGCGGGGCCACAAATCATTCAAGGGGGCGGCGCCCCCCTTGCGCACCGCTCGGCCGTTACGGCCGAGCCGCCTGGCGACCGGGCCGCTCCCGCGCGCGGCCGGGCCACGCCGTCTTGGTCGGACCTAGACCCGGGTCGGGTCGACCCGGTTTGGGCCGACCCAGGGGGGTTGGGTCGGGTCGGTCCGGGCCCAGACCCCCCGTTTTCGGACCTCTTTTCGGTCTTTTTCCCATATCTTGGGCTACGGACCTCCGATCGATGCACCGTCAGCGGAGATGTGATCCTTGGATCGAGAAGGTCATTTTGGTATATCGCACTCAAGGTTTCTGAGTACTTTGGGTTCTTCCGGGTTGGTTTGTACAAAAAACCAACCGGGCCCTCAGAGTGGAAACGCTCATAACTTGAGCTCCGGACGTCCGATTGATGTACCGTTGACTTTGCTGGATTCCTCTTAGTTAGAAGGTTATTTTATCTTACTCCGCCCGAGGTTTGGACGCAGGTGGAGTACGGTCGGGTTGGTTTTGACTTAAAAACCAACCGGGCCCCTAGGACGAAAAGGCCAATAACTCTCAGACTGAGCGTCCGATTGACGCGTCGTCTGTGACGTTGAGTTCCTGTTGACGATACAGAACTTTTGGATACAACATCTCCGGAATACATGTCAGTTGATGCATCGACCTCTCGGCTCGTGGAGTGGACCCTCTCGGAACGAGCATGCTGTGTGCGGAAACCCTAGCGCCGGTTGAGACTTGACGACTGCTGATCGAACGACTCGGTGTGTTACGGATAGCCCAGTGGGAAGCGCTTGGTTGTAGCAGCAGACCCACGGCGGAGGAGCGGTTGGTTGTAGCGGCAGACACGCGGTACTCAACAGAAGGAGTACCTCTGGAGGCTATGAGGGGGAGCGCTTGGTTGTAGCGGCAGACCCACGACGGAGGAGCACTTGGTTGTAGCGGCAGACCTACGATGAAGGAGCGCTTGGTTGTAGTCGCAGAGCCATGGCAGAGGAGCACATGGTTGTAGCGACAGACCTGTGGTACTCAACAGAAGGAGTACCTCTAGAGGCTATGAGGGGTAGCACTTGGTTTTAGCGGCAGACCCATGGTGGGAAGCGCTTGGTTGTAGCAGGAGTCCCACAGTACTCGATAGGTGGAGTACTACAGTAGTCCAAGGTTAGAGGGAAGCTCTTGGTTGTAGTGGCATACCCATTGTACTTGATATAGAAGGAGTTTCCAAATAGCTACGGTTTCAACTTCATGATCGATCCTTTGTGGGTCATTGCGGGGGTTAGTACCTATCGATCCTTTGTGGGTCCGACGACTTAGATGAATCAATGGCTATATCTGATCATCTCTATCGTCATACAAAGAAGTATACCTGTGTGAGCGGAATCCTGTTTTTTTTCCTTTGTGGATTGTGTTGTGCTTTCCTGTGTGGACTAGGTTGTGATTTTCTATGTGGACTGGGTTGTACTTGGGCTCAGAGGTTGGAGCGGACTGGAATTGGTGACTTAGGTATATGTATGGGCATATACCTAAGCAGTGTCGGATGTTACTTCGTGATTGTATCTTTCCTTTATGGATTATACTTTGTGGATTATGGGAGACATTTGGGGGTCTCGGGGTCCCTACTGAGTAGCTTATACTCACCCCTTCATGGGCTATTCCCGCACTACATTGTGTTGGTTGCAGACGATGGACAACGCTGATCGTGGTTGAGGCTTGCGGAGCAGGAAGATACCTGGAGGTGGACCACTGGGTGGGACGTACTCGGAGCGGTCGGCTGGACCCGAGGAGTAGTGGAGGATATCTGTACCCACCCTTCGGGTGGGACTTCCAGTGGACGACTCGATGCTGCGACTCTACTTTACAGTGGTTGTTTTCACTTCTAGTTGTACTTTACTTTTAGTTTGTGTTTGTATATTGTCCCACTTACTTTTCCGCACTTAATGTTGTTCTCAGTTTTTACTTAGTGTTTACTTCTATTACTTGCTTGCTCTATGGTGTTTGTTTACTTTACAAAGGCAATTCCTTCCTTTTTTACTGGGAATTACGCCTTGGTGCTAGTCGCCAGCCCCAGGCCTATGGAAGGCGGGCTTGGGGTAGTCACGGTACGGGCCCCGAGGACGGGTCGTGACAAATTGGTATTAGAGGAGTATGGTTCTACCGCAGAACATGGGACTCTGATCTTTTTCTATGTGAAGCAATAGTGTTAAGCGTATTGGGTGTGGTTATCAGTTCAGGGAGTCCAGTGTTGGTACGGTGGCCGATGTATCCGTACACCAGGACCCTGACTTCTGATTTCTGACTTAATGCGTAAAAACATTGATTGCATGTGTGTTTCAAGTTTTCTTTGTGATTACTTTATGTCAGCTCACCAGGTATATTGTTTGACCGTGGCACACCTGTTTCTTTTCAGGATGGCCCCACGATGGCAACCAACTAGGGTTCTAAGAGTTGTGTGTGACGACAGCCCACCGAGCGACTAGGCCTCGGTACATGGCCCTTTAACAGTAGAGGCACCGGCGGTACCTCTACCCACTGAGCCACCGATGCTACCCGCCCCAGCCGATGATGATGCACGCCGCCTTACTTCACTGCACGAGTTCTAGCATCAGCGACCGCCCAGGTTTCGCGGGGAGACGGACCCCCAGGAAGCCAAGGATTGGCTGGAGGCAGTGGTATGAGTTTTTAGGTTAGTGAGGACACCAACAGACCTCATGGTGATCCTCGTAGTGAGACTACTACATGCGGCAGTAGGAAGATGGTGGAGCTTGACGATCCAGGTGCACGATGAGGCATCTCTCCTTTGGACGGACTTTCAGAGCCTCTTCCACTCAGAGTTCATCCCAGCCACCCTCCATGTGTTGCGCATCCAGGAGCTTCTACAGCTGCGGCTGGGCAGCATGACAGTTGCCCAGTACACTGCGAGGCTTACCGATCTCTCTCGCTATTCCACGGACATGTTATGAGACCCATTTATTAGGTCCCGAACCTTCGAGCAGGGGCTCAGGCGAGAGATCGGAGCATCAGTTGTTTCTCACAGCATTCCGACACAGACAGGGGTGTTGGAGCGAGCCCTCTTAGTGGAGAGTTTCCTTGCCGACCAGTCTCCAGCAGAAGGACCCACCACTAGCTAGCATGCGGCAGAGTCTTCTGCAGCGGGCAGTAGACAGATGACGCAGGGGTCCAAGAGGACTAGACCTACAGGTGGTCAACCGCATGACACATGATCGTTTGTGTAAGGCACCCGGGGTGGACAAGGACTTACCATGAGCAGAAACTGTTACTCATGCGGCGGGGTTGGTCACATGGCTCATGACTGTCCGACCCGCCATACGGATGACTAGAAGATGAATGAAGGACCTCCCAGGCAGAGGAAGATGTTCGATCAAGGCGGACCACATGGAGCAGGAGACCGTTGCAGGGGAGCTGGCCATGCAGCTGGAGGTGGAAGATGCTTTGAGGTGTTGCCGCCACTACCACCAGGAGGTCCACCCCGACCACAGGGAGCTGGTGGACATGGGAGAGCTCATCTTCAGGTAGCTAAGGCCTACGATCATGGAGCTCCGGGTGCATATGGATAGGAGCGGGACTAGCTCCAGACCTGGAGACTTTTGTTTATGCTGCTTCGAGCATTGTTGATGTTTGATCGTAGATGATTTGTGTCTTTGTACTTTGAGTTGCAGTAATAAAAGACACCTTTCTTTTGGCGTTTACCTTCCTATCCTCTCTTTATGTTGTTACTAAGAGGTTCCAGTTTAAAAACCATTGACTTGACCCTCACTTTGAGATACCTACTGGAGGAGACCCAGTGACCACACACTGATGCCGACAGTGTGACTAAACCCATAGAGGTGAGAGTAACAGTTGGATCTCTTGGTAGTAGCATCGAGGCCTTACGACGTCATCCTTGGTGTGGGTTAGTATCATCAATGACGGGATTGACTATATTAGGCGAAAAATGTGGTTTATTTAGGGGATAAGACCAGATTTATCTTCTCGGCAAAGAAGAAATATCAACAGATCTTGTAGGATCAGAAAGGTCCAAGTCATCCAAGAGCAGATGAGGACAGCTCAGAGCCGGAAAAAGTATTGTACTAATAGGAGGCGGAGACCACTAGAGTTCGAGGATGGAAACCACTTTTCCTTACGGGTCACACCTCGACGTGAGTTACAGGAATGTGGTTGAGGCGACAAGTTATCACTGAGGTTCAATGGACCTTTCTAGGTCCTCGGCATGGTAGGCGAGGTGGTTTACCGCATAACCCACCCACCTCAGTTGCACCAGGTGCACGACGAATTTCATGTATCTCAACTGGGGAGATACGAGCTCGACCAGACGCATATCATTGACCATGGGGAGCTAGACATTGATAATGGGGTGACGTTTGCGGAGGTCCCGGTGGAGATAGAGGATCGACATGAGCGGGTCCTACATGGACGATCGATCCCTCTAGTGCGCATCAGATGGAAGCACGGGAACCTCCAGGAGAGCACTTGGGAGCGGGAGGCTCAGATGCGTGCTCAGTACCCACATTTGTTTTGCCTAGTTTATGATGTATCATTATGGGGAAGTAAATCCCTGAGGGGGGAGTGATGTAAAGACCCGTAAAAATTCAATGAATTTTTTTTCTTAATTTTCATTGAAATTTTACAAGAACACAGTTTCTGACCACACTTGATTCCGAGGCCCGGTGTGCCTGGAATCATTTTCCGAAGTTTGGCTCGGGTACGTTCAGTGAACGAACGAGCGGGTTTTTTATAACTTTTGAACCAGTGCTCGGAATCGAATTCTGAGTGCACCGATGGAATCACAGTGCTGGTATTTGCTTAGAATCTCCATTTCTGGAGTTGCGTTTGCTCGGGTGTGGTTTTTAATTTTTGAGGTTAAGTTAATAAATAAAATAAAAGTGGTGAAACACTTTATTTTATTTCACTAAAAGCCACTTAAGACAAGTTAAGCGGATAGGGTGGAACCCAAAATATCCTACCCACTTGGTAGGATATTTGTGAGGTGGGTCCCGCACGAGCCCCACCGTTTCTTTCCCTCTAAGTAACGCAAATGCAACCCCCTATTTAATGAAAGTCAACCGTGCGTTTTTTCTGGTTATGAAACGCCCCTTTTAATTGGGCAGTTAAGTCATTACAATTAATTCAACGAATTCATTCTTCATTTCGTAATTTTGAATTTCAAATTTTTTTCATGGGAAAAAAATTAGACCAACACTAGGTTTTTTGAGGGGTTTCTTGTTGAGAGCATTTGGAGAAACTCTAAAACTTGAAGATCTTCATCCTCCTTCGTTGAAGAGCGCGAAGAACACGAAGAACGCGAAAAACGCGAAGAACATATCATCGCCGACGCAGAACGCCGACCTCCGAAGAAGGGTGAAAAAGAAGCGCTGAACCCTCGGAGATTGACGATGTCGACGATCCTCCTTCCGCGACGCTCCTTCCGCGACATTCCTTCCCCGTGATAATCTTCGATCAACAACCGATTCAGGTAGGGGATTATGGTTCTTTTAATTCCTTTGAGAATTAGATCCTCAACATGGGTTTAATTGGTGCAATTAAATCTGTGGGATTTTAATCCTCGGAGTTTGACTACGTGACTCCATGTACCACGACGACAGCGAGGCCCCTTCCGCGACGCGACGATCCTCTTCTTCCGCGATGAACTCACGTTCGACGACAACGTTTATGTAGGGGTTTTTTTTCATTTTAATCCATGTGATTATATCCTTGGTTTGTTAAAATGGTTGTTGTGAGACTTTTAAAACCTCTAGCGCGGTGGGTGCGGACCAACGAACAAGTCCAAACCCACCGCCCTTTAGTTCTTGGTGTGCGAAACGGTGGATGATGACAAAACAAGACGCACGAGCGATGTGAGGTCCTCGCAGTGAAGGACGGACCCCAGGAGGGCCTTTGGCGAATACAATGCGCAATTCCGACCACCGGAACTCGTCCAGTGGTCCACGGAGCAACCCACAGGCGCGCCACGCCGTCACGGCGGCGGGAGGCGGCGGCGCCGGACCCGTCGTCGGGAAGAACCGTCGTGGTTGAAGCCACGGTGGCGGGCAGACAGTCCTGGGACCACGCGGGACCGGCGAAGGTGGGACGCGGCAACCCGGCCACGTCTTTTGGCGAGAGGCGGCCCCCCACGCGGGGCCGCAGATCATTCAAGGGGGCGGCACCCCCTAGGCGCACCGCTCGACCATTACGCCCGAGCCACTTGGCGACCGGGCCGCGCCCGCGCCTGCTGGGACGGGTCGCACGTAGGCCGGGCCGTGCCACCCAGGCTGGCCCAGACCACGTTGGATGGGTCGTGTTGACCCGGTTCGGGCCGACCCCGAGGGGGGTTGGGCCGGGTCGGTCCGGGCCCAGACCCCCCCGTTTTCGGACCTCTTTGATCTTCTACCCATATCATGGTCTAAGGACCTCCGATAGATGCACCGTCAGCAGAGATGTGATCCTTGGATCGAGACGGTCGTTTTCGTATATCGTACTCAAGTTTTCAGAGTACTTTGGGTTCGGCCGGGTTGGTTCGTACACGAAACCTACCGGGCCCTCGGAGCAGAAACGCTCATAACTTGAGCTCCGGACGTCCAATTGACGTACCGTCGAATTTGATGGATTCCTCTTAGTGAGATGGATATTTTTTATTTCTCCGCCGAAGGTTTGGACGCAGGTGGAGTACGGTTGGGTTGGTTTTGACTTAAAAACCAACCGTGCCCCTTGGATGAAAAGACCAATAACTCTCACACTGAGCGTCCGATTGACGCGCCGTCTGTGACGTTGAGTTCATGTTGACGATACAGAACTTTTGGATACATCAACTCTAGACTACATGTCATTTCATGCATCGACCTCTTGGCTCGTGGAGTGGACCCTCCTAGAACGAGCATGTTGTGTGCGGAAACCCTAGAGCCGGTTGAGACTTGACGACTGCTGATCGAATGACTCAGTGTGTTACGGATAGCCCAGTGGGAAGCTCTTGGTTGTAGCAGTAGACCCATGGAGGAGGAGCGGTTGGTTGTAGTGGTAGACCCCTGGTACTCAACAGAAGGAGTACCTCTGGAGGCTATGAGGGGGAGCGCTTGGTTAGAGTGGCAGACACACGACGGAGGAGTGCTTGGTTGTAGAGGCAGACTGACGATGGAGGAGCGCTTGGTTGTAGTAGCATGGGGGAGCGCTTGGTTGTAGCAGTAGGCCCATGGCAGAGGAACACTTGGTTGTAGTGGCAGACCCATGGTACTCAATAGAAGGAGTACCTCTAGAGGATATGAGGGGGAGCGTTTGGTTGTAGTGGCATACCCATGGTGGGAAGTGCTTGGTTGTAGCAGCAGGCCCACAGTACTCGATAGGTGGAGTACTATAGCCGTCCAAGGTTAGAGGGAAGTGCTTGGTTGTAGCGGCATACCCACTGTACTTGATATAGAAGGAGTTTCCCAATAGCTATGGTTTCAACTTCATGATCGATCCTTTGTGGGTCATTTCGGGGTTTAGTACCTATAAATCCTTTGTGGGTCCGACGACTTAGATGAATCAGTGGCTATATCTGATAATCTCTATCGTCATACGAAGAAGTATACCTGTGTGAGCTGAATCCTATTTTGTTTTCCTTTGTGGATTTTATTGTGCTTTCCTGTGTGGACTGGGTTGTGATTTCCTATGTGGACTGGGTTGTACTTGGGATCAGAGGTTAGAGCAGACTAGAATTGGTGACTTAGGTATATGTATGGGCATATACCTAAGCAGTGTCAGATGTTACTTCGTGATTGTATCTTTCATTTGTGGATTATACTTTGTAGATTCTGGGAGACATTCGAGGGTCTCGGGGTCCCTACTGAGTAGATTATACTCACCCCTACACGGGCTATGCCCGCACTACTTTGTGTTGGTTGCAGAGGATGGACAACACTGATCGTGGTTGAGGCTTGCGGAGCAGGACAATACCTGGAGGTGGACCACTGGGTGGGACGTACTCGGAGCGGTCGGCTAGACCCGAGGAGTAGTGGAGGCTATCTGTACCCACCCTTTAGGTGGGAATTTCAGTGGACGACTTGACGCTGCGGCTCTACGTTACAGTTGCTGTTTCCCTTCCAGTTGTACTTTACTTTCAGTTTGGGTTTGTATACTAGCCCACTTACTTTTCCGCACTTACTGTTGTTCTCAGTTTTTACTTAGTCTTTACTTATACTGCTTTCTTGCTTTGTGGTGTTTGTTTACTTTACAAAGGCAATGCCTTCCCTTTTTACCGGGAATTATGCCTTGGTGCTAGTCTCCAGCCCGTGGCCTGTGGAAGGCGGGCTTGTGTTAGTCACGACACGGGCCCCGAGGACGGGTCGTGACAAATTGGTATCAAAGGAGTTCGGTTCTACCCCAGAACATGGGACTCTGATCTTTTTCTATGTGAAGCAATAGTGTTAAGCGTATTGGGTGTGGTTATCAGTTTAGGGAGTCCAGTGTTGGTGCGTCAGCTGACATATCCGTACACCAGGACCCCGATTTCTGATTTCTAACTTAATGCATGAAAACATTTATTGCATGTGTGTTTCATGTTTTATTTATGATTACTTTATGTCAGCTCACCAGGTATACTTTTTGATCGTGGATCACCTGTTTCTTTTCAGGATGACCCCACGACGGCAGCAATCTAGGGTTCCGAGAGTTGTGCATGACGACAGCCCACCGAGCGACACAGCCTTGGTACAGGGCCCTTTGACAGTAGAGGCACCGGCGGTACCTCTACCCGCCGAGCCACCAATGCTACCCGCCCCAGCCGCTGATGATGCACGCCGCCTTAGTGCACTGCACGAGTTCCAGCGTCAGCGACCGCCGAGGTTCCGTGGGGAGATGGACCCCCAGGCAGCCAAGGATTGGTTGGAGGCAGTGGTATGAGTTTTTAGGTTAGTGAGGACACCAGCAGACCTCATGGTGATCCTCACAGCGAGCCTAATGCACGCGGCAGCAGGCAGATGGTAGAGCTTGATGCTCCAGGGGCATGATGAGGCATCTCTCTTCTGGACAGACATTGAGAGCCTCTTCTCCTTTGAGTTCGTCCCATCCACCCTCCGTGCGTTGCGCATCCAGTAGATTCTACAGCTGCGGCATGGTAGCATAACAATAGCCCAGTACGCGGCGAGGTTTACCGATCTCTCATGCTATTCCACGGACATGGTACGAGACCCATTCTTCGGGGCCCGAACCTTCGAATAGGGTCTCAGGAGAGCAATCAGAGCTTCAGTTGTTTCTCACAGCATTCCGACACAGACCGGGGTGTTGGAGCGAGCCCTCTTAGTGGAGAGTTTCCTTACTGAGCAGTCTCCAGCAGCAAGACCCACCACTAGCTGGCATGCGGTAGAGTCTTCTGCAGCGGGCAGTAGACAGATGACGCTGGGGTCCAAGAGGACTAGACCTACTGGTGGTCGACCATGTGACACAAGATCATTTGTGCGAGGCCCCCGAGGTGGACAATGACTTACCATGAGCGGACAATGTTACTCATGCAGCGGGGTTGGTCACATTGCTCGTGACTGTCCGATCCACCATACGGATGACCAGAAGATGAACGAAGGACCTCCCAGGAAGAGGCATAGGTTCGATCGAGGCGGACCGCATGTAGTAGGAGACAGTGGCAGGGGAGCTGGCCATGCAGCTGGAGGTGGACGATGCTTCGAGGTGTTGCCACCACCACCACTAGGAGGTCCTCCCCGACTGCAGGGAGCTGGTGGACATGGGAGAGCTCAGCTTCATGCAGTTGAGGCCTATGATCATGGAGCTCCGGGAGCAGATGGATAGGAGCGAGACTAGCTCCAGACCTGGAGACTTTTTTTTTATGATGCTTCTATAATTGTTGATTTTTGTTCATAGATGATTTGTGTCTTTGTACTTTGAGCTGCAGTAATAAAAGAAACCTTTCTTTTGGCGTTTACCTTCCTGTCCTCTCTTTATGTTGTTACAAAGAGGTTCTGGTTTAAAAACCATTGACTTGACCCTCACTTTGAGATACCTACTGGAGGAGACCCAGTGACCACACACTGATGCCGACAGTGTGACTCAACCCATGGAGGTGAGAGTAATGGTTGGATCTCTTGGTAGTAGTGTCGAGGCCTTACGACGTCATCCTTGGTATGGGTTAGTATCATCCATGATGGTATTTACTATACTAGGCGAAAAACATGGTTCATCCAGGGGATGAGACCAGATTTCTCTTCTTGGAAAATAAGAAATCTCAGCAGCACTTGTAGGACCAGAAAGGTCCAAGTCATCCAAGAGCGGATGGGGACAGCTCAGAGCCGGCAAAAGTCTTGTGCTGAGAGGAGGTGGAGACCACTAGAGTTCGAGGATGGAGACCATGTTTCCTTACGGGTCACACCTCGACGTGAGTTATGGGAATGTGGCCGAGGAGACAAGTTATCACCGAGGTTCAATGGACATTTCTAGGTCCTCCGTAGGGTAGGCGATGTGGTTTAATGCTTGACCCACCCACCTCAGTAGCACCAGGTGCGCGACGACTTCCATGTATCTCAACAGGGGAGATACGAGCTCGACCCGACACATATCATTGACCATGGGGAGCTTGACATTGATGATGGCACAACATTTGTGGAGGTCCCGGTGGAGATTGAGGATCGACAGGAGTGGGTCCTACGTGGACGATCGATCCCTCTAGTGCGCATCAGATGGAAGCACGAGAACCTCCAAGAGAGCACTTGTGAGTGGGAGGCTCAGATGTGTGCTCAGTACCCACATTTGTTTCCCTAGTTTATGATGTATCTTTATGGGGACGTAAATCCCTAAGGTGGGAGTGATGTAAAGACCCATAAAAATTCAATGAATTTTTTTTATTAATTTTCTTTGGAATTTTACAAGAACGCGGTTTTTGACGGCACCTGATTCCGAGGCCCGGTGTGCCCGTAATCGTTTCCCGAAGTTTGGTTCGGGTACGTTCAGTGGACGAATGAGCGGGTTTTTTTTCTAACTTTTGAACTGGTGCTCGGAATCGAATTCCGAGGGCACCATTGGAATCACAGTGCTGGTATTTGCTTAGAAATTCCATTTCCGGATTTGCATTTGCTCATGTGTGGTTTTTAATTTTTGGGGTTAAGTTAAGAAATAAACTAAAAGTGGTGCAACACTTTATTTTATTTCACTTAAAGCCACTTAAACCCACTTAAGCCAAGCTAAGAGGATAGGGTGGAACCCAAAATATCCTACCCACTTGGTAGTATATTTGTGAGGTGGGGCCCGTACGAGCCCCACCGTTTCTTTCCCTCTAAGTAACGCACCCGCAACCCCCTCTTTAATGAAAGTCAACCGTGCATTTTTCTAGTTTAGAAACGCCCCTTTTAATTGGGCAGTTAAGTCATTACAATTAATTCATCGAATTAATTGATCGTTTCTTAAATTTGAATTTCAAATTATTGGCCTGGGAATAAAATAAGACCAACACTAGGTTTGTTGAGGGGTTTGTTGTTAAGAGGATTTGGAGAAACTCTAAAGCTTGAAGACTTCATCCTCCTTCATGGAAGAATGCGAAGAACGTGAAGACCGCGAAGAACGCATCGTCGCCGACGAATAACGCCAGCCTCCGATGAAGGGCGATGAAGAACCGTCGAACCCTCAGAGATCGATGATGCCGACGATCCTCCTTCCGCGAAGCTCCTTCTGCGACATTCCTTCCCCGCGACAATCTTCGATCAACAACCGATTGAGGTAGGGGATTGAGGTTCTTTTAATTTCTTTGTGATTTATATCCTCAACATGGGTTTAATTGGTGCAATTAAATCTGTGGGATTTTAATCCTCGGAGTTTGACTACGCGACGCCGTGTACCGAAACGACAGCGACGCCCCTTCCACGACGCGACGATCCTCTTCTTCCGCGATGGTCAATTTCGCGACAAACTCACGTTCGATGACAACGTTGAGGTAGGGGTTTTTGTTCATTTTAATCCATGTGATTATATCCACGGTTTGTTAAAATGATTTCTGTGATACTTTTAAAACCGCTAACGTGGTGGGTGCGGACCAATGAACAAGTCCGAACCCACCGCCCTTTCGTTCTTGGTGTGCGAAACGGCAGACGACGACAAAACAAGCCGCACGGGTGATGTGAGGTCCTCGCAGTGAAGGAAGGACCCCGGGAGGGCCTTTGGCGAAGACGACGCGCAATTACGACCACCAGAACTCGTCCGGTGCTCCGTGGAGCAACCCGCCAGTGCGCGACGCCGGCACGGTGGTGCCGACGATGGGAGGCGGCGGCGCCCGACGCGTCGTCGGGAAGAACCGCCGCGGCTGAAGCCACGGAGGCGGGCCGGCAGTCCTGCGACCGCGCGGGACCGGCGAAGGCGGGACACGGCAACCTGACCGCGTCCGTAGGTGAGAGGCGGCCCCCCATGTGGGTTCGCGGTTCATTTAAGGGGGCGGCGCCCCCCTTGCGCACCGCTCGGCCGTTACGGCGGAGCCTCCTGGCGACCAGGCCGGGACCGCGCCGGCCTGGGCCGAGTCGTGCCCAGGCCGGGCCGCGCCGTGCCAGCCGGGTCAAACCCAGACCCTGGTCTGGTCGAACCGGTTTGGGTTGACCCATGGGGGGGTTGGGCCGGGTCGGTCCGGGCCCAGACCCCCCTTTTTCAGACCTCTTTTCAGTCTTTTGCCCATATCTTGGGCTACGGACCTCCGATCGATGCACCGTCAGTGGAGATGTGATCCTTGGATCAAGACGGTCGCTTTAGTATATCACACTCAAGGTTTTTTTAGTACTTTGGGTTCGGCCTGGTTGTTTCGTACATGAAACCAACTGGGCCCTCGGAGCGGAAACGCTCATAACTTGAGCTCCGGACGTCCGATTGACGTACCATCGACTTTTCTGGATTCCTCTTAGTGAGAAGGTTCTTTTGGCTTACTCCGATTGAGGTTTGGACATAGGTGGAGTACGATCGAGTTGGTTTTGACTTAAAAACCAACCGGGCCCCTAGGATTAAAAGGCCAATAACTCTCAGACCGGGCGTCTGATTGACGCGCTGTCTATGACGTTGAGTTCCTGTTGACGATACAGAACTTTCAGATACATCAACTCTAGACTACATGTCAGTTGATGCATCGACCTCTCGGCTCGTGGAGTGGACCCTCCCGAAATGAGCATTCTGTGTGCGGAAACCCTAGATCCTGTTGAGACTTGACGACTGCTGATCGAACAACTCGGTGTGTTACGGATAGCCCAGTGGGAAGCGATTGGTTGTAGCAGGAGACCCACGACGGAGGAGCGCTTGGTTGTAGCGGTAGAACCGCGGTACTCAACAGAAGGAGTACCTATGGAGGCTATGAGGGGGGTGCTTGGTTGTAGCGGCAGACCCACGACCGAGGAGCACTTGGTTGTAGCGGCAGACCTACGATGGAGGAGCACTTGGTTGTTGCAGCACGAGGGAGCGCTTGGTTGTAGCAGCAGGCCCACGGCAGAGGAGCACTTGGTTGTAGCGGCAAACCCGTGGTACTCAACAGAAGGAGTATCTCTAGAGGCTATGGGGGGGAGCGGTTGGTTGTAGCGGTAGACCCATGGTGGGAAGAACTAGGTGGTAGCAGTAGGCCCACAATACTCAATAGGTGGAGTACTACAGCAGTCCAAGGTTAGAGGGAAGCGCTTGGTTGTAGCGGCATAACCACTGTACTTCATATAGAAGGATTTTCCCAATAGCTATGGTATCAAATTCATGATCGATCCTTTGTGGGTCATTACGGGGGTTAGTACCTATCGATCCATTGTGGGTCTGACGACTTAGATGAATCAGTGGCTATATCTGATCATCTCTATCGTCATACGAAGAAGTATACCTATGTGAG
Organism: Viscum album; assembly: GCA_963277665.1. Lineage (NCBI taxonomy): Eukaryota > Viridiplantae > Streptophyta > Magnoliopsida > Santalales > Viscaceae > Viscum > Viscum album. The sequence goes on along the minus strand of OY728121.1, from coordinate 80,658,503 downwards.
CTGAATCCTGTTTTGTTTTCCTTTGTGGATTGTGTTGTGCTTTCCTGTGTGGACTGGGTTATGATTTCCTGTGTGGACTGGGTTGTATTTGGGCTCAGAGGTTGGAGCGGACCAGAATTGGTGACTTAGGTATATGTATGGGCATATACCTAAGCAGTGTTGGATGATACTTCGTGATTGTATCATTCCTTTTTGGATTATCTTTTGTGGATTCTGGGAGACCTTCGGGGGTCTCAGGGTCCCTACTGAGTAGCTTATACTCACCCCTGCACGGGCTATGCCCACACTACGTTGTGTTGGTTGCAAATGGCGGACAACGCTGATCGTGGTTGAGACTTGTGGAGCAGGATGGTACCTGGAGGTGGACCACTGGGCAGGACATATTCGGAGCGGTCGGCTGGACCCGAGGAGCAGTGGAGGCTATCTGTACCCACCATTCAGGTGGGACTTCCAGTGGACGACTCGACACTGCGACTCTACTTTACAGTTGCTGTTTTCCCTTCCAGTTGTACTTTACTTTCATTTTGGGTTTTTATACTGGCCCACTTACTTTTCCGCACTTACTGTTGTTCTCAGTTTTTACTTAGTGTTTACTTCTACTACTTGCTTGCTCTGTGGTGTTTGTTTACTTTACAAAGGAAATGCCTTCCCTTTTTACCTGGAATTACACCTTGGTGCTAGTCGCTAGCCCCTGGCCTATGGAAGGCAGGCTTGGGGTAGTCACGACACGGGCCCCGAGGACGGGTCGTGACATAAATAACATTGAATGCGTACATAAAATAACAAGTCTCTTCTGTATCATCAGACCTATAGATGAATCTAGGGTCTATAAATATACCAACATTTCACTTCCTATATATAATGCATTCATCATATTAGTGGGTTGAATAAACCTCACCATACATAATTGACATGTATATCTAAATTTTATAACTGACATGAATATTTCCATATTTTTTCACCAGTAAAATAACTTCATGATAAAAATATATCCCAAGTAATATGGTGGATAATATAATTATATTATATCCTATGTAATTTAAATAATTCGTCAAGTGATGTTGGAATAGTGTAAAATACATTTAAAATAATGATCAACTAATTCGTTGAAATTGTGAAAAAATATCCTTTTTTGGATATAAAAATTATAGTTAAAAAAACTCATATGAATATAAAAAGCTATGGAATATTATAATGAAATATTCAATGTAATGAATTTTTTTATATTGGTAAAATATTTTCCTATAAAATTCATTATAATGATCATCAAATTCACACCATTGAAAATAATTAAATATTAGCTCATAAATAAGGACTAGTCAATAAAAATTATAATAATTAAAACAAATGAAAATATATCTGAAAATATATTTATACAATAATATAATAATATAAAAAATCTTCTTTAGATTATTTCAGTAATCAGAGACATTGATGAAAGAGTTCAACTTCCAGAATGGAAATAAGTTAACCTTCTATAAAAACATTGCCTAGATTGTATTAATTAAAAAAAATAAGAAAATAAAAGAAAAAATAGTAACATAAAAACAAAACTATATGAGGAAAAAAAATATATTTTAATGGATTGTGTTATTATAATTTTCATCAGTAGACATTTCAACCTATACAATCCTAAATAAAAATGATATTATAGATTAAACTCTTACAGTATGTCCTAATTTCATTGTAATTCCATTAATCCCCCTTTATAATAAATATAAATTAATTATAATATTACACTAAAACCATATTCTTATGAATAATTCCATACATGTATTACATATATCTTCAAATCACCTATTCATTAAGAATCATTCATTATTATCATCTGTTTTAGTGTTAATTGTATCATTTTTATATATATTTTTTTTTAGAATTTCCGATCAATACACAATGATCAAACATACCAAACCTTGAAAATTTTAATAATTTCATGTATATTTTATTATTAAATAATAGAACTATTATTCCGTATCTTTAATCAGTCTTCTCATAATCAATAAAAAATTAATATTCTAGGTTGTAAAACCGGCCTAAGAAATAAAATTTTTAATTAATGAATGGGTAAAAAATGATTATGTGTAATAAGAATTTAAAATTTATATATTATTATATTTTTCATAAACACTATATATATTTAATATCTATAACATTAGAACCACATATAAAATAAAAAACATTTAAAAAAAATTATATCACTCATAGTGATGACATTCTCTACTTATGCATGAATGACACATCCATTTTATACTATGAAAGAGGAAAAGGATGAAGATAATATTATATCATTATACAATAATTATTACAAAATTAATATCTTATAAATCTAGTAAATACATGATTACAATGTACTATGTTTTTTGTTTTTGAAACTGAATGACGTCACTAATTTGAAGTAGTAGTCCTCATGTATACATATGAGACACTTTCATTTACCATTTTATAGAATGGAATGGAAAATGTATATCCCATAGTCATAACGAGATAACAATGTATTTCTGATACAATAAATTTTTAATATGGATATTGTAATGACCCGAATCTGGAGCCCCTCCACTAGTGCCCCATACCCGGTTCACCACATGACCTCAAGTGCATTTACCAAAATGCCAGAGGCTGTCGACTAGCAGCGAGGGCCTTGGTAAGTTATTGGGGAACTATGCACTCATTCGGTAAGGTATACAAGGTAAGAAAAACAACAATAAACAGCAGAAGCAGTAAACAATATGCAACAATGGAAACCAAATAGCAGAAGCAATGAATATACATAAGAATGATAACAATAATGCAGCAGGTACGAGTATCTATGGGAAACAGCAAACACAACAACGTGCTAGAATAAAATGGAAAACAAAGTGCAAAGGAAAACAAAATAAACTGTTAAGCATCATGATCCACGGCTTGGTCCCATGCTCTCCAGCTCCAGCGCAATCAAGAACCTGAAGTAAAAGGGCGCTTTCCCTTATCTATACCTACAAACACATAGTCTATTTGGGCCCAAAATCATGGCCCAAATAGGGTGTGATATACAATCCCAGTAGGCAATCATCCAAATATCTGTGCCTAACAGTCAATGAATACATGGCAGTAATATAACAAGAAGCAGTAAATAGAAAATTACAAGTAGCTACAATCCATAGTTCCAACAAATAAAGTACACAAGTAAATAGTCAGCAACAAGAAGAAAACAGGTAACCCTCTGGGTAGCTCTCACAGCCTAACACCTATGGTTCAACCTATAAGTACTAGCAACCCTCTAGGAGGCACACACAGTCTCACCCCTCTGGTTCAGCTATGAAATTAATAGACTCTATTGGGAAGAACTCACTGTCAATTCCCCCTATAGTCTCGTATTGTGCAAAAGGCTCTTTGGGGAAGCACTCAATGTCTATTCACCCTATGGCCCACGTCGAGGAACTACGGACTCTATGAGGAAGCACTCAATGTCAATTCCCCATGTGGTCTCGCATTTTAAATAAAGACACTCTAGAGAGGCCCTTCCGTCAATTCTCCCTTTGGTCTACTACTGTAGGTTCTCACAGTTCTGAGTGAAAGGTAAAACATGATCAGTGTGCATGTACATCGTCCAAGTAAACCTCAAGAACAACTTGGCTATCAACTAAGGCTCAACAACATAACAAGGTAGCTATTTTAGTGTCCTATGACTAAGCATGGAAACTGGAAAAACGCCAAACAGGTAGAACAAGCATAGAAAACATGCAAGGTTCAGTAAAGCTACCAGAATCATATGCAAAACATCTACTCTGGCAATCATGAAATGCAGGCAATACAACAAGGTAAAAACAGGAAAACACAATACCCCGTTCAAGGGTATTGGTGTAATTTGCACAAAATATTCATCAAATTTCAACAGAAAGGCCTAAACCACCTACCTCGATCCTAGGAGATCAATATACATGAATGACGATGGAAAATTCCCCTTAGAATGACTTAGATCTGAGAAAACGCTGAAAACTCTCAACCTACAATAACTTGAAAACCAGGAGGAATCAAGAAACAAGACCTAAGAAGAAGGGATAGCTCACTGGTGTGATTCCCACACAATCGACTGCGCTCGAATCGGAGAACGAATGAAGAGCCGTGAGATCGTCGAAGATCTGGCCGTATGGGTCGCTCTCGAACGAACGAGACCTAGAAGAAGACAAATATCACGATGAGGCGCGACCCCGGTCCATTTAGTGAAAAAAAGAAAAGTACATGGCGTATATTTTTAAAGTAAATGACGTGTAGTGGGTTTTTCTGTACTCCGCTTAAAATGGCCTCCACGTCACCCCTACACACCGTGTGTGTGGCCCGGGCATGGACAGCACACGGCTTCAAGCCGAAGAAGAGTACACGATGTGTACTCAGAAAGCACACGGCGAGTACTCAGAAAGTATATGGCGTGTACTTTGAAAATTTCCAGAAAATTTTTTTTTCTTAAAAACACCAGAAAAAGGAAAAGCATACCTGAAAAGAAGATCCGGATTCTTACAAAATTTCCCCCTTAAAGAAACTCGTCCCCGAATTTACCTAATGAGACGGAGAAGAAGAAACCCCGAACAACTCTGGCCATTGCAATCGTACATCGACCTCCCTCTCCCAGGTCTCGTCTTGTACTCGCCCATGCTGGCATATCACTCGTACCAGAGGAACAGACCGCCCGTGGAGAACCTTCGTACTGCGATCGAAAATCCGGACAGGATGCTCTTCGAACGATGCATCCGCTTCAAGCTCATCTTCCTTGGGCTGAAAGACGTGAGACAGGTTTGAAAAGTAACTTCGGATTTGAGAGATGTGGAAGATGTCGTGCATGGCCCGATACCTCGGAGGTAGCTGCAACCGATAGGCGACCGTACCAACTCTTTCCAAGACCTCAAACGACCCAACATACCATTGTGAAAGCTTACCCTATCTCCGAATCCTCTTGTCTCCCATCCTCGGTGCAACACACAAGAAAACCTGATCACCAACCTCGAACTCCAGAGGTCGTCTCTGCTAATCAGCATAAGACTTCTGCCGAGACTGTGTTGTAGCCATCCTCTTCCTAATCAACTCTATCTCTTCTAAGGTCTCCTAAACAAGATGAGGCCCTAGAAAAGCTGCCTCTCCTGCCTCCATCCAGCATAAGGGTGATCGGCATGTCCTACCATACAAAGCCTCGTATGGCGCCATCTGAATGGTCTCCAGAAAACTGTTGTTGTGGGTGAACTCCACCAGAGGGATATGCTTCTCCCAAGAACCTCCAAAGTCTAGGATGCAAGCTCGGAGAATATCCTCAAGCACCTGGATCATGCCCTCAGACTCGCCATCAGTCTGGGGACGGTATACTATACTCAAAAGTACCTTTATACCCATGGCCTTCTGAATTCCTTGCCAGAACCGAGAGGTAAAACGCACATCCCTGTCTAAAACGATGGAGTGTGGGAATCCATGCATAAAAACAATCTCTCGAATGTAAAGCCATCCCCGATCATCGACACTGAAGGTCTCCTTGATCAACAAGAAGTGAGCAACCTTCGTTGGCATGTCGATGACAACCCAAAAAGCATCGTTCCCTCGAGGCGAACTCTACAACCCAGTCATGAAGTCCATCGTGACGTCATTCCACTTCCACTCCGGAATGGGTAACTACGGTAAAAGGCCTGCTGGTCACTGATGATCCGCCTTTACCTTCTGACAAGTAGAACATCTCATGACAAAACCAACAACATCTTTCTTCATACATGGCCACCAGTACTGGCGATGAAGATCCCGATACATCTTAGTGACGCAAGGATGAACTGCCCAAATATAGGAATGAAAATCCCGCATCAGCTCGTCGCATATGTCTGCTGGCACCCATAAGCATCCCTAGAAATGCAAGATCTCATCCTCACCCACTGTCTATCCGGGAAGAGAGTCCTCTCCTGATACACTCTCCCGCTGGACTAGGCCCTCTGAGTCTGATAGCTGCCTCATCCGTACCCGATCAAGATGTCTAGAGGTAACAGCTACTAAAGAAAGGTATGTCTGTCCCTGTATGTTGTGAACCTCCAAATACATCTCAGAGAACAGATCCATCAGCTGCCACTCACTACTGGCCTCCTGAACCACCTGAACCTGAGTTCTCCTTCTCAATGCATCTACCACTGCATTTCCCTTTCCTAGCGTATAGGCAAGCTCAAAGTCAAAATATTGTAGATACTCAGACCACCGACGCTGCCTCATATTGAAATCACGCTGATTGATGGTATACTTGAGACTCTTGTGGTCAGTGAAGACCAAAAATTGCTCCCCAGAAGATAGTGTCTCCAAAAGCGTAAGGAATGAACAACATCTGCCAACTCCAGATCGTGCGTAGGGTAGTTCCTCTCATGCGTCCATAGCTGCCGAGATCCATACGCAACGACTCCATATCCCTGCATAAGGACAACTCCCATCCCGATACCTGAAGCATCATAGTAAATAGTGTAGCACTTTCCTGGCTCTGGCAAGACTAGTATCGGTGCTGACGTCAACCTCCCTTTCAGCTCTTGAAAGGCTAACTCACAAGAATCTGACCATAAGAACTTTTCCCCTTCTTGGTCAGACCTATCAAAGGTGCTGCTAGATGAGAAAAGTCCTGAAAGAAGCATTTGTAGTATCCAGCCATCCCTAGGAAGCTCCGTACCTCAAAGACTTTCTTTGGATTCTCCTAGCAAACTACAGCTCTCACTTTCTCTGGGTCCACAGATACTCCTTCCTCTGAGATGACGTGACCCAAGAAGTGAATTTGATCCATCCAGAAGTGGAACTTCGAGAGTTTAGCATAAAGAAGATGCTCTCTCAGTGTACTCAAAACGATCACAAGATGTGTGGCATGGTCATGTCGAGTGTGAGAGTACACCAAGATATCGTCCACGAAGACCACGAAAAATGAGTCCATGTAAGGATGGAACAACCGGTTCATCAGTTCCATGAAAACTACAGACGCGTTCATGAGACCGAACGGCCTGACTGTATACTCGTATAGGCCATATCTTCTTCTAAAGGCTGTCAGAGATATATATGGTGGTATAACGCGCAAATGATGATAACCAGACCTCAAGTTGATCTTTTAGAACACCTGGGATCCTCGAAGCTGATCAAAGAGGTCATCGATCCTTGGAAAGGGATATCGGTTCTTGATCGTCAACTGGTTCAGCATCTGATAATCCACAAAAAGCTGAAGGGTACCGTCTGCCTTCTTTGCAAATAGGATAGGCGAACCCCAAGGAGAATTACTGGGTTGGATGAAACCCTTAGCCTATAACTCCTCCAACTGATTTTTGAGCTCCTGCAACTCAGGTTTGGCCATCCTATAAGGAGGAATGGACACTGGTTCCGCTCCCAGAACGAGCTCAATAGAAAAGTCTACCTCACACTCCAGAGGAAAACCTAAAAATTCCTCTGGAAAAACGTCCCTGAAGCGATCCACCACTAGAGGAATGTCCAACTTTGGAGTCCCCTAGTCATCTTGATAATGACTAGAAATCCAGGCTGTCACCCTTCCTAGCCCATGATGCTCAAGTCCTACTCGACTCGCCTGAATATCCCATTCACCTCTATGAAGAAAAGATTCATCCTCTGGTGAGACGAAACTCACTCTACGATGATAGCAGTCGGCGACTGCCTGGAAGGGAATCAACCAGTCCATGATGAGGATGACATCATAGCCTGTCGTCTCTAAGACATAGAGATCTCATAAAAAGTGATACCCTGCAACCTCGAGAGGGCACTCTCTACACTGGCGTATACTAGATGTCCTCGTTCTCAAGGGTGTGTCAAGTGTCAACAAGTCAGTAGAAGAAAAGATGCAGAGTCCAAGTCTCTCCACAATAGCAATAGAGATAAAGCTATGGGTATCACCAGTATCAAAAAGGGCTGAAGATAAAACTGAGGCTACTAAAATCGTACCTCAAATAGTAGAAGGGTCGGGATCCTGCTCCTGATAAGTCTTCTCCACGGCGAAAGAATGGCATGTACCGCAGCTCAGCGTCCCTGGCTGACCAATCTGAGCTAAAACTCCCTGCTGGTGCTGAGGAACTGGTGGCTGACCGCCACAGCCTTGACCTCCACATCGGCGCGAAGAACCGGAAGAAGTCCAGTTCCCTGACTGGTGAGAAACTGGCGGTACTGCTCCTGAACGAGGAGTCATGGAAGAACCCCGGCCACCAGCTGTTGGTGAGAAAACCTGACAGAAATGCTGAAGGTGACCCATCTTGCCACAAGATCGGCACTCCACGAGGTCCCTCTGGCACTACGGTCTCATGTTCCCTGATCGGCCACACTAGTAGCATATCACCTGGCTGCCTGACGATGCATCTTGCTTCCTCGGATCACCGTGTGTAGGCTCTCTACGACGCTTCCTGCTATCATCTGGAGGCAAACTGGCTCTGGAAGCAGAACTACCCTGGCTCCTAGCTTCAGAGTCTCTCAGATTGTGCTCTACAATCAGTGCCTGGTTGACGATGAAAGTAATGGAAGTCAGCTTGCAGATGTTCACCTGCAAGCGGATCTCCCACCTGATACCATCCTCAAACTTCCTTAATAATAACACACCACTCCCATCCCGGAGGGGTGTGAAGCGCTGCAGCTCAATGAAACGTGCAGAATACTCCGTGGCAGAAAGAGTACCCTTCTCTAATCTCATGAACTCCCAGGCTCAGTCGGCCCTCAGGGTCTCCGGGTAGAAGTAGTCGTAGAACACGCGCTGGAACTCCTCCCAAGCCATAGCCTGCTGTTGACCCGCCTGTGAGATCACGTCCCACCACCTCTTGGCGGAGTCTTGGAGCATGTAAGTGGCGAGCTTGACCCGCCTCTCTGGAGGCGTCTCCAGATGCTCTAAGATAGTCAGCATGGATTCCATCCATGACTCTGCATCCTGAGTTCCTCCTTCCCACAAGAATATGGGAGGATGGTACTGCTTAAAAACCTGTGTCAAGTCTACCATAGATGTGGCAAGAGGCGGTGCTCCCTAGAAGTCCTGCATCATTCTCAAGAAACCTTCCCTGAACTGCGCATCTGTGCCTGCAACTGGTATGACATCCGGTGCCAAGGCTGGCCCGACTGGAGGATCAGCAGGAAGTCCCTGATCAGCCATATATGGTGTCTGATCACTGCCTGACGACAGACATATGACAGGAGGATGTCTCGGAGGCATAGCTCTGAAAGATCAAAAGCACGCCTTAGATCAGGAAATCAAGCACATAGAACAGAAGAGTACAAAATGGAAACAGGGGAACGAAAACACAAAAGGTTACAAAACTCAAATACACGACGTTTATAAAAACTACACGACATGACTTCTTAAACCACAGACATGGGCATGTACTCCTGCCCAAAAGTCGTGTAACACCTCAACTACACGACGTGTTGATCCCAACACACAGCGTGTGCTTGAAACTATTCCCCTTCCCGAGTATCCTTACACAGCTAACCCACACGGTCCGACTAAACTTGAGACTACACTGCATGTTCGAAACAAACACGGCGTGTACTACAAAAGGCTTCGGCGGCCCGTGTTTTTAAAAACACGGCTTTCTACATGGATGAACCTTACGCGGCGTGTTCCGAACAAATATAACATGTATATGTGGAGGTCACACCGTACCTTGTTATTCACGACACGGCCGGGTACCAGAACAAGACTACACGACGTGTTCCGAACAAACAATATGTGTGGGAAAGAAAGTAACACCATCCCGTGTTTTTAGTGACACGGCCAGGTACCTGGTCAGGACTACACGACGTGTTCCCTCTGGACACGGCGTGTTCTACCCGAGCATCCCTGGACCGTGATGTTAGTGACACGGCTGGGTACACGGCTCATTACTAGACGACGTGTACCTACCATACATGGCGTGTTCCTAAAGTTACCTTCATGACACCGTGTTCTGCTCACACAGTTAGTGACATGGCCTGAAAACTACACGACGTGTATCCAAAAAAATACACGTCGTGTATTCTGGGTTTTTATGGGCAGTAGCTCAGAAATAGCACAGAATCCCAGAAACACTAAGAACAAGGCAAAGAGGTTCCAAATTCCGATCTGTGAGGGCCCATACTCCCCGTGAATCAAATCTTGGAATCTTCTACAGTCACATACAAGGGAAAACGAAGAGCTCTCTAACATAACAACAAGGATTATATCAAGAATCTATCACAACAGCACGCATAATCTACACGAAGTCTATCACAACAGAATGCAATCGCTAATGCACCCTAGATGGCCCGGCAAGAATGCATGGCATGTGATTTCTACAAGTGCCTATATGATGCATGAGATGGAATACCCTCATCTCATCGGGTTGTGATAGAAATAGAACCAAAATATCAAACCAATAATAGAACAAGTCATGTGAATCACTCTAGGAGAAATCAAATCAACCATAAAATCTCAAAACTAGAACTGCAATTAACGAGGTAGTATGGATTTTCCCTGTACACAGGTTAGCTACTCCTGAGAACAGATTAATGCTAAGTACTGAATCAGTCCTATCCCTAGCTAAAGTCTCCAAATAGAATGAAATAGAAAAGAAATCCTCTGATACCACTTTGTAACAACCTGAATCAGGAGCCTCTCCACTGGTGCCCCGTACCCAGTTCACCAAATGACCTCAAGCGCATTTCCAAAAATGCAAGAGGCTGCCGACTAGTATCAAGAGACTTGGTATGTTATTGGGGAAACTATTCCCTCATTCGGTAAGGTATAAAAGGTAAGAAAAACAAAAATAAACAGTGGAATCAGTAAACAATACGCAATAACTAAAACCAAACAGCGGAAGCAATGAATATACATAGCAATGATAACAATGATGCAGCAGGTACGAGTATCTATGGAAAACAGCAAACACAACAACGTGCTGGAATACAACAGAAAAAAATGAAAAGGAAAACAAAATAAACTCCTCATCATCGCGAGCCACGGCTCGGTCCCATACTCTCCATCTCCAGTTCAAACAAGAACCTGATGTAGAAGGGCGCTTGCCCTTATCTATACCTGAATCAACATCGTCTTTTTGGGCCCAAAAGCATGGCCCAAACATGGTGTGAGATACAATACCAGTAGACAATCACCCAAAGATCTGTGCCTAATAGTCATTGAATACATGGTAGTAATATAACGAGAAGCAGTAAACAAGAAGGTACATGCAGCTACAATCCACAGTTCTAACAAATAAAGTACAAAAGTAAATAGAAAGCAACAAGAAGAAAACAGGTAACCCTCAATGTAGCTCTCACAGCCTAACCTCTATGGTTCAACCTATAAGTACTAGCAAACCTCTAAGAGAAACACAGAGTCTCACCCCTTTGGTTTTTCTATGAAATTAATAGACTCTCTATGGAAGCACTCACCATCAATTCCCCCTATAGTCTCGTATCGTGCTAAAGGCTCTCTGGGGAAGCACTCAACGTCTATTCCCCATATGGCCCGTGTCAAGGAACTATAGACTCTCTAAGGAAGCACTCAATGTCAATTCCCCCTATGGTCTCACGTCGTAATTAAAAGACACTCTGGAGAATCCCTTCCATCAATTCTCCCTTTGGTCTACTACTCTAGGTTCTCACAGTCCTGAGTGAAAGGTAAAACATGCTCAGCGTGCATGTACATCATCCAAGTAAACATCATGAAATACTTGGCAATCAATTAAGGCTCAGCAGCGTAACAAGGTAGCAGTTCCACTGTCCTATGACTAAGCATGGCAACTGGAAAAACGCCAAACATGCAGAACAAGAATAACAAACATCCAAGGTACTATAAAACTACCAGAATCATAGGCAAAACATCTACTCTAGAAATCAAGAAATGGAGGAAATACAACAAGGAAAAAACAGGAACACATAATACCCCATTCAAGGGTATTGGTGGAATTTTCACAAAATATTCATCAACTTTCTATGGAAAGTCCCAAACCACCTACCTCGATCCTAGGAGATCGATATACGTGAATGAAAATGACTGATTCCCCTTAGAACGACATATATATGAGAAAACGCACAAAACCCTCAACCTAGGATAACTTGAAAACCAGGAGGAATCAAGAAACAAGACTCACGCAGAAGGGACAACTCACCGGTGCGATTCCAATGCAATCGACCACGCTCGAATCGAAGAATGGACGAAGAGGCAGGAGCTCGTTGAAGATCCGGCCGTACGGGTTGTTCTCGGACGAACCAGACCTAGAAGAAGAAAAATATCACGATGAGGCGCGACCCCAGTCCGTTTAGTGAAAGAAAAAGAAAAGTACACAGTGTGTATTTTTAAAGTACATGGCGTGTAATGTGTTTTTCCGTACTCCGCTAAAAACGGCCTCCACGTCACCGCTACACACCGTGTGTGTGGCCTGGGCACGACCAGCACACGGCTTCGAGTCGGAGAAGAGTACACGGCGTGTACTTTGAAAATTTCCAGAAAATTCATTTTTCTTAAAAACTCCAGAAAAAGGAAAAGCATACCTGAAAAGAAGATCCAGGTTCTTACAGATATAATACATGTACATGATGTAGAACATGAAATAAAAACTAAAAGATTCAATGCACATGATAACCGATTCATTGAAGGATCACCTATGGTGGATACCAAATCCATCATAAGAAATCCAATGGAGAAGAAAAATTAATCAGTTTTGAATGTTAGGGATGTAGGTTGGTTTTAATGATGGTTTTTTATGATGTATTTTCGTCAATTTTTTTTAATATTGGAGGAGAGGAAGTACCCCTTTATAATATAGGGGATCAAAACACATATAAATATTTTAAATATTTAAATAATATAATGAAAATTTATCTATTAATGAAAGTGGAAAAGAATTAGAAATATTGAAGATATAATATATAAATATCTCTAAAAAATTAAACATGTTGAAAATTATTTTTAATTTTTTCCATTAATATTATTTTAATACCCAAAACCCCATTTTTAACATTAAATTTGGTATGATATTTTTGAAATTATTACTAATAATTAATATTAAATTATGTTTAAAATTTTAGATAATATTAATTATTCAATTTAAAATTTGGAATCTATTTTTTAATATTTGTTTTTTATATTTTTTAATAATTATATTAAATATATGTTCTAAAAATTCAATACACACAATTGTTTGGAAAATATATTTTTTATGCATAATACTATTTTTATAAAAGAATGTATATTGTTGATTAAAATTCAATTAAATAGATCACGTTGTAGTAATTTATTATGATTCTTCATTTAATAGATATTATAATATATCGGGTCTTTTAAAGTACATGATGAAAGGGAATAACAAAAAAAATTATTTACAAAAAAACATTACGTAGATTTCCAAAATGTTAGTCACATATTTTTAAGTAAAAAATTATATATTTATATAAATAAAGTAAATATTTAATACATATTTTTAGTAGGGCTGTGTTATAGAATGGAATTAATTATTTCTTATATAATTATAATTTCATAAAAGTCTCATTTATTGTAAAATAAGTATTTTTCACAATTCACCAAAATGACATATTTTTTAAATTTATGAAATAATATCAGTTTATGAATTTTAACATACAAATCTACAAATGGACATTAATTTTTTTCTATAAAATTTTAAAAAATGGAATAAATAATTCTTTATTTTTCACACAAAAAACTCCATAAATCATTTTTAGAAAGAATTAATTTTTATGGGAAAAATTAATATATTATGATACATTTCCTTGTCAAAAATCTTATGATTTGTTTTCAAATTTAATCAATTTTTTTTTCTTTAAAAAATATTTTGAAAAAGTATTTTATACGTTATTTCATCCAATTCATACTTTCCAATCCTATGAAAACATTATAAATGTAAACATTAAATAATATTTTTATTATGATATATTTATTCTCAAGGTTCTGTGTGGTTAAGGATATTGGACGTCGAATTAGTTTAGATAAAACAAAAATCATTACGTGTTTCACATTTTTCTACATTTACAGTTGTTATAAGTAGACTATTATGGTTGTAAAAGTTACTAAGAAAGAGAAGCATGTAATTTTTGGGATGAATAGTGACTAACAATGGTAAGAAAAGGAATAAATATGAATCATATAGAGAAAGGATACTGTACACGTGTTAATTATGTAACCCAATAATTTACTTCATTTGGTGGATGGGTTTATATTTTACCTTTTCAGTGTTAATGGAAGTTTTATACAAAACATTTATTACTTATGACTCCAACGTGTGTAACCTTAATGGATGGTTGAGTGATATATTGATATTAAATCAAAAATATTCTTAATAAAACTAAGGTCTCTGATAAGATTACACACAATATTTTTGGGCATGAACTTGTGCACAAAAACATATTTTATGTTTTATATTAGTTTGGAAGTTGGGTTAAATAGGTAGTGTAAGCTCTATGTTAATGTATTGATGTGGAATTATTTTTCATGGGACTAGGAATCTTATGTTTAGGGTCTGAATACATGTTTAGGAATGTTGTTTTTCTTTTATTAGTAGACAATGGACCTGCATTAGGTTTATTTTATGGTAAGAGTAATTATTTTTTGTTTCTCTTAACTATTATAAAAGTTTTATTTAATTATTTTCCATATCATTCTTTTATGTTTGGTTCCTTGGTTTCCAATATAGGTTTCAGTATTGAGTTGAATTTAGAATATTTTCCATATATACAAAATTAAGGATGAATAGAGGGAATAATAATAGGAATCAATCATATGAAATTGACATATGTTTTTATGGTCATCATTGTGACTTTATTAATTAGAGGCGGTGATATTTTATTCTATAATGGTGTTGGATTCATTTTCATATTTTCCACATATATTTTTTTCTACAATATTTGTGTAGTTTTTTATCAATATGTTTATTTTTCCAATGAAATGTTAATATTATTGTGATTATAATGATAGTATTGAAGGTCCGCATTTTGAATTATTAACTAGGATCACATGTCATGTGGTGGGGAAATATTTCAGATAGGTAGAGCATACTGTTTGCTTTCAATTTTTACAATAGTTCATCACTATTTTGATGTGTTTCAATATGATTTCTCTAGGATATCTACTACGTTCAAGGAAAAAATAATTACTAACTTGGTATAATGTATAGATACTATTTCTATTCCTATACAATATATAGAAAAAAATGTGATTTTTGAGTTACACTTTGTTGAAGGATCTTGAAAAAAATAGATTCATTTTGATTATTATATCTCCCTGAGGCTCTATGGTTCTTCTCACTATTTATGATAACATTATTTTACAATTATATTTATATTACAAAAAATTTAAATAGGTAAATATTTTGAACATATATCATTTTCCTCTAAAAAATGAAATATTGTTATAATTTATAGGATATCAATGGTTATCTAATATTGGTTATTGCTTACTTTATCATTATCAATGGTTTTTATTTGATGATACACCTTGTTTTACCATCAATTAATTATTTGTTCATTATTAATTTTTAGTTATTTCATCTATAGTAAATAACTCAACAATGGATTTTTTTAATGAATAAAATTATTCATCAATTTTTGAATTCCATTTTGATCAGGATTATTTTTGATACAAAAAATATACTCATGATATTATAAGAATTATTCATTGAATCTAACTATTATCATGGATACGTTTAATGGTCACTACTTTAATAATTATTTGTCAAAATGATTTTTTTTATTTTTGAGGTAATATTTTTCAATCTTATTCTTTTATAATTA
Source organism: Viscum album (assembly GCA_963277665.1). Lineage (NCBI taxonomy): Eukaryota > Viridiplantae > Streptophyta > Magnoliopsida > Santalales > Viscaceae > Viscum > Viscum album. The sequence continues at coordinate 80,642,792 of OY728121.1, read as the reverse complement.
GGTACATCACTTGACCGCAAGAAATTTTCTTCTGTAATATCTTTGGAAATATGAAATGTTATCTTAATGATTCAGAGTAACAAAATCCCTTGGATATGTTATTAAATATTTATTACGTAATAATCTAAACCAGCTATGTGAATGAAGAAATTTATTTCGAAGGAAGAATTGTTCTAGTGGGGTTGAATGTGTGTGGTTTATTTAAAAAATATATATTTGAAAATGGAATAATAACACGTAATAATTTTCTTGATTTTGAGGATGTGATATGATGTCTATTATAGTGAATTGATTTTGTTAATTGGATTTTTGGTGACTTTGGATGGTCTAGTTGCATCATATAGTTCTCATCATGTTTTTTTCTTGAGTAAAAATATCTCACAAGTGATCTTGACATTGTTGTGTATTATTAATTTGTTATGTGTTGAAGACATTACCTATATTGGTAAAATATTATTGTTTTCATCAACTATAATATATAAATGTATTTATTCAATCATATGGATGACATTATTTAAACATGAAATAGGTTGATTAAAATTAGTAATTCGGATTTGAGATAATATATGCACTTGGTAGGGAATATGTTTTCATTAATGATTTAAGTAGAAATTATCCAGTGGGATTTTTTTCCAAATCAATATTTATATGACCAATTTTTAATATTCTACTATTGATGAATCATTATGTGTTTGAAAAAGAGTTCCATTTTATTGTAGCAACATTATCTTTCGCCTCATTAGTTATGAAATAGGTGAATAAAAACCAAGGACTTGACTCTTTGTTCTGTGTCTAAAAAGTAAAATGATAAGGGAGGGTAGATTCATAGTTTGGTTATTAGTGATTAACCTCTATAATATTATTAGGGGTATTTTATGTTAAAATATATTTATGATAAGTTATATTGAGGGGAATTGATATGTTTTGGTTGTTTGTAAATCATGGGTTGAATTTGAATTACCATAGTGCTTAATGCCATTTTTTGTTTCCCTGAATAATGATTTATATGGATAAGATTGTTTTATGTTGTATCACCTTTCATAGAGTTAATATTGAATATTTATTTATAATAAGGAATTCAAAATCTAATCCCATTATACTATGGAAATGGGAAAGTGACTCCATGAATTTCATTATAGGATTGTAGAGGTCGTATAAGGGGAAAGATGTTGTAGATGTTTTTATTGATCAATTGATGAATTTTTCAAATTTCATACTATTTAAGGATAATTATACATTTAAGGATATTGGAATGAATTATGATGTTTAGGATAAGGGGATACATGGGATACAAATTTTTTTAATGTTATGTTTTGATATTATAATAAAATTGATGTATTTTAATTTATTCAAAAATGATTTGGGTTATTGTGCAAGGTTCAACATAGTTTATCATCTCTAGATGTATGGAAAATCTGAGAATACAATAGTTACATTCGATTATATTCTCCAGGAATCATCAATCCTCTATGGTGTGGAGTTAGGAGGATAACATTACATTGGTGGTGTTTTTTAACAAACCATTTACTATGAAACTATATTAATGCATCCATTTGAGTATTGGTGTGGTTGACCATGATAGTATTATTTCACTTAAGTATAATATTGAGTACACTCCATGATTATTCAAATCTCATTGTAAGAGACCCATGATAAATTTTATAGGACATTTAAGGGGTTCTTTAATGATTATTGTATAACAAACACTTATCTATATATATGTGTAGAACTCATGGGGTTGAGTATGGTGATCATATATTTCATTAGGTCTCATACAATCATTCAATTTAAAATATTTGATAGTGGGGAATTTTTTCCCCTAGGTATATTATAAAATTTTATATTTAAAACTTGATATGGGCTTCCATTAATAAGAAATCACTACATTCACATATCAATGTTATGTATGTGGTATTTAATGTATCTCTATTGAGAATATATTAACTAGATACATCTATTGTGTTTCATTGATAAAATGTACTTATATAAAGGAAAGATTATTTTGGGGAAAATATGGTTCCAAATGATCACCATATGTATAAGAATACATGGGACAAAGATATACCAATTATTCATGTTTTATGCTATCATAGGTTTGTCTATATTTTATCATGTGAATTAAAAGTTGATTTGACGTTCCTGATGATATAATTGTTCATTGGTGATGCTTGATAATGAAATTAAGGTATTATAATCCTAATATATTGTAATTTCTTAAAACTCAAGTAATTATGCAACAAAACTATTTAATTCATTTCATCTAATAATTCAGTTCCTTAATTGGTTATTGGAGTTGTATGTGAATATTAGTGAGAAGAGAAGAATACTATGGTGGATCATAATGGATTAGAGTACTATGGTCCATTGGTGATGTACCATGAACCTAATGTGTATAATAGTGGGTTTTTCTATGACACATAACATTGAGTTGGTAATGTACTTGTACCTAGTGTCCAGTGATCCACTAAGTGGATAACGTGTTCAATTCTGGTACCCAGTGATCTTAACAACTATTTTTTTAAATCAGGGAAAATTGAAATTTTATCGGTATTGTGAGATGCATCTTAAATCATATATCATTTAATTTGGGGGGAATTATATAGTATTTTTAGTAATCATTAGATCCTCAATAATTTCACTTGATCTCGTATCTTCATGGTAATATATGGTTATCATTTGAGCTCATATATTCAATTTTATTAGTGTGTAAGATTTACCATGTTCTGCTCATATTGGAGCATGCCATTATGTTCAAGGTTGTTGAGTAATTTATTATAGGATGGTGAGAATTCATACTATCATACATCAGAGTCATAAAATTCATTAATCCTTTAATCATGAGAGGTTATATGGACTTGAACATTGTGAATATATCATATCATTATTGAGATAGGTGACCTATAGATCTCTAATGGATTTTAGAATGTTTTTATATGATTTATGTAGGATGATTTGATTAATACATCTATTTTAAGTGTCACATAATATGAAAAAGACATTAATTATTATATAGTGAATTTATCATAAATTCTAAATTATTAATTTTATCCTAATATGGTGGATATGTGTAGGGAATAATCATTATCCATTTTAATGCGAATAATAAGTGACATAATGGCATATATTAAGAAAGAAATTGAATTGGAACCAATATGAATTCCTAATATGGTTAAATATAGAATGTAAATGAAGATGATATGGGATACATGATGCATTTAGAGGTAATTCACAGTAAATAAATTCAGGAGACTTTATTATAAATATTATTATTAATGTATTTTAATTTAATTTATATTATGTGTGTGTGCGTACAGGGTATTATTTATACTATAATTGTTCACATTAATGTGAGAAATTAGTAATTAGGTGGGTGATTCCTAAGATATTACAATTTTAATTAACTATAATCATGAGATGGTTAATGAGTTTTCTTGGAATATTTTTTAAGGATATATATAATATCCAAACATGGAATTTAAATGGGTTTAATATTATGGTAATTTGAAATTTTTTCATTATAATTGTTTTCTTGAAATGTGGGATTGATGAGACTAAAATTGTTAATTATATTGAATTTTTTATATAGAAATTTGTACAGGAAATATGAAATGAATTTATGTATTATTAATTCTTACACCCATCCTTCATGGAATAAAATAATTTTAATGTGGAATGAATGGACATAAAATATAATTTCAAAAATAATTTTAATGTGATTCATGATATATTTATTAATAACTGTGTTTTTATTATAAATTGTCCAGGAATATATATATATATATATTTGAATAATAGTGGTCTAGGACTATATATTCAATGATGTTGAATGGATGACCTTGGCAGTTCAGATATTTGATATTTAATGATACAAAATGATATTCATCATTTTCCCATTTAAACATAATGATATGCAATGTAACAACCTTGAGAGGATGGGTATGTTCATTCCATGGAAGCTATTTTAATTTTGTGAGGGCTGGGTTGCATGAAGTAATATGTCATCTTTTCCATGTTCCATAGATACCAACATTGAATAGACCATGTTTCACTTATATAAGTTACAAGGTTATCATATACTATTTGTTTTAGGTCATAAATAATATATAGAAAATAATTGTTTCTTTAAATTATTTATATTAATGTATATACATACAACTTGTGATGGAGAGTGTTCGGATGATTCCAATTAATGGTTTTATTCTACCATACCAAATGTACAAAAATTGTGTGTGTGTATATTACATGAATTATATTTCAAGAAAATGAGAATATTATTTAGTTATGATATAGTATATACTATCAAATTAGATCATAGATCATGAGATTTTGTGATATATTATGTTGGTTGATTGATTTACTTTTAATAGAATATTTTCATTATAATATTAATTTTTTTTCTTATGAGGTGTATTTTTTAGTATTTGATACTTACAAAAAATATATGGGAAATATTATTTGTTTATTTGAACCAATTGATATTATTTTTTTACTTCATTTTATAATTAGTTTTATTCAGATTATTTGGATTAGGGTATTTTTCTTTAATGGATTGATATTGGATAAATCGACCCAAAAGTGGTTACATTTGAACCATGATGTTATTCTATGTCACCATTTTATTAAGGAGTGCACATAAGAACATGTAACACACTGACTCAATGGTTTCGTCTCATTGGGATGAATTTCTATAATGTTTTTGTAAGAGTGTACTAATTTCAGGGTACATGGATACAATTGTTAGTAGAATCCTCATTTATTTTAGCCATATGTAATTTTTTCAGAATATAATTGAATTTAAAAATAATATTCCAAAAAATAACCTAAATACTATTAAATATTTTTGTAAATAGGACATTATTTGAGAAATGTGTTTTAGATAGTGACATCAAAATATTTTGGTCAGTTTGGATTAGTCGAATACTCTAGAATATCATTGAAAAGTCAAACATGGATCTATTGATTTTTGGAGAATGGAATTACATTCCTTTTAGTTATACATTATATAATTCATGAATCATATACATGTTTTTTAAGAGAGATATGTATATAAAAGTTAATGTTAATAATTTTTTATTTATTTTAAAGTGAAACTAGAATTGGAATCCTTTATAGAATCATTTAGTAGTTGTAGGATAATATAATAGTAGTATACATCTATAATTCATTTGAATTATTAGGGACTAATATTTACTCATGAGTGTAGAAGTGGATATATCCTGATATATTAAATAGTAGTTACCTCATATAAATTTTAAAGAGTAATTGAATAAAAAATATTTAAAACCATTGATGAATGATAGGGAATGTATACTGAAACAATGAGTTATTACTCATCCTACATTTATTATTGGGATAATGAATGTGGGAGTTGATGAAATTATGCAAAATAAGATTGAGGTAAAATATGATTTCATTATTTCAGATCCGACTTTCAAGTATTAACATGGAATTATATCATTTTAGGTACTTTCTATAAACCATTTTTTATACTTTTGTTGACCAAGTATCTTTACACTTTAACATTATACATTTCTTATTCCAATTTTTTTTGGAATAAGATTAAATTTGATAATAATTACCATTTTTTAATATACACTAGTTAGAGGATATTTCATTTTGATGGAGGTGTTTCAAGTGTGGATCATAATTATGGAGAATTATTCATATTTTTGGGATTTATTCATGATTTGACATATAAATATGATGTAATAATTTTATTGGATTATTTGTACTCTATCCATTGTAGCATTGATTTCTATCAATGATATGTGACCTATACATATATGAATTTTATGTGTGTAATTATTTCTGTGATGGAGGCCTATGTTTGATTGAAATTTTGGAGACGATATCAAATTCCAATTGTATAAAATAATGTTAACGTTAGATAAAATATATATGAATGAAATCTTGATAGATGTTTACATGTATTAATATCTATTTATTCTTGAGGTTTAAATGTTACCCACATGAATGGAGATAGTGTTCAAGATAAAGATTAATTATAATATTACTCTAATATATTTTCCCCTATTATATTGAAATCAGTAGAGCTATGAGAGTTATAGATTCTTATTGATTAATTTTTTGGTAATGGATTCATTTAACCCATTTTTCCTCGTTATTTTATTTTGATTGTGAATAATATATATTTTGTTTTTTTAGTAATTTATTTATTATAGAATTAAAATCAAGGAAATGAAAAAGAGACACTACCCACTCTTAACGAACTATGAATAATTGAATTAATTTAACATTACTAGATAGTACTAAGAGATTTATTTGAGGATTGGTTATTATCACATTAGAATAATGGATAGATATCATTATGAGACTATATTTAAATTGGATATTAGGAATAATAAATTAATGGTGATACATTACAAATTCATTGTTATACTAATAGTCATTATCAAACAAATGAACATAGGGATTAATGATTTTTACATAAAAATCAAAGTTGTTTAAAAAATATTATATTATGGAAGGACATACATAGATCTCATTTCATATTTTAGAATAGATATTGATATTTGTAAAAAATGGTAAATATAATGTTATAGAACTGAAATTTAAATAATTTTCATGTGAATATCCTTAAGCTTGTCATATACCCATTGGCTGTGCCTCTAAATCCCTTAAATAATGCGGAAATAGTATTATAGGATGAATCCATGAATTTTATGGATGTATAATCATTCCCAAATCTTAAAACAATAATATAGATGATTGATTTTTTATTCATCTCCAAATAAGAAATAACAAAAAAAAATTCACTAGACAGATGACAAATTTTTATGAATTCATAAATGTTAGGAATCATTTGAGTATCCAAAAGAAACTATAAGAAAATATCCTTTTAACCACCATGTCTTGTAGGGGTCAGGTTTTTGGTACAAAAGGAATATTTTCATTTTTTGGGATGTTTATTGATGTAAGAGTGTGCAGTGTCCTATTACAAGTCTAGGAATTTATTCCAACAAGTATGTAACACTTCTACCAATGAACTTGAGATTTTATCTCAAGTGTTATATTTGATGTCGTGGTTGCACTACATTTTCAGTGGCATCTTTCCCTCCATTATATATAAATAGAAACCAATATATATGTTTTAATGTGTGAATTAGATTTTTGTTAGAGGAAATGTGTAATATACTTGTACAATAACATAATTTGGATATCTAATAATGTGGGAAATATTAATCTGATAACTGATGTGTTGAGTGGTAAAATTAATCTTGTTGTTTATTTTAATGAAATGTATAACTGGATAATGTTGTTTAAGAATCATTTTTTATTTAAATAGTGTAATTCATCCATAATTTTATATGTATCTTAATATAGATAAATATTCTTCATTTAAAATGGTGGAGAAATGCAGTGTATGAGATCTAGGGGTTGTGGTGTTGAGAAATTGTATCATTTGTGGGGAATCTCATAATATATTTATGGGGGATGTTATTTTTTAGATGATATTCCATACAATTTTTTTAATTTACAGAATATTAAAAAAATTTATTGTATATAAGATAATTACCTCACCTATATAAGGGAGAAACATTTTTCATTGATATATAATTCCATGAAGGATCTATTCTGGATGTCTAGTTTTAATATTAAATTAGTGGTTTTTTCATAATTTATTTTTTCCAATAATGTTATTAGTGAGAAACATTTTCAAAATATTTTTTTTATAGTTTTTAGATATTACCATGTATAAATTAAAGGATATATATATATATATGTATTTTTTTAATTATTTAACTATATTTTTTCAAAGAATTTTATATTGTATACGTAGTCATGGACTGACTATCGATGTGAACTCCTTTCCTAGAGAAAAATAGTGTAATTTCTGATATATTTTTTGATTAGATGATATTGGGGGCATTGGTGAAGTTCAAAAAACTTCCATTAATGTTCATATGTGATCAAGATTCTTGTTTTAAATCCTTAATAATATAGAGTTTAGAACAATATTTTTTCTTTTAGTTGTGTCATAAAATAAAATTTCCTCATCTAAAATATTGAAGGAAAAAAGATGATCTAGATATAAAATTATATATTTCATGACATTTTTACTTTGATGACATAAATCATGAGTGAATTATATTTATTTGGTCGACTTTTCATGTAATAATAATGACCATTCATCTAATGTAATGGAATTTATTTTACTATTTTGAATGTGTCTAAGTAGACCATCATTATGTTGTTTTGAGGTTTTAATGTTTTTTATTAATCATGAATGATTTAGTGTGATTAAGGATATAGAAATTGTAAATGATTGAATAGTAGTTAAAATCATCATTTTATTTATAGAACTATTTTTGATATAGAAGGATGAGATACATCAATTTTATGGTTTTTGATAACGTATTATTGAAGGTTTATCCTTACCAAGGGTAGTGGTGGTTTTTTAGAGTCAATATGTTTTATCCTCTAAATGTAGGACATTTTATATTATTAGAGAATATTTATGGGTTTGTGTGTATATTGTTTATTCAAAATCAAATGGATTATGTGCATAATGATTTCCATTAATCATATATTTAGATTTATGAACACAATGACACCAGTTTCATTGAGATGGATGAGTAGGATATTGAGAAGGAAGAAAATTAACATTAATAGAGAATCGATATTCAATACCATTAGTAGAAAGTGTTATGAGGATTAATTATTACATTGGTTCACACCTTATAGTGGCATGTGTCAATGGTGGAATGTTTCTGGGAACTAGTGTTATATATACAGGTTCAATAAACTGATGTATTTTGAAAAATATTTCATATATAATCACTAATATTCGATTTTGAGATGAAGTCGATGATTTTTATTCTGATATATTTTAGTTCATCTAATGGGGAAATACTTATTATTGGGATATCATTATTTATATTCTATTATTATTATTATTTTTAATATTATAAGTTATTCATGGATTGTGAAAGATGAAAATCTATTTATAGTTTTCTAATATGATGTATTAGATTTTCTACTCAATCCATCATTGTGTTTTCTATAGATTTCAGTGTTTTTTAGAAGGAAGGGTGGTTTTAGAATACATTTTCATGATATTTATTTTAACATAAGTTTCAAATAATAATTCAGTATATTTTGGAATTAATTATTCATACATTGACAGTTTTGGGATATGTTCTAAAATGGTTGAAAATTATTACCACTAGTTATTACAATAAATTAATTTCACAGTGAACTAAATGATTATGAGGTGATTATTTAAATACAACTATAATGAGTGATATGACCGAATTTAGTGTTTCAGTTAGTTATTTTGTGGTTTCTTCACCCTCCATCATATTATGTATGATACTTTTTACGGTTACCTGTGTTCCACTAATATAGTTATTATTTTGCCATGATAATTTTTATGATAATAAAAATTTCAAATGATAGTGGGTATAAATTTTTATTGTATAATGACTTCACACATTGACAAATTAGTTTATGAACAAGTGTAATATATCATTAACTGATCATTATTTGTATCATTATAGATTAATTTTTGGTGGTCACATGATATGGTAGGAGATTAACGATGTTTATTACATGTATTTTTGTAAGTATGGATTACTAATATGAATTTTTTCTTAATGAATTAAAATAACACATGTTCTTTAATGTTAATTTTTTTTAAAAATATTTTCCCTTTATTCTTATATATTTATTATTCATTCCCCTAAACATTAAATTATTTCTCTGATAAATATTGATTAATATAAATTATTGTATCTCATTATCTCTTATTCTTCCGTAGAACTTACTATTACCTTAAGTGGTTGTTTACGGTTCTTCAGGAGAAATGATACTCTTTTAGATTGATTATGGTTGATTGGTTATATATTTATAAACATTTCATCAAGTAAATTGGGAAATTTTGTAATCAGAAATTATTTTTAAATGTTTTTGTAAATAAATTATTGAATAATGGAAGGAAATTCATAATTTTTATATTTTTTATAAAATTAAATGGTAAGAAAAACAATATATTAGTATTTTTAATATTGTATAAATCACATTAAAATTTACTAAAATACTAATGTTTTGTAATTATTAATTGTAATTATATTATCTCATTATAACCCTTTACTTTATTTTCATTGATGTAAACTATTTTGTTACTAATTTTGAATTGAAATTGATTTTATATTCATGTTACCATGACATATTTATTATAGAATGTTGTATTTTTTGTGTGGTAGTGAATCATGATTTTTGTAGTAAAAGTAATCTGGTTATATTACAGAGGATTAAATTTCCCACGATACGTAATATGTAAAGAAATTGTGGTTGAAATAATGAAAAGGTATTTGATGGGATAAATATTGATGGATATAATGAATAAATAATGTGTTTAAACAATTTGTGATTAATATATATTGTTATATATTTTTCAAATTATGTTGAATAATTTATGATATTTATGATTTTATAAGTTTTTACTAATAGTTCATTTACAATCCATAATAAAAAATGAAATTTGGAAAAGTTGAGGGACATGTTGAACTATTTAAATAGTTTTTGTTTCTATTTTTTTGGATACACTATAAAATATATTTATTTTGTTCACGTATACTTTTTAGACTATACATGGTCACATATGTGAATTTATATGTATATTACACTTTGATGAGATTGTGTGCTATTATATGTCACTGTTCATTTTGTTATTACTTATACACCACCACACATGTAAGGTAACCTGATTGGATACCTTATGATCTTTATAGTACCATGTGAATCCCAAATATCTATGTTGTTGGTGGAATTAATGCATAAACATACCTTATATTTTATCCCTACCTATCATAGTGTATTTATATGGATGTGGAAGTAGTTGTGTAATTTGGAGGCCTTGTAAATAATAGGGTTATGTAATGTGTAGTTATGTTATGAGGATTTTATGGGTTTTATGGGAAATCATTACACCCATAAGTAGTGTAATAAATTATAAAACTAATTAAAATATATAAATAGAAATAAATAAACCTGATTAAAAAAGAAAACTATAAAGCATGCATACCTCACTATCCATGTTTTATATCATCATTGGGAGTGAGTTTTATTATGATCTCTAAATATCATCCAAATTTAAATTTACACAAAATATTTATATTAAGTTATGAATAAATGAACAATTATTTAGAACCTCTTTTCCACTATATTTTGTTAGAACCTCCTCCTTAAATACAAATAAAGAGAGCATAATCATATAAAGCTTGATAAAAAAATGAATGAAATACTATGATACTCAAATGCGGTTCCAAAATTACATTAAATATATCTGTATGATCAATTAAGAATTACACGTTTAATTAAAATCATTTTAAATAAATAATAATTATTTTAACACTTACAAAACAAACCATGGTAATTATATTACGTGTGAAAATTCATTTTAAATTTTATTTTATTTCAAATACATTCATATGACGTATTTTTAACCAAAATAATCATGTAAATAGAATTATATAATCTTCTAAAATAAAATCATATATCATTTCACATGATTACCATGTTGAAGTATAAAATACGTGTAAAAGACACTTACCATGACATAGGGACTTTTAAAACTTAATTGTTTGTTCTATAGTAATAAAATATATAAAATATCATACTATAACTAAATTCATGTAGATTTATTTAAAAAAATTGAAAACACTATATGAATCCATAAAAATATTTTTTACACCATTTTAAAAATCTTCCTATCCTTATGTGTAGCATCTCGTTTCTGATCTACCATGTACAGCATTAACATCTTCATGGTTTTCCTTTTCTCATAGACTTTATAGGGTTGAGAAGGAATTGGGAGGATTTATATAATGGTGAAGTCAGAGATTTTTTGGACTCTTAGCTTTAACCTGATATTTCTACATGATATAGCTGGATTTCACACCATATAACTAGGTTACGTGACATAAAAGTATTTATGGTTTCAACTCGTGATAGTCTTGATGCTAGGAATTGTTACATGATAAGAGGAGATATGTCACACCATTAATGCTTTAAATAAAATATTTTAATCTGACATGATGGGTATTCTAGCTTATGTGTGACCCTGACAATTACACATTATGAAACTAGGTTACATGCCATATAACGACCTGCGTAGAGTTTCTAAAATATATGTGCTTCTATTTGGTTTTGATTTTTTCCTTCAAAATCACTTGTTCTGGACCCAGGTCATATCCCAGGTGATTGTGGGAGGCTCTGATCATTCTATAACAGTTCGATCAGTGTTCAATCTTTGTTGTGGTGGTAGTGTGCCTCTTGGAGAAAGTGATATTTATGCTTCTTCATTGTCTTTGATTGTGCTATTAGCCTTTCCTTGTGCTATTGAAACTGTTGGGAAATGTTGGAGTTTATTCATAGATTCTTCTAGATCGGCTATGTGATCTCATTTTGTAGGTCATCACTTTTTGTTCGTGGTGTGGAAGTGGTTTGTTCTTGAGGTATATGGGTTTATTCCTTTCCACTAACATCTTATTTTCTAAATGTGATCAATCTTGTGATGGATATTTTATTCTAGTTCCATTGTAGAAATTGTTGGGTTTCCGTTGTTGATGGATACCATTACGGGCATGTGCGACTCGTGTTTTGAGTTATGTGATTCCATGTATAGATTATTTGGATGAACCTTATTTTTCCATATTTATAAATTTATTTATTCAAGGAATTGAAATAATTGATTAGTGTGTGTTGAAATGTTTTTTTAAATGGGTTTTCCCTGATTGATGATAAATGCAAGAAGAACTTTTAAATGGAAAATGGGGCTTCCCTTATTGTTGATAAATGAAATGTAAAATACTATTTTCAACCCCTTTAAATTGATAACATTAATGGTTTTGAAAATACTTTTTGAAACATTGATATGACATTGAAAATGACAACATGGGATATCTTGGATTCTAGGTGGAAGGTTTTTCTTATGGTCGTCGTCCATTGTGAGATTTCACTTTCTCGGGTGTTCTTCTTGTCCAAGAGTTTAGATTATTTTATCTATGTATATATATGATAATGGTGTTTATCTTTTTGGAGTCTCTCACTAGTCTTGGAGGTTAGATCATTGGCATCAGGTATAATAATTCAATGTTCATAGATTTTTTGTGTATGCATATTGTTGCCTATACTTTTTGTATTCCTCAGTATTTTGATTCATGTTCTATTACTATGGTTTTTAATTACATATATTTTTACTATATTATCCTTGACATTCATATTGATTCTTGTGAAATTTTATATGGAAATTTTATCTTTTAATTGGATATACCATCTTTTATTTAAGATCTTTTATAAAAAGGAAATGATTGCCATATTTTCTATAAAACTAATTTACCTCTTATCATTCAATATTTAATTTAAAATGACCACACAAGAATTGTTATACAGGGTCTTTCTAGGGAACAAATAGTTCGGATCCTATTAACCATATAATCTCAAACCCTTCACACCTCTTTAGGGGTGCATAAATCATTGAATGTTTTCCAATTCCTGAAAATTCAAGGTGCCACAATGAGGCAGAAAAGTTTCTTGTTATCCGAGTTTGGTCACTCATAGTGAGATGATTGGAGTTCATCTATTCCATAACGTGGAGTAGATTTTTGGTTCCAGACCTTTATATTTGTACCGGCCTTTTTTATATTTGGATAATTTTACAATTTTTTATTTCTGATGTCTTTATTATAGTTATGTAATACATATATTGGCTTTCTAATGTTTCGTATTTATGAACATATATCTATTCAATTTGATTGTTTAGGTTGGGAAAAATAATTACCTAAGGTTTTTCTACTAATTCCTAGGTGCCCGTTTCCATCCATTGGGGATCAGGAGAACTCTTTTGGTATGGGATGAATCAGCTTAGGTACTAAGTTACAGGTAAACTCAGGTCGATTCATAACAATTCTCTATCAAATGCAGTTTTTCCTCAAGAGTCCCTATCTTGGGACATCTATTATATTGGATATTGGATTTTTGGGACTTGATAGGTATGTTTTGATATGTTCCTAACCATATTTTTTCATGATGAGTCTCTAGTTTCAAATGAATGTCAGTTTATATGTCCATAGTGTTTTATTTTGTTTTCAATAACAATTTATGATTATGGGTTTTCTAGTTGATGATGATATTTACCCCATTGTTTGATCATCCCTTCTGTTTCGATGTGATGAAATGTCCCTCTGAGATGACTTCCCTGAGTCCCTTAGGATGGTTTAACTGATGATCCCCAAGGAAATACACCAAGGTAAAAAATATCATCAAGGCTATCATACATTCGGTTCATATTGTTGATCAAGATGTGACACAAGTTCATAATGTTATTGTTGAGGTAAAACAAGGATATGGAGGAGGGAATTATCGTTCATGGGAATATATGTGTGGGAAGTAACCAACCATTAAAGGAATTAATGAACATCAAGAGGTATAAGTATAGCTGGATAGCATTTATCAGATCATTGAATTCTTGGAGACACCTCGTAATATTAGGGTAATGTGTGCAATGTTTAGGATAAAGGGTTCTAGCATGAGATATTGGGATTCTATGGTCATGGAAGAAAGAAACGTGGACATGACTTAGAAGAGTATCAAAACCACATTCTTTACTTTTTTTCTAGTCACTGATATTGAAAAAGTATATGGAGTTCTAGTCTTTTCAGCAGGGAGAGTATTTGGTTTCGGTGTACTCCAACCGACTTTATAAGCTTATCAATTTTGCTGCTGATGTGATGAAGAATGACCTACTAAAGGATTAAAAGTACATTTAGGGATATCGCATGAATATCATATCAATCAAATTTATATTGAACAGATCAACCTATCCAGAGATGGTAGACCGAGCTGTGATGGAAGAGATGGATATGGTAGGCATGGTTGTTTTTCCAAACACATATCTTCCATCTAGGGGTGGATTCAGTGGCATGCATTGGTTGAAGAAGAAGTGTAAATATCATCATATAAGTGTTGTTGGTGGGTCTTAGAAGAGTACCACCTCCACACCATCAACAATAGAGAGAAAGTTTCCTCTAATTGGTTATCAGTGTGGCCAGGTCGAACACACCAAATGTTTTTTTCTTATGCCCATGAAAACATAAAATAGTTCTGGATGTGATGTAAAAATACAATTCATCTATCAGGATACTACTACACCATGTTATGATCATTTTTCATTGGCTCCAAGTGCAACATTGGTGTAGTTAGAAGCTTCAAAGACTACATGGCTTCAGACATTGGCCTCAAGAGTAAATCACTAAATACAGTGGTTGAGTGCGTAGTAGAAATAGATGTAGGTCCAGAAACAATGAGAGGTAATACCCTTATTGAATATTTTGAAGCAATTTCCTTATTTTAAACTAGTTCCTACAACTCTTTAATATCCTCAATTTTTTTTTGATATTCATAAACTTTCAATGGAACTCATGTCCATTGATATGGATTTATTGACACATCTTGTGAAGTTGGAAGAGTATGGGTTTTAGTGTCCTTGTTCATTAATGGTTTGAAATACAGATTTGGTTAGGGATGTACTCATTTTTTATTTGAATCTATTTGACATCATCATCAGGATTGATTGGATTGTCACTCCACAAGGTGAGGTTGATTTTTATCATCTTCGTGTTTCATACCATACTACTATTGGGATCTCTCATGCGTTTCAAGGGGAGTGGGACCTAATATCAGGACATGTGAGGGCTTCCCACCCATTTATCAATTGTTTGTTTTATACTTTTGAATTTGATCCTGACGAAATTTTTCACACTTTTGACCTAAAAAATGTTTTTTGATTCTTTCTAGTTATTTTCCCAAATGACGTCTCTAGTCTTCCACTAAAGAGAGAAGTAGATTTTACAATTTACCTAATACCTGGTATGTTACTGATATTGATACCTTCCTACCATATGCCACCATTATATCTGAAATATTTCAAAATTCAATTGGATGACCTGTTGTAAAATGGTTTTGTTCACCCTAATGTTTTTCCATGGGAAACACATTTTCTATTTACCAATTAAGCAGATAGATCACTATTATTGTGTGTGGACTATCAGGTGTTGAAATTGGTAATTTTAAAGAAAAAACATCCTTTACCCCATTTGGATGATTTTTTGATAGTTTAATTAGGGAAAGGTGGTTTTTGAAGATTGGTCATCAGTCGGGTTATTATCAGCTCAGAGTTTGGGAGTCTAATGTACCAAAGAAATCTTTTGGGATAAGGTATGGTCATTATGAATATATTTTTATTCCCACTGTCCTAACTAATAATCATATAGTTATTATGGACCTTATTAATATGATATTCCATCAATATATTCACACATAATTGTAGTGTTCATGGATGATATTATGGTGTATTAAAAAAACAGAGATTAAGAATGGGCACAAAATAATTTTGGTTATAGAAATTTTGAGAAGTCACTATTTGTATAGAAAATATCCAATATGTAGTATCTAGATTCAATAATTGATGTTATTAGGGAACATTTTTTATGAACATTGCTAATCAGTTGATCTAGAGAAGGGGAAGTCTATTTCTTCAAGGAATGAACCAAATAATGTCGTTGAAATTCGAAGCATCCCAAGTCATTCAAGATATTGATAGAGGTTTATTAAGAATTTCTCAAATATAGTATCAAATTTGACTGATCTTACTAAGAAGGTGGTTACATTCACCTAAGATATGATATGGAAGTCTTCTTTCAATAAACTATAACAACTTCTAACATCAACTTCATTTCTAATCAAACCTGATCTCAATATGGGGTATGTGGTATTTTGTGATGCTTCTAGTACTGTTTTGGGATGTGTGATTATGCAGGATGACCATGTGGTAGAATTTGGTTCTCTTTAGAACTGAACACATGAGAATAATTACCATACTCACAATTTATATCATTTTGCAGTTATGAATGCACTTAAATATTGGAGACACGTTATTTTTAGGGAGAAGTTCATAGTCTTCACTAATCATAAGAGTTTGAGTTATATCTTTTCTAAAAAAGAATTTAGTCTTAGATAGTGAAAATTTGTAGAATACCATCAGATGTTTGACTTTGATATCTCCTACACCCCGGGGAAGTGGAATGATGTTGCAGATGCTCTTAGTTAGAAATTACCATCGCATGTTGTTCTAGAATTGATGGATGAGTTTAACCATATAGGGATTTTCAATCAGTTGTGAATAGATTCTTTGGAGGATGTTTTAGTTATGGTTATGACCAATGTTCAGTTATCATAATTTTCTTGTTGCCTATTTTGCAGAGTCAGTAGAAGTATGTTGAGTTTATAATATTTTGAGAAAACATTTCTATTGTGGAGACGGTTTTTGGTTGGCCTCTCTC
The DNA here is from genome assembly GCA_963277665.1 of Viscum album. Classification (NCBI taxonomy): domain Eukaryota; kingdom Viridiplantae; phylum Streptophyta; class Magnoliopsida; order Santalales; family Viscaceae; genus Viscum; species Viscum album. The sequence continues at coordinate 80,625,429 of OY728121.1, read as the reverse complement.
TTCAGATGGAACAATCCACATTGGGAAGTGAGTTGTCATCCAAGTATCAATTAGGAGTTTAGTATTATTTAATTTTCTTATATCTTTGTGTTCCATCCTTCTCGGTGCTAAAAATATGTATTATGACATGATATGATGATTCTTGTGGTTGGGTATGAAGTGTCACATTAAATAATATGTGTTTCATTGTTACACCTTCCAACAGATAAAAGAAGAGCAGTTGAATCCCTTTAGATTTCTTAATCCTCTTCCATTAATAGTGTAGAAATTGGATGAGGTATCTATGGATTTTTTTTGTTGGATTAACATGGACTCTCGGAGGTAAGAATTATTTCTGGGTGGTTGTTGATCAGTTAACAAAGTGTGTTCATTTCATTCTAATCATTGATACCACTATGGTTGAAGATATAGGTATGCTATATGTTCCAGATATTGTGAGGTTAAATGGGAGTCCTTCTACTATAGTATTGGATAGGGATCCAATGTTTACCTCAAGGTTTAGAGTCGTATCCTTGAGGAAATGGGAGCTCTGGTAATGTTGAGCCTAATATACCGTCCATAGACTGATGATCAGATAGACCATGTTATTCAAATCCTAGAGGATATGCTTCCTGCATTTGACTTAGATTTCAGTGAATCAATGGATTTCCAATAGGGAATAGTTGTGTCTGTTTTTTAAAAGTGTTAATATTTCTCAATATGATTGGATCCCTACGAGGAGTTTAATAATTTCTCATGTAGATAACCACTTTTATTGGAATAGGTGGGTGAAATATCATTAGATGGAAAATTTGTGGTCCAAGAGAAGTCGACAAATACATATGAGGTACCTTGACCTATGGTTATAGCCTAGAGTTTTCCTAAATTGTACATATATCGGTGGCATGGTCCTTTGATTTTTTTTTCTATTGACTGGGTTTTTCGAATGTTTCTCATTGGATGGATCACCATCGGACCAGAAAATCATGAAAATTGGATTTAAGATATGATTGACCATTATAATTCCTTGAGAGGCTTGGCTAGGTTACTTATCAGTTAGAATTTCTACTTTAGTTGAGTTGAATTCATGATGTTTTACATATATATCATCTCAAGAGGTATCATCACAACCCTACTAATGTCCTGAGGTGGGAGGAAGTTTCGTTAAATCTAGATGAATCTATTTTGGAGAATCAAGTTGAGATCGTTGACTCTCATGTGAAATCCTTTCAAGGGAAATCGATCCCATTAGTCGGGGTACAATGGGAACATAGATTTAATTTTAATGAAACTTTGGATAATGATTCGTTGATTATGGGGAATTGGCCTCATTATTTCCCTAGGATTACATCTTTCACATGACTTCTGAAGGACAGAAAGTATTCTCGGTGGGGATTTTATATCATCCCATTACAAAATATATCAGGTACGACATTACTCTTGAATTGGTTTTCCTTGTATCCATATCTATATAGGGTCAACATGGAATTGGTAGGATACCTACAATGAAAATTTCCAAGATTTGTCATAATCTCATCCTTAACTATCTTTTTCTACAGGATACATGAGGATTTCAAACAATGTAACTTGTTTAAATGACGTGAAATTTTTGTTGGATGCATGTCGTGAAAGGTTTCACACAATGAATGTTCACACGAGGTGAAGAGAAGTTTCATGTCATGAATGTTTAAAATAATAGATTTTAAATTTAGGTGATGTTTTTCCAGTGTATGTGTGTCTTTTATGGTTATACACCATATAACCGGGTTAGGCACTATGTAATGGCCCATTTACAGTTTTTAAAATAGGTGTGCGACTATTTGGTTTTGGTTCATTTCCCCATACTCTTCTTCTCTCAACCCAAATAATTTCCAAGGTGATTTTGGGAGAATCTTCTCATTCTAGAATGAGATGATCACCATTCGATCTTTGTTCCTGTTGTTGTTCATCACTTGGGGTAAGTGATCTTTCTGCTTATTCATTGTCACGATTGTAGGGAAACCCTTGGTTTTCATTAACATATCCAATGGTATAAATTGATGTTTCCTCATGAATTCATCTTGATCCATTTTATATTCTCATTCTGGATGGCAGTCCTTTATTGGTCGTGGTGTAGGAGGCATTCATTTATGATGTATGTGGGTTTCATCCTATCTATTGACCCATTATTTTCTAAATTGGATCAATATTGGGACGTGGATTTGATTCTAGGCCCTTCATATACATTGTCGGGTTTTTGTGGTTGATGGATCCCATTGTGAGTGTGTGTAACCCAAAATTGGAGGTAGGTTGTCCCATCCATTAACTATTTTAATGAACCTAATTGTTCCTACATTATAAATTGATTTATAGAAGGAATTGACATGATTTATTTGAATATGTTGAAAAGAGTTCTTTAAAGAAAAAGGGGGTTTCCCAAATTGTTGATAAATGGAATGGAAAAAACGTTGTTTTCAAAAAACATAAATAGATTTTTGAAATTTTTTTGAAATGATTTTTGAAGCATTGAGGTGATGGAGAAAACCAGCACATGTGATACCTTGGGAATTAGGAGGAAGGTTTAGATTTAGTCCTTCATCCATTGTGGGTGTTCATGTTATGGGTTGTTCCTCTTATCATGGAGTGTCGATTATTGGATCCAGTTATGTATATGATTGTGGGGATTCACTTTTAGGGGTTTCTCTCTAGTCTGTAGTGAATATCATTGAATTCAGGTACCACACTTTATTGTTCATAGATTATTAGAGTGAGTAGTCTACTACCTATCCTTTCATATGCCATGGTATTGTGATTCTTGTGATGCTACTGGTTTTCTTATTATATTATGGATTTATACTAATTTAGCCTTTAAATGAATGTTGATTATTGTGGAAGATGATATGGAAAACTGTTGTCTGACATTAATATACATTAATTTTTTTAAGAACTGTGAAAAAGGGAAATGATTACGATGATTTCAACAAAACTTATATACTCATTACGATGCCATGTTTTATGTAAAAAGTTCATAAATGAATTTTTATATAGAGACATAGTATGGAAAACCAGGGTGGGATCCTATTGAATAACTTATCCCACACCATGTGCACCTCTACATTGGTGTGTATACCATTGTATGTCTTCCATTGTTGGGAATGTCAACTCACCATGGTGTGGTGGTGAGGATTTCAATCATTTTAGTTGGATGGGTGGTTGTGAAACTCTGGGAGTTCTTTTACGTCATCGCTTAGAGTAGCTATTTTGTTATAGTCCTTTTTAGTTGGACTTACCATTTGGATATTAATATATTTTACAGTTGATTGTTTATGAATTATTTCTTATAGTTATGTCATATATAAATTGTATTTATACTATTTCATTGTACTTTCTGTATATATATTCCATGTTATTGTTTGAGTTGGGTCGAATTGTTCTATCTGGTGTGTCATCTAATGTAAGGGTGCTTATCGCTAGCTCTTAGAGATTAGGAACCCCCTTTGGGTATGTGATGGATTGGGTTCTGTTCTAGGATAGAGGGAAACCCGGGTCAGTTCATTATATTATGGACTAGTAGTATATATAAAAAAATTTACCATAATTATATAATAAAATATGTGACTCTATGAGAATTTATATAATTGGTAGTATTTTTTAATCCCTAATTAATTTTTTTTTGGAAACCAACCAGAATCATAATTTTATGAGAAAATTGGACTCTTTAACAATTTCATTACTATTGAAATTATAACATGGATTGGCATGATCTCCATCAAAAAATTAAATTCTTCCATATACACCGGTTTCCAATAATATATATATATACACACACACACACACACACACAACACATGAATCCATTTATATTCAATTTTTATAACACATCATGTGGCCATAGTGACTAAAACTATTTAATTTATAATATTTAATCTATTATATATATGACTATTAAAAATATTATATCCAATATGAATAATTAAATAAATTTCGTTCATACATGATGTATATAACTTTACATGTCAAGGAACTAATCCTCACTAATCATATCCTAATTCTAGTTCAATCATGGGAGCAAGTGGTATCATGTTCATAAAATAGAAAATTTTTTATCTTTGCTATACTCAATTAGTGAAATGATCTGAAACATACCAAACTAGTCCCTTATTATATGAAGATCAAGGATATTGAATAAGTTTTAATATATGATGTTTTACATGATATGTATCTTCTCAAACTAAGATATTGAGGATTTATAATAAGTGTTCACCAATAAAAATATTTATAAACTTATGACCTTTCAGGGGATACACTATCATTGGGCTGTATAGGTAATGAGACTGCACTTATTATCTTGTGAATATAATATTAATCTTATATAATATTTCACTCATTATAATCATAATATATCATCACCAAAAATAATTCTTTGTGATTTCCATTGATTAGTGAATAATAAAAGACATATATTAAAGGTATACTACCAATCCACTAATCATATAATATATTAAACTTGCATGAATTGGTGACTAATGGATATTTACATTATTAAAAATCTAGGAATCATTTTATATCCATTAAATTAAGTCTTTTATTTTTCAAATACAGAAATATTCATCATAAACCTCATTATATTGTTATGTTAATTTTCTTCAGGGAATCTACAATAGTTTCATCTTTATCCATCCAAATGTCTTTATATCACAAATGATAATGATTTCTTGAATATGTTTTTCATAATTATATTTATGGATGACTGTTTTGTGTGATTTTGGTTCCTTATCTATGGAAGTAACTTTATTATATTAAAATAAATTATCTTATTACACCTTTATTTTTAGACAAACCCAAATTTTAGTGATAAACATTATTGATATAAACAACATCTTTTATAGATTCTTATTCATATATTTACTCGTATTTTTTAATGACTCGTACATAGTGTCTTGTTAAGAATTATCCAAATCGATATATATACTATTGATCCGAAACATAAAAAATTGATTAACATCTCTTATCATAATTAGTTTTTCAAAATTATCATTATTGTGAACCATTATAATGGGTTCATTCATATATCCAAAGAATAGTTAATATTTCCATATTTTATCTCATGTACGTAATGATGTTCTTCAGAGGGATCCACTAACTATCACTAGAATTATTCAGTTATCAAATTGTTATTCATGATGTATAAGATACATCAGGTTATGTATATAGAAAAAACATGAGATATATCATATAAAAAATGCATATTTAACTAAAAGATCCCATCCTTTTCTAGAGTTATCTCATGTGTGTTTTTTGGTAACATTTTATTGTATTGATGTACCTTTACTTTGGAATTGTTTTTTGAGGTGTGTTTTGGTGAGGTTTTAAGAAAAAATTATGTATAGAAAGCATTTCACAGTTTTCATATGGTTTTAAAAGCCATGAGCCCATGCCCAGTTAATCGTGCATACCATGTGAACCTAGACAGTATGGTCTACACAGTTTGTGTGTGGTGTCCTTAATCGTGTGCCCCTGCCAGGTGAAAGGGTGTGCACAGAATAGTTTTCGATGAAAATTAGTATTAAAACCAACCAAACCCCTGAGACCCATCTATTTTTACCTAGGCTCTGGCATGACAAATTTCAGGCCATCCCAGAGCATTCTTGAGCAATTCCAAGGCAAATCAAACACTGTTATGCAACTTCAAAAACCTTGATTGAAGATCTGTTATCTATTTGGAAAGTGGATTTCATCCTGATGCTTCTCCCATTCTTTTATCTATCCTTCTTTGATATTCTCATGGAAGATCTTAACTATTTCCATTGATATTAACCTACGTGTTGAGATCTAGATCTAGTATTTTGGATCTAGATCTAGATTTTCAAGATTTGATTCCATTGATCTAAAATTTTGGTATAGGGATTTAGATCTGGATCTTGATCAAAATCATTTTACCAATTAGATTTTTTTGGATTTCCATCGGGCCATCATCTGTCAAAAAACAGAGGTAGGTGGTCTAAATTGAATTCCCATAGTCATGGATTTGATATGTGTATGCGATAATAATGATTTTATAGCATCCCTTAGTAATTATTTTCCTAAATTAGTTTAATTAGGAATTTTATATTGACATGTTGATATTTGGGAGATATTGATGAATAATTGATGATTTAATCATGGGATTAAGGGGCTTCCCAAAAAGATAATTGATTGGGGTAATCGTTTATGATTTGAGATATTGTATTCGAGATATTGAATTCATTGTGTTAGAGATCATTAATTGGGGGAATTAATTTTGCGATAATGATTTGGGTATGTTGAGGTAATTTATGGTGGATTAATTATGTGCGATGATGGTTGATTAATATAATTAATTGTGAGATTTATTATGACAAGTTGATATTTGATTTGGATAATTAAATGCGGAGAATTAATTAGGGATTGATATTTGTGTCATTTTATTAAATAGATGATGAATTAATTAATGGTTTGTGTACATAGTTAATTATGGTGCTAAATAATGGATTTATATGTATATAAATATTAGTTTTATTTTTAAGGGAATGATGTGGTTAATTCTTTATTAGTTAATAAAAAATGTAAATGATTGAGAAAGTGTGTGCCATACATGACGCTCTAGAAAAATTGAGAAGTTGATGTCTTAGACATGGAGTTCTACACCAGTAGTTGATATAAGCACATGTGATGTGAGGTGGTAGTCATTACTATCTACACCAATTGATAAAGTGGTGTGTGAGACCTGACGATCTACACTGATTGAGATTTTGGGTGTTAGACATTGATTTCTACACCAATTTAATGATAATGATGAATGGTGAGTTGAACTTGAGATGCAAATCAAACAAGACTGTGATATGATTATTAATGAATAAGTGACAATGTGATAACTCTTTAATTATGCATTGTATTTATTTCATCATAGAATTTCATGCACTATCTTTTGACTATAATAATTTTAGACACTATTGGTGGTTGCCTACTGATTTGTACTCACACGCTATTCAGGTAGCACGATTGGAACAGGAGAAGACATTTTTGTTGCAGGATAGGATAAGGGAAAGGCCCTAGGATATATTTATAATTAGGTATAGATCATGGTTATGGGAACCTGATATGGTTTGAGACCCTCTTGGTAGTCGTAGTGTCTCTATTTTCAGTTTAATTGTAGACACCTGACACTTTCAGTGTTGTAATATTTATTACCTTTCTATTGAGTATTGTTTTTCTTGTTTTTGACTATTATGTGAAATTGGTATTGTTATGATTATTTATATACATCTTCTCATTTTTATTTTTTTCACTCTCGTTGTTGTTTTACTCTTAGAAAATAGGGTATAGTCATTCAACTTGATTCAAGATCATTCTAGGTGCCCGATCGATCTCAGATCATCTGAAAATCTGTCAAACCGTGATCTAAAATAATGATTCAGTGAGAAACAAAAATAAAGGCGGGGGAAAGGCACCAAAAACAAAGTGTTGGATTATTGGGCAAGTGTTCTTATCCAGCTGATCATAATTGTACTATTCGGGTAAGAACATATGATATAAAATAAAAAATAGGTACTCTGGTCGGGGATGATTTTTTAAGGGGAGAATATTGTAAGAAACAGGTTTTCCACTCAGGTGTAGATAATTTAAATTTTTGTCTAAATATTTATTTTGGACATAATATGGATTTCCAATGAGTTCCAAAGGGCTTAGGGAGAGTTCAGGGAATTTTTAGAGGCCGTAACCCATATTTTTGGAAAAAATGGTCAGGTCACACGATTTGCACATGGTTGGCACACAGTTTGGATAACCATGTAGATTGAAATTTTTAGGTAGAACCACATTTCTTAGTTTTCACATAGCCATGCGGCATAACTGTGCAATGTTCCCTTATACCTTGAATATCTCGCACGAGTTGGGTACAATTTTTCAAAGCATGCAGACAAACCATGCACATGCCCTTTTTTGGGTATGTTAACAAAATTTCCCTTAATGATATTTTAATCTAGCACCGTCTTCCCTAATCTAATCATATGCGATATTAACCAATTTCTATCCCAATTTAGGGATTTTTGATGATTTAACCATGTAATCAAGTGATCTAATTCATCTGTTAACCTATCTAACTTTCGATTGTCACATTGGATGCACAACGGTAAGTACTCGAGTCCTATTAAGATTTTCTCCTTCTATTTTTATGTCGACCACGATATGAGGGTAAGGTAATTTTTCTCTTCCTCTTAGATATACATTGATATGAGCCCAATAAATGGAAAATATTGAAGTAGGAGAGTCATACAACCAAAAGGTGGATGGTCTATAACTCATCCCTAAAGTTTGTTGATTTTGGAATTGATGTTTGGGGCCCACTGATTTCATTGGGTGCCAATTAGGGAATTAAAATTCCATGCCTATAAAAGGTTAGAACCCTAGGGTTATGCTATTTTCAAATACATGATTAATTTTTGGTGGTTATAAACACTACTACATACTTCCCATGTCAATGATTATTCCATAATTGTTGTTTAGTGTTTTAACATGCTTGTTCCACCGTTCGGGTGTTCATTGGATTGAAAATTATAAGGGTATGAATTTCTATATTAATTTTATTGATTTATACCATGAATTTCATAAGAGAAAGTACCATGTATGCATACAACAAGACCCGCCTAAGGTAAGTTCTTGAATTAGATAATTAGATGTGAATGATTAATTGGTTGAATATCCATAGCATCTCTTACCACATTTATGGAAGGTAGCAGAATGAAACTTGAACATGGAGTATTCCTTAAATGGATTAAATGGTTACATGATACTTGTCCTTGTCACACTAATGAAAGGAAAGTCATGAACCAAATGACTTGATAAAAAGGTTGCATGATACTTGACCGTATCACACTAATGAAAGGAAATCCTTGAACTGAGGGAGATATCAAATGACTTCATAATCAAATAGTAATAGCCTGACTCAATTATTCTTTGGATTCTGACCAAAGAATACCATGAACACTCTTTAACCACATTCTTATCCAAGAATACATCGTTCTTAAGCTGATACCTACCTAGATTCTGATCCGTGTCTATTTTCAAATTCCTGGTATGATACTATAGGATCCCTCTTGTAATTCTACAGGATTACATGGGTACACTCCTTGGATCGCTTCAATATAAATATTGGATTCCTTGGATACACTCCTTGGATACAACCTTGAAAAGTAGGTTCCATGGTTAAATACCATCAGGCCTGGTCATTTCTTACCCTCGTTTTACCCTGGTTGATCCCCTTGGACTCAGTAGGTGCTTCATTTTGGAATTCCCTGGACTAAGCTCCATGGATTACACTCTTACCCCAAGAAAGCTATAGTTATTATTGAGTTGGTGACCCTTGAGTTCTACTTTACCTTGGTTATTACCTTGTGACATCACTATTAAATATCATAAATCTAGGTTTCCTTGTTACATCTTGGAACACTCACTGTTTATACTATAATGAGGTGATGTTAGAGTTGGATACGCCGCACTTGACCTATCAACATGAATTGATAATTACTTAATTTGGTAATGTTGTTACATATTCAGACACAAGCCCAGAGTTAAAGTATGTACATTGGTGTTTAGTTACATTGTATATATTATCTATATATATTCATGCATGAACATTGTTATATTTCCATTACACGGGATGGAAGTTAAAGACGCTGTTGATGGTGGCCCACTGAGATTTATCTCACACCATCTTTCGGTTCCGTTAGGTACCTGGGGCTGATTACATGGTTGTAGGTGGTAGAAAATGGAAGCATGGAACTTCAAAAACTTGATTTCATGTCATTTAGGATAGTTCTTGATAGTAGTTGACCATGTTTGAGCTAGGGATTCATGTGATATTATTTTATTTCAACTATACAGTTGCAGAACATGTTATTCCTGCAATCTTGTATCCATTATTTCCATATTTCTAGTATATGAAACCTCATCCTCAGTTGTTGTATGATATTCCAATTTTATTACTTATTATTACTATTGTCTCTATTTTCCACTGTTCCTTCTATTTACTTATATTTCATCTACTATTTACATATTTTTTCATCCATCAGTTGTGCTATACTTGGTTAATGAGGGAAGAGTCTCCCTCGAGAAATACAATAGGACCTCACTACTTGTCGGAAGCCTCTAGAAATTGGGGAGATACGCTTAAGGCCATGTATACCACTAGACTCAAGGCACCTATCAAGCAACATCCTACATCCAGACATCACTATGTTATATCAATAGTTTGTAGATACCAGACCCATATTCATTGTCTGAGGTTCAAGTCATGCTAGGAATAGATATATTTGAGGCTCTTGTGGTCTTAGTACATAGTGGAAATAGTGTGGATGATCCTTCAGTAGAAAAAATAAGAATCAGATGGTTCGTGAGTCATGTGTAGAGAGTAAGATGATGACTTTTCTGGCTTAAATGCATGTGGTGGTTCAAGAAAGTCTGGAGAAAATGAATTTGGTTTCATTAACAGTTGAGTATACACTCTTGAAATGGGTCAGCAATTGGAAGTACGTGGATATAGAGTGTTTATCCTTGAGGGAATGTCATGATGGTTGGTGGACACCTTTAGACCGGATGATAGATGAGGATGTTCTCATTTGTGTGAAAAATTGGGTTGTTATATCTTTGAGCATGCGAGAGGAGCTCATGCGATAATTCCATGCCTCAAAGTTGGAGGTACATCAAGGTATGACCAAAATGTACCACGACCTATGATGAATGTCTTGGTGGATGGACAAGAAAAATGAAATAGAATTTTTTTTTATGAGATGTATCACATGTCAGCAGGTGAAGGTAGAGCACCAATGACCTAGAGGTCTATTGCGGTCGTTGCCTATTTTTTAATGGATGTGGGATGATGTGCCTATAAATTTTTTGGCAGGTATTCCAAAGATTATTAGGATGAATGATGATATTTGGGATATTGGGGATCAACTGAAGAAGGTAGATCATTTCATCCAGTTAGAGAAATATTAACTGTAGAACAGTTAGTTGAACTATATGTTTGGGAGATGGTCTGTTTTCCCAGGTACCCACAGACTACAGTTTCAGAACACGATTTTCACATTACAACATGATTCTAGCTGGTTTTCTAGAAGTGGCTTGGAACGAATGTTTTGTTGTGTACTAGTTTCCACCCATAGACAGATTTCCAGTCAGAGTGTACCATATAGGTGTTAGAGGATATGTTGTGAGAATGTGTTCTTGACTTCAGTGGTTCTTGGGAGAAGCACTCGGCTTTAGTAGACATCACCTATAATAAGAGTTCTTAGAAAACAAAATATATAGAACCATATGAGGAACATTATGGTAGGCCATATAGATCACTTCTATGATAGATGGAGGTGGGTGAGTCTGAGTTGTTGAGACCATGTATCATGTAGGATATATCAGAGCAGGTGAAGCTGATTCAAAAATGTATGGCTATAATACAGAGTTTGTAGAAGTCATATGATGATTGGTGGAGGAAACTGATAGTGTTTATTGATGTTGATTTTCTATTATTTTTGGGGTCTCCAAGGTTGGTTCACTACAAGATATATAGGTAGGGAATGTTGGTTCCCATGTTAGTGGGACTAGTTGAGGTAGTGGAGAGAATCAGACTGGTGGTGTACCGATTGGCTCTTCCACAGAAATACAATTATTTTTCCTAATGTTTTCCATGTGTCACAAAAACGATGGAATAATCCCAAATGTTATCATGTGATCTATGTGGGTGGGGTTGACCTTGAGATAGATGCGTCCTTTGAGGAGCATCCAATACGTGTGCTGGATCATAGTGAGAAAGTGTTGTAGTGAAATGTCGTGCGGATAGTTCATGTGTTATGGAAACATGGACATGTTCTTGAGGAAACATGAGGACATGAAGTAGATATGAGGGATAAATGGGACAATATTTTTCAGTCATAATCTTATATAGTTTTGGAAGTGTATGTCAAGGAATATTTGTTATAATGTGCGGAGATTAGAAGTCCCCGAAATTTACTGGGGTTATATCTTGCACATTATCAGGTAAATTTTGTTGTTTTGATGTACCTTTTCTATGGAATTGTGGTTTTAGGTGTGTTTGAGTGAGGTTTTAAGAAAAATATATGGATAAAGGATTATGAATAGTTTGAAAAAATGGGTTCCAAAACCCATGTAACTATGAAAACAATGTGATCCAGGATAGTGAGGTACATACAATTTGCGCACAGGTTTCTTAATCATTCTCCACTTCTAGGTGAAACCATGCACGCATAATGTTTTTATACTTAAATTAGTTTTAAAACTACATTAATCTCATAAACCCATATATTTCGACCTAGGCTCAGGCGTGATGAATTATAGGTGATCACAAACCATTCCGATGTTATTTTAAGGCCAATCGAACACTGTTCTTTGAGATTAAAAGCACATATTTAGGAGATGCTCTCTTTTCATTAAGTGGATTTCATCTCGATGCTTATCCCATTATTCCTCTATCTCTCCTTGATCATTTCATGTAAGATCATCAATAATTCCTTGAATCTAAACCGATGTGTCGATATCTTGATCTAAGATTGGAGATATATATCGAGATTTTCGTGATCATGATCCCTTTGAACTAAATTTTGGATTTAGAGATTTGTATCCAGATTAAGGCTGATGTTGTGGTGCTTCATGGATTTTTGGGATATTCATTGGGATATCATCCATAAAAAAATTGAGTTAGGTGTTCTAAATTGAACTCTCATAGTTTTGGATTTGATATGTGTATGGGAGATTAATGATTTTCTAGCATCCCTTAGTAATTTCCTATATAATTGGATTTATTAGGAATGTGGAATTGAAATGTTTATGTTTTGGAAATATATATGCATAATTGAGGATTTAATCATGGGATTAAGGGGCTTCCAAAAATGATAATTGATTTGCGGGAATTTTTTATTATTTGATATATTGTATTCGAGATATTGAATTGGTTGTATTTGAGGTATTTAATAGTAAGAATTAATTATGATTTAATGATATGGATATGTTGAGATAATTAATGGTGGATTAAGTATGAGCCTTTATGTTTGATTAAGATAATAAATTGTGTGTTTATCTACGACATGTTGCGATTATATTTGGATAATTAACTATGGATAATTAATTAGGGAAGGAGATTTTTGTTATTTGATTAATTAATTGATGAATTATTTAATAGTTTCTATATATAGTTAATTTTTGGGATAACTAATGGATGTTGATGTGTTAAACTAATCATTGGACTAGTAAGGGAATGATTTTGTTAATTCATTATGAGTTAATAAATTTTTTAAATGGTTAAGAAAGTGGGTTCTAGAAAAGGAATTGTAGACCAATTGAGAAGTTCATGCATTAGAAATGGTGTTCTATACCAACAGTTAATACAAGAGCCTCTAATGTGAGGTGGTATATGTGGTGATATACAAAGATTTAGAATGTAGGGCGTGGGACTTGGGGATCTACACTGATTGATATTTTGGGTGTTAGACATGGAGTTTTACACCAAAAAATTGCTAATGTTGAATTGGGAGTTGAACTAGATACATGAATCAAACCTGAGTCTGATGGGATTATTAATTAATTAGTGGAAATGTGATAACTATTTAATTAGAAATTTTATTTATTTCTTCATATAATTAAATGAACTATGTTTTGACATTACTTGTTTTAGAAACAGTTGGTGGTGTCCTAGTAAGTTGTACTCACTACCTATTCAGACCGCCTGATTGGAACCCGAGAAGACTTTGTTGTTGCAGGACCTGATAAGGGTTAGTCCATATGATATATTTATTATTAGGAATGTGGAATGGGTTAGGGATCTAAAAATGGTTTAGGACCCAAATGGGAGTCATTGTGTCTTTATTTCCAGCTTCATTGTAGACACTTGACACTTTCATTTTCATAACATTATTTTCTTTTTTGTTGAGTATTTTCCCCTCTTTTGACTATCATGTGACATTGGTATTGTAATGATTATTTATATTATTCCACAATTTTTTATTAATGTTTCTTCCACTATTTTTTACTCTAATAAAAGATGGTATAGCCTCTCCATGAATGACATACCAGACCCTCACTACTTGTGGAAACCCTCTAGCATACAGGGAGTCACGCTTCAGGGAATGTGACTTACTGGCTTGAGGCACCATTTAATGGAACCCTGGTTAAGATATTACAATAAAATTATCCCTTATTTATAATTCATTTCATAATCATGAATATTTATATGACTTGTGAATACAAACAGTTTTAATGATATATATTTGTGTTATCCATGATTAAACACTTGAGAACCTTAATAATTTTTTCTAACATTTTCAATGAAACCTCTTTATTCTATGAATTTTTATATTCATAGATGGGGTGTAGGTTTTTCCCCCATGTCATTCATTGGGAATCACTTTTCTGACTATATCATTAATAATTGTAATGTTAAGATTTCAATTTCAATATGATGTGTTTCATACAAAATAAAATTAAAAAATACCATAGGACTCTACTAAATAGATTTATACTCATAATTTAATTATGTTATTTTTGAAACCAAACACATTGATCACAATATAAAACTATATGCAAAAAATCTTATAAGATAGCTTTAATTAATTAATGGATTTTCATACATGAAATCCTTAGTAGACACATTTTCTTATAAAATTTTTTATTGATCCTAATATAGGCATATAAAAAAATTTATGTCTAATAAAAGTTATTTTGGCATCAATTTTATATACAAACTAATAATATTGAGCAAATATTGAATATAATAATCAGAATGAATATTTTCTTGCAACTAATGAAATTTATAATTTGTAATTGATACAATAATTTTTATATATCCATTCACACCCATGAGATATTTATAGGTGGATACAATAACATATTTTCTTTCACATGGAAACCGTTGTTTTTACCTATGGATAAAAAAACATTAATTAAATATTTATTTTTACAAACATGTGTTGTGTATATGAATTCCATCTCCAATTTGATAGCATTTAATAAATTATAAAAATTAGTACTCTCAAAATCCTCCTGGAAAGTAGATGGTTCATTATTTTCTAACATTACATAAAAATAACCTTACACAAGGAATATTTATATCTTAATTTCATTAATATTCCTACCATATGAATATATTGATTTTGTAACATGATTGAATTCAATGTCAATAAACTATTTTAGAAAAAAATAATGTTCTTTATCATTAAAATATTTATCTTATGGTATTAGTTTTCTAAATTAATAACATTCATCCCACTCAGTCAAAAAAAATGTGGTCCTTATCTAATAAAACATAATAAAATTCCACATTGACATTATATTTTTTATATATTAAAATTTATATTTTTATGAAATGGTGGGATTAATAAAAATTTTGTTTTTCTCTGATATTTTCAAATTTTAATAGAAGTAAATGTATAAATGTATACATAGTTACCCAAAATCCATATAAAAGATAAATTGAAATGTTTCCCATGTTGCATCTCATATGTTGTCTTTGCAGATGTCATTGAGGGAATATAGTTTTAAAGGAATATATCATTTTATAATGTATATAACCATAATGATATATTTTTGTTAGACCCACTAGTTATCTCTAGAATCATTCCCATGAATTTATGACTATGTCTCCTAGACACATGATTGAAATTTATTGTTCAAGGAGGATGGTTTCAAAAAACTATTTTGAAGTGCTGTAGGGGAAAAGTAAATTCCTAGATCATTAATTAACTAGCCATATATGATTATTTAAATATAATATTTTTTTTCCAATGGAATTCCTAATCCCCATTTTAACAACATTTAAATTTCATAGGCCTTAAATGAGAATCAAATAAGAAATACATAAATATATTTATTGAAGATATATATAAAAATTATATGTACCCATAACCACTACTTAATTGAATACCCATTAGACCAAAAACAAAACTATATATTAGATCCAATTATTCCCTATCTATATCAGATATTTCACCCAAAGGATAATTAGTTATTTTTTAATAATTAATAATTCCATGTGTCAAATGATCGATAATAAGATCATTCAAAAAAAATATTTCTATGTATTTTTTGGATTTGATTCCAATTTATATATCATAGATAAAAAATCAAATGTAATGTGGTTTATATGTTATCCTTGATGATATTATCTTGAATGTCATAGACATGATTATACATGACTATAATATATATGACAATCAAGATATTCCCACTAGCATAAAATAATATATTCGTATATATATATAAATATGTTAACTCTTATTCATTTTGATAAATGTAAATTTATACTATCCAAATAGTGAGAAAAACTTTTTATTCATAAATAATAATTATTATTAGTAGAATATCAAATATATATAAATTAAATCTACACAGAAACTATAAAAATTTATTATATTTGGGAAATTTAATACATAAAAAACATGTTCATAGAATATCTAATCCATCTCCCCCTTATTTTATTATTATTATCAGGATTATTAGACATATCCTTCTTAATACATTTATTCATATCCATAGTAAGGGTGAACAAGGGATATGACAATAAACAATCAAAAGTTAGAATAATATATTTGTACATATATGAGAACATTATATTGACATTAGAAAATGATACCCAATAATATATTGATCATAAACAATAGTCATGTAATAAATTTTTTTAAATTAAAATACATAAGACATAATAGTACATGAACTTAAATAATCAATAGTAGGCCAAGAGAACATATATTTTGCAAAAGAAATAATATTATCAAGTACACATAAGAATAGAAAAACATTTTCATAGCAAAGTCTCACATTTAAGAGTATCATAGTGGATTCAGTTCACTATAAATTCCATCATTACATTAGTCATGTTTCACTAAAAAGAATAATCTATTTGAAAAATTCTATTAATTTATAGGGTTATGTCTATATTTGTTTCGTTATTATCTCATGATATATTCATATTTAACAAATGAAATTGAGGGATATAGATGACCAAAAACCTAATGGATTATAACATGACCACTCATCCTTGTTTTATAATGGAACCAATCATTAGATGATGAAAACCTTCCATTTGTGTGAAATAATTTCATAAAAGACTCATCATATCATCCATAATAACCCATAGAAAGGAAACCCATTTCAAAAAAAATTTACATTCATAATAACAAATAATATAATTTATTTACAAAGATAATAAAATTTGATTGTATTCTAAGGGAAAAATAGGAAACATCAAAGGATGTTTTCATAAACTAAAATACCAATAAATCATCCCTAGAACATTTCTGGTGAAAAATACAATTTAATTTTTAAATCAATTATATTTAATATAAAAAATAAAAAAAAAATAAAGAAAATTTTTATTTGGAATAGAAAAAGGAAACTCAAAAATAATTTTTCAAATAAAAAATTATCTATAACGGCACTGAAATCTATTATTGTGGGGTATATTAACAAAAACATTAATTTCACATTTTTGGTATGATGTAAAATGTACCATGAATGGAAAATGATGAGAAGATTTTATTTAAACCAGTTATAGTGAATAAAAATTATAGATAAAATGTACTTGATTAATTATTATTGAATAAAAAATAAATTCTAGTATTTTTTAAATGATACTAATTATATAAAATAAAATATTCAAAATCAAATGGGAATAAAATGTTTGTTTTTCTTAGATAAAAATTATTTGTGTACTGAGTATATAAAGAGACGAAATGAATAAAAATAATTACGTATCCTAAAATTACAAATTTTTAAGAAAATAATCATTATTTGGGTGAGATATATTATATAATACCATTATCATGAAATATAACAATAAGAAACCCTAGTAAAAATGAGATTCTTTCATAAAAAAGTTACTAATATGGCGACATAATAATATTAACCACCATGAAATAAAGAAATTAAAATGAATAATTAAATACCTTGAACATAATTATATCCAAGATACAAAATTTTAATAGGGATTTAGATATAACTAATTAAATAATAACTGTGTATACATCAAACATTTCTCAATTAAATGAATCTGAGATGAGGAACCCTTACATATTTATTAATTTTTTTAATAAAAATACATTAGAAATTTTAAAATAAATTTATTCTATAAATAAATTTATTAAGATAATGGATTATTCTAATGAAAATTATTTAGATTTATTTAAACTATTGGAAAAATAGATATGTGCATATTAGTAAAAATGACTAAATTAATTAGAATTGAGATGAAACCACTACCCATGTCCTTCTTACTTCATAATCTCCAAAACCGTTTGTATATTAAATTAGAATTTGTAAAAATATAATATTAAAACCATATGAATATATATAATATAACGTCCCAGATCTGGGTACAACCCCACGGGTTCCACGAACCCGGTTGGTCACACGACCTCAAGCACATTTCCCCAAACGCCAGAGGCTGCCGACTAGCAGTGAGGGCCCAGGTCTGATAGTGGGGAAACTATGCCCTCATTTGTCAAAGTGTAGCACAACGTAATAAAGAACAAAACACACAACAATAATGGAAGAAGTAAAACATACATATATAACTGAAATGGTTAACTAATGTAAAATGAAACCAGTAGTCATATATATGAAGATGCAGCATGTCACTATTCTATAAAAACAGCCAAAACATGTTACACTGCAATAAAATACAACTGAAGTACAAGTACCGAAAAGAAAAATAGAACAGCCAGCGGCATCGTGAGCCTGAGCTCAGTCCCATGCTCCCTTACACCTCAGCAACACTCATGTACCTGTATAGGGAATCTTTCCCTTATCCATACCTACCGAAATATAATCTATTTGGGCTGAAGACAGGACCAAAACAGGGTGTGAGAAATGAATCCCAGTAGGCACCCACCATAGATCTGTGCCCAACTGTCAGTGTAAGTGTGCAGGAGCAGTGTGCAGTGGTAAATGCAATAAACTAAGCAGTACTAAAAAGTAACTAACTTTACCAGTTATATTTCAATTTTATTATTCATTTAATCATTCAATAGTAGGAAAACACTATAGTGTATTTTTAAGTTAATAGGCTGTGTCCTCAGGCATGTAAACCCTTACCCTCAGGTAAAGGGAATCTAAACCCACAGGAATCTGCCCACATGATTATCGCAAAATTCCTACAGGAAAACGAGGTGTCGCCCACAGGCACATAATCAATTTCCCACAGGCACGAAAGAAGTTTCCCTCAGGCTGAACATAGCACTTCCCATGGGCTAATCACAACACTACCCTCAGGCTAAAAAAATAACCGGTCCATACCCAACATATGAACCAGAAATTTATATACAATTATTATCAAGACAATTTAAGACATTCTAAAATCGTGGTATACCCTCGGGTAACCTGTCTAAATGACAAAGTAGAGAAACGCACCCCAGGGGCGGTCCTGGATCCAAGCAGTGACCCCGAACAACAGTTATACATGTTCATTAAACTACCTATGAAATTCTAGGTATTTAATTATGCAAAGCCTCAACCAAACGACACCCTATTCATGGGAGGGTATCACAATGGTACACAAATTCACCACAGCAGTTGGAAATAAACACTAGACCACCAACCTCGATCGCCCCTGATGGATATATGTGAACGACGCTTCCATAAACGCACAATAACGACATGGATCTCAGAAAAACCACAACACATTCAAACCTAAATAACATCCCTTCATGAAAGAATTGGTAAGAATGACTTAATGAGAAGGAGTGGCATACCATACGATTCCAACGATATTGAAAGATGCAAAATCAGATTCCCGGTGTGCGATCTGGAGCACCTCGAAGGTTCGGCCCTCTCTCCCAACTCCTCTTCCGGTTCTAAGACTTCCCCGTGAACAGGGGAGGTTGCTTCCCATTTTAAGAGAAAAAAAACAAACTACACAGCGTCTACTATTAACTATATGGCGTGTAATTTTCTCGTTTAACTATACCTCTGGCGGCACCGCTGCACTGTACATCCGTCGACAATAGTACACAGCGTGTATTTTTGATTACATGGCGTGTACTGTCACTCACCTGGCGGCTGCTTCCACCGCCTTACTATTTGCCTAATGACTGAAAATATGGTGTGTAAATACACACTACATGGCGTGTAGTCGGTTTTTACACCCTTAATCACCGATAGGTCTACACACCTTGTGTACTCATCCCAAACGACCAAAGTACACGGTGTGTGGATAAGTACATGGTGTGTAGTCCCAAAATTTAGGATTTTCCCCATTTTACTTATTTTCTCAAAAAAAATTAAGGAAAAGAGAAAAGAAGAAACACATACCTCAAAACTAAGAACCAGGTTCTTACAAACTTCCACCCTTAAAGCAATTCGTCCCCGAATTTTCCTTCCAAGGGTGGTGAAGAATAATTTGTGAACAGCTCTGGCCACTAAGCATGTACGTCGGTCTCCCGCTCCCAGGTTTTGTCCGACACTCG
The DNA here is from genome assembly GCA_963277665.1 of Viscum album. Taxonomy (NCBI): domain Eukaryota; kingdom Viridiplantae; phylum Streptophyta; class Magnoliopsida; order Santalales; family Viscaceae; genus Viscum; species Viscum album. The sequence continues at coordinate 80,604,991 of OY728121.1, read as the reverse complement.
TCCATACTACTATAGCACTCGTACAAGTGGAACTGACCGGCCTCGTAGAACCTTCGTGCTCCTATCTGTGATATGAATCAGATGCTTATCAAAGGATACATCTACCTGAAGCTCAACCTCCTCAGGCTAAAAGACGCGAGACAGGTCTGAATGATAACGGTGCAACTAAGTCACATGCAAGACGTCATGCATGGCCCGATACCTTTGCGGTTACAACAACAGATAGGAAACCGGCCCGACTCTCGGTAGAATCTCAAATGTCCCCACATACCTCGGGGAATGTTTACATTGTCTCCTCATCCACCTGTGTCCCAACCTCAGTGAAACACGCAAGAAAATTTGATCCCCGACCACGAACTCTAAGGGTCATCTACAACAATCAGTATAAGATTTATGAAGAGACTGTATAGTAGCCATTCACTTCTGAATCAAGTAGTCCTTCTCAGAAGTCTCTTGCACAAGATGTGGTCCCAGTAAAGTTGTCTCACCTGCCTCAAACCATCACAAAGGTGATCGGCATGGCCTACCGTATAATGCCTCGTAAGGTGATATCTCAATAATTTCCTAAAAACTATTATTATAGGAAAACATTACTAGGGGTATATGCTTCTACCAAGATCTCACAAAGTCTAGGACGGATGCACGTAGCATGTCCTCAAGCACCTATATCATTCACTATGACTGACCATCAGTTTGAGGGAGGTAAGCTATGCTCAGAAGCACCTGTGTACCGAGTTCTCTATGAAAACTCTGCCAGAAATGAGACGTAAAATGGGCATCCCTATCTGAAATGATATAACGAGGGACCCCATGAAGATGTATGATCTATAAGATATATAAATTTCCAAGCTCGTCAACTCTGAAGGTCTCCTTGATCGGAAAAAAGTGAGCTACCTTTGTGAGTCTTTCCACAACAACCCACATGGCATCATGGCCTCGAGGTGACCTTAGAAACCTAGTCACGAAGTCCATCATGACATCATCCCATTTCCACTCCGGAATGGGTAACTGCTGTAACAGTCTAGCTGGTCTGTGATGCTCTGCCTTCACCTGCTGATAGGTGGAACATATCATAACAAAAATACTACATCTCTCTTCATACCAGACCACCAATACTGACATCTCAAGTCACAGTACATTTTGGTAACTTAGGGATAAACTGTCCATGCTGAATCCTAAAACTCCCACATCAATTCCTCACGTATATCCCCTAGAACCCACACTCGACCATGGGAATGTAGTACCTCATCATCGCCTACCATCCACCTAGGAGGAGGTTCCTCACTTTCCACCGACTCCCATAGAACTAGGCCATCTGAATCAGGTAGTTGTCTCATCCTCACTCTATCCAGGAGGGTAGAAGTCATAGCTAAATATGAAAGATAGGTTTGCCCCTGACTGTCGTGCACCTCCAAATGCATCTCAGAGAACAAATCCATGAGCTGCAATTCACCATTGGCATCATGAACTGCCTGAGTTTGAGTCTTCCTTCTCAGTGCATCAGCAACTACATTACCCTTACTAGGTGTATAGGGAAGCTCAAAATCAAAGGACTGAAGGTATTCAACCCACCTTCGCTGTCTCAAATTCAAGTCACGCTAAGTAAAAATATAGTTGAGACTTTTGTGGTCAGTGAACACCACAAAATTCTATCCCAAGAGATAATGTTTCCAATAGCGTAATGCATGAACAACTACAGCCAACTTGAGGTCATGTGTTGGGTAATTCCTCTCACGTGGCCTCAACTACTGAGACCTGTACGCAACAACGCAATATCCCTACATCAACATAACTCCCAGCCCAATACATGATGCATCACAGTAAACTGTATAGCTCTTTCCATGCTCTGGGAGTATCAAGATTTGTGATGATGTCAACTTCCCTTTCAAGTCCTAGAAGGCTTCCTCACAAGCTTCTGACCAAACTAACTTCACACCCTTCTTAATCAAACCCATCAGTGAAGCTACTAAGCGGGAGAAGTACTGTATTAAACACCTGTAGTAACTAGCTAGCCCCAGGAAAATCTGTATCTCAAACACATTCTTAGGATGCTCCCAGGAAAATACTTCTCTCACATTCCCTGCGTCTACTGCAACTCCTGCCTCTGAGATAATATGACCCAAGAAGTGAATCTGATCCATCCAAAAGTTGCACTTTGATAACATAGCATATAGATGATGCTCTCTCAGTGTACTCAATACAATCTCAAGATGTGTGGAATGATCGTGTCGAGTGTGAGAGTACACCAAAATATCTTCCACGAATACTACCACAAACGAATCCAGATATGGATGGAAGACATGATTCATCAGAGCCATGAAAAATTCTAGCGCGTTCATGAGTCTAAACGGCATAAAAAAGTACTTGTAAAGACCATATATGCTCTGAAAAGCTGTAAGCAATATATCTGATGTTCTAACACGTAACTGATGATATCCCGATCTCAGGTCAATCTTCGAGAACACTCGTGCTCCCTGAAGTTGATCAAAAATATCATCAATCCTCCGCAAGGGATATCGGTTCTTGACTGTCAACTGGTACAGCTTCCGATAATCCACACAGAGTCTGAGGGTATCATCCGCCTTTTTCGCAAAAAGGACAGGAGAACCCCAACGAGAAGTATTGGGTCAAATAAAACCCTTTGACTATAACTCCTCAAACAGACTCTTGAGATCCTATAAATCTGTTGTTTTCATCCTATAAGGAGAAATGGATACCGGTCCCGCTCCTGGAATAGGCTCAATAGATAAATCCACCTCACACTCAGGAGGTAGACCAGAAAGTTCATTCGGAAAGACATTCCTGAAATGATCAACTACTGGAGGGAAATCCTTCTGAAAAGTCCCCTAATCATCCAGATATAAACTCTCAATCTGGGTTGTGACTCCACCTCACCCATGATGCTCTGGTCCAACTCGACTTGCCTGAACATCCCACTCGCCTTTATATAGAAACTCTTCTCCCTCTGGTGACGTGAAACACATCATGGAACGATAGCAGTCTACAAAGGCTCAAAGGGGAACCAACCAGTCCATCCTGAGAATGACATCTTTTCTTGTCATCTCTAAGACATAGAGGTTCCAAAGGAAGTGACACCCATTAAAATCAAGGGGGAACTCCTTGAACTAACGCACACCAGCCATTCTAGCTCCCAACGGAGTGTCTAGCGTCATAAAATCAGAAGAAGAAGAAACACAGAGCCCAAGTCTCTCCACAACAGGCACGACTATAAAGCTTTGTGTAGCACCTGTATCAAAAAGTACTAAAGATAAGACAGAAGCTACTAGAATTGTACCTATGATAGTATAAGGTCCGAGATCCTACTCCTACTAGGTCTGTTGCACTGCATATGGCTGCCCAGTTCTGCAGCCCTGTGACACAGCCTGGCTACCCTGAGCTGTCCCGCCCTACTGCCTCTGAGATCCTAGTGTCTGGATACCAGGATAATGACCACCATCTTTGCCTGCATACCCAGATGTATTCGAGTTTCCTGACTGGTAAGAAGCTGTTGGTCCTGCTCCTACATGCAGAGCCTACACAAACCCCCTCTCACTAGCCACTGGTGGAAATGCCCTGCAAAAGCACTGGAGATGACCCATCCTACCGCAAGCTCGGTATTCCACAGAGTCACGTGGACACTACAGTCTGTTGTGCCCCTCCTTACCACACTGGTAGCACATGACCTGGCCACCTGGAACATTATTCTGGCTGGTACTACCACTATGATAGAAGTCCATCTGTCTCTTCCTCTTCCAGTAGAAATAGTACCATAAACTAGTGCTGAACTGCCTTGGCACACACCACTAGCTTCCTGTAGATTCCGCTCGGTTATCAGTGCCCGGTTCACAATAGAATGTATAGTAGGCAACCTGAAAACATTCACCAGTGTGAGGATGTCATATCGAAGGCCATCCTCAAAGAACCTAGCCCTCAATGCCTCATCAGCCACTAGAATAGGTGAAAAACACTGAAGTTCGATGAAATGAGCAGAATAATCCATCAACGACATAGCGCCCTATTGAAAATTCATGAACTCTCTAGCTCTATCTTCCCTCAGCATCTCTGGGAAGAAAAATTCATAGAAAGCTGATTGAAAATTTCTCACACCATGTCTATATGATGCTCTGACTGGGTGGTAACATCCCACAACCTCTTGGCGGAATCACGCAGCATATAAGACGCGATCTTGACCCTCCGCCCTGGAGGAATCTCAAGATGCTTGAAAATAGTCTTCACTGAATCTAGCCAAGACTCCGCAGCTTGTGGTCCGCCATCCCCTGAAAACGTAGGCGGATGCTGCTGCTAGAAGATACCAGTCAGCTCATCCATTGATGTGTTAGCTGGCGGTGCTCCCTGAAAGGTCTGCATGAACTGCATGAAGCCTTCACGTACCTGCGCATCCATGCTTGTGTCCAGTATAACGGCTGGTGCCACATCTACCTCTCCTGGAGGATCCACTGATAGCCCATAGCCTACCATCTCTAGAGTAAAATCATTTCCGCTCTCCTGGCTTAAAATGTGTGGTCATCTTGGCATCATGACTCTACAAGGTCAAACACACACCTTAGATCATGATTATCAAAGATCGAGAAACGAGGGGACGAAAAAGGGAACAGGAGGAAGAAAGATTTTCAAGATTTTCAAAACAAGACTACAGAATATGTATACTGACTACACGGCGTGTACCTGACTTTTCTTCCCCTTCCTGGGTCTGTCTACATGGCTAAGCCACACGGCCCCTGTTGAACAAAACTACACGGCGTGTATGGTGTAATTTTCCAACTGCCCGTGTCGTTTGTGACACGCTCGACTACTCGTCTTGATAGTACACAACATGTTACACCCGCAAACGACATGTAGACCACCCCGTTTCCCATCCACATGGCCAAATCCACACGGTCTCCCACTGGTAAGGACTACACAACATTTCTCTCAGGTAAACAGCATGTTCAAGAAAAGGTACAACCGACCTGTATTTGTTAGCTACATGGCTTGGTCGTCTGGTCAGACTACATGGTGTGTTACATTGTGGACACGACGTGTATGCCTCAAGGTCTCCTCTATTCGTGTTGTTAGTCACATAGGAAGACTCCGAGTCAACACTACATGGTCTGTACATCCTGTACACGACATGTTTTCCCCAATCATTTCCCTTCCCTGTGTCCCCGCCCACATGGTCTATGACACGGGAAGAGACCACACGGTGTGTACATAAAAAGTTTTCTTTTCTTCCCTCACAGAAGAACACAAGACATGTGTCCAATGATCTACACGGCTTGTATCCTGGGATTTCCATATAGTAAGCCTCTAAAACTACTCCAGAACCCATAAAATACTGAAACACAACACCTAAGTGCCAAATTCTGACCCGTGAGGCCCCATACTCTCGGATAATCATGTTTTGGCATCTTATTAGAGTTATAGATATAGTAAATAACCAATGATCCACCAAATTCAGGACAATGGTGGCCCATACTCCTCAGTTACCAATGTTTGGTGTTCATTCTATCAAGGCCTCACACAAAAATACCCTATCACATAGCAGGTATGTATCAAAGTAGCTATCATAACAACATGCTTTTCTAGCACCACAACTATCACGATAACATGCAATTTCTAATGTGCCTACATTTCATGGAACAATGCATGTCATGTGATTTCTAGCATGTGTCTAAATGATGCATGAGATGGCATACCCTCATATCATCGGGTTGCTACTAAATAGAACCCATGGATAAAATATAAATAGCACAATCACAAGTGTTCCACCCAACGGTGAAATCAAATAAACTGTAAGATTTGAAAAATCAGAACAACATTGCAAAAATATGAGGTAGACCGGATTTTCCTTATACAACGGTTAGCTATGCCCGAGCACAGCTTATTACCACATATTGTTCCCATCCTATCCCTGACTAAGGCTCCAACTAGTAAGTCAAAGCAAAGAACCCCTCTGATACCACTTTATAATGTCCCAGATCCAGGTACCACTCCACGGGTGCCCCGAACCCAGTTGGTCACACGACCTCAAGAACATTTCTCAAAATGCCAGAGGCTGTCGACTAGCAGCGAGGGCCCAGTTCTGATAGTGGGGAAACAATGCCCTCATTTTTCAATGTGTAGCACAACCAAATACATGAACAAAACATACACCAAAAATGGAAGAAGTAAAACATACATACATAAAAGAAATGGATAACTATTGTAAAAGGAAACCAGCAGTCATATATATGAAGATGCAGCATGTCACTATTCTATAAAAATAGCCAAAACATGATACACTGCAATACAATAAAACTGAAGTACAAGTACAGAAAAAAAACAGAATAGCCAACGACAACGCGAGCCTGAGCTCAGTCCCATGCTCCCCTACACCTCAACAACACTCATGTACCTATATAGGGACCCTTTCTCTTATCCATACCTGTAGATATATAATCTGTTTGGGCAGAAGACATGACCCAAACAGGGTGTGAGAAATGAATCCCAATAGGCACCCACCAATGATATGTGCCCAATTGTCTGTGTAAGTGTGCAGCAGCAGTGTGTAGTGGTAAATGAAATAAACTAAGCAGTACTCAAAATTAACTAATGTTACCAGTTATATTTCCATTTTAATATTCATTTAATCATTCAATAATAGGAAATCACCACAGTGTATTTCTAATCAAATAGTCAGTGTCCTCAAGAACATAAACCCTTACCCTTAGGTAAAGAGAATCTAACCCCATAGGAATCTACACACAAGAATATCGAAAAATTCCCATAGGAACACTAGGTGTCTCCCATAGGCACAAAATCTATTTCCCACAGGCACGAAAGAAGTTTCCCTCAGGCTGAATAGAGCACTACCCACTGGCTAATCACAAAACTGCCCTCAGGATAAATTAGTAACCGGGCCATTCCCAGAATATAAACAAGAAATTTATATACAATTCCTCTCATTGAAATTTAAGAAATTATAAAATCATGGTATACCCTCGGGTAACCTGAAAAAACGACTAAATAGAGGAACGCACCCCAGGAGTGGTCCTGGCTCCAAGAAGTGATCCCAAACAACAGTTATACAAGTTCATTAAACTACCTATGCAATTATATGTATTTAATTATGCAAGGCCTCAACCATAAGACACCCCATTCATGGGAGCGTATAACAACGGTACACAAATTTGCCACAACAGTTGGAAATAAACACTAGACCACCTACCTCAATCGCCCCTGATTAATATACGTGAACAATGCTTCTAGAAACACCCAAGAACGACATGGACCTGTGAAAAAAAAACAACACGTTCAAACCTAAATAACAACCCCTTGGTAAATAATTGGTAAGAACGTCATAAGGAGAAGGATAGGCTTACCCGCACGGTTCCAACGAAATAGATAGAGGCAGAATCGGATTCTTGGTGTGCGATCTGGAGCTCCTCGAAGGTTCGACCCTCTCTCCCGACTCCTCCTCCGGTTCTAAGCCTTCCCTGTGAATAGGGGAGGCTACTACCCATTTTAAGTGAAACAAACAAACTACATGGTGTGTACTATTCACTACACAGTGTGTACATTTCTCATTTAACTATTCCTTTGGCGGCACAACCACACAGTTCATCCGTCGACATGAGTACACGGGGTGTATTTCTGATTACATGGCGTGTACTGTCGCTCAGCTGGTGACTGCTTCCACTGCCTTACTGTTTGCCTTCCGATTGACTACACGGCGTGTAAATACCCACTACACAACGTGTAGTCAGTTTTTACACCCTTCATCATTGACAAGGCTACACACCCTGTGTACTCATCCCACACATCCAAAGTACACGACGTGTGGATAAGTACACGACATGTAGTCCCAAAATTTATGATTTTCCCCGTTTTCCTTATTTTCTCAAAAACACTTTAGGAAAAGAGAAAAGAAGGAACCCATACCTCAAAACTAAGAACCGAGTTCTTACATATAATATCATATATTATCCACTAATATCATTTCAATACATGTTTATCAATAATTCATTATAAAAGATTCCATTTAGTTGTTAACTTCTTAATTTTCATGTTGTTTTTGTTTTATAGTTATTCTATTTTCACATTAATATTGTATAATATTTCAATATAATATTAGTCATCATATAAATATCATATATAATAATTATATAATTTTTTATATCCATTCATATTAAATTGTGATAAAAAAGCTAATTATATCACTTTTTGGATATGAAAATCTGTACATACACATAAGTGTTGTTTCCACTTTTTGATGGATGTAATGAAAGAATGGTAAATGATAATTCACATATCCATTGGAAATAGTAATAATTAAATTAATATATATTTTCAAATAAATCAATTTTATTATCCATTTAAACTATACATGATACAAAAATCACATCAATTTTGGAAGAAGATAGTATAGACGTAAGCATGAGAGACTTTATTTTTTAACAATGGATCAGATGGTAAGAAATTTGATATGATATTATAATTATAAAATAATAAAATAATAATTATATTTATATATAAATATAGAACTGAAAATAATAACGATCCATGAAATACGGTGACAGAATTTTAATTTTTACACTACATGGAGGAGGTAGTGGACCTATACATAGGAGTGATACTTTAATCTCCCATTTGATTAAGTTGAAATGGAATGTGGTTGTTCTGTCATAATAAAAAATATATTAATAATACTATGGTTATCCAGTTTATATTTTAAAAAATATATTAACTTGTGTTTTATGCAAAAAAATAAAATAAAAAATTGTTTATTAAGAATGACTCATATTATTTTAGAGACCTCCATTGGCTTACAACATAAACCCAGAAGAGTTGGTCTTAAGTGAATAATTTAAGAACAATTAATATTGTACGGAATATAGGAAGTATTTTTATATGGTATTGTGTGAGATGTATGTATTTAATAGTGGGACTAATAGAGAAGGAGAAGTTCGATTTTATAAAAAATCATAGACAAACATGGAATTTCCAAAATGATTTCAATAATAGAAGGTATCTTTTAAGGGAACCTATCTCAAAATGGATTGGTATTTCAAGGTATGATAAAATAAAATTAAATATTATTAAAATAATAAATATGCATATTTTGGTAGAAATCCAACCCATATCTATAGTTTTAACCCCATGTAACCCCATCATAACATCAACTATGGTATTAAACAATTATTATTATTATTACCATTCACTATAAATAAATTAGTTAACCCTATTAGATTTCCACATTTATTCTATTTAGAAATATTCAATCCATTTTACCGTGGAATATTTCTATATTTTTGTGAATATTATATTATGTTAGTATAAAAACTACTACAAAACCCAATTTCATAAAAATAAATATTTAAGCATAAAAAATAATTTACAAAGACCAATTTCTTTATAAAATCCCCAAAATTAATGATTAAAAGTATGAATGAATATATAATCCATAAATTTAATTAAAATATATAATCAATAAATATTAATTTAATTTTTTATGATAACATCACATTCTTTAGATTGGTATAGTTTTTTGATAAATGTGTTTTTGATACCAAAAGTACACTTTTACAAAAAAAAGAATAATAATAATAATTTTTTAATTTATTTTATTATTTATAAATAAATTATATTTATTTTAATTTATGATCAAACCAAATTCATAATTTCACTTTTCAAGAAATGAAATGATAGTTTTTATATCTAATTCTAGAAAAATAAACCATTTTAGAAAAATTTAAAAAATAAACCAATTTTAATATTTAAATGATTATTTCTATATTTATATTAATTTCCCAGAATAAATTTTTACAAAAATTGTAGAAATTTATTAAATTTTTTATTTAAGTGGAATTTAATAAAAATAGTTTCTAAATGAAAAATATATCTTCTACACATAATGATGTAACTAAAAAATGAGTACTTCTTTATTTTGAAATAATGAAAAAATTTAAAAAAAAATTAATTTTCATTTCATATTTTTCACAAACCAGTTCTTATTATTAAAAAAAATTAATGGATATATTATAATTAATTACTATATAAATGTTTAAATAGAATTGAGAATGAATTCAATAAAATATACTGGGTACACACATCTTATTTAATGAAAAATTTATTCATAAATACTCGGGGGTGAAAATGTCCCTACCCAATTAAATAAATTGACTCCTAAATGTTTTTATATTATAAATTAATGGATAGATATTTAAAAAATCACTTTTAATACCAACATTTTATAATGTTGAAATAAAACATCCTTTTAGAAGCGGAAGTGGTAAAGATAAGGGTACTCTAAAATAACACATATTTAGGATCCCATATAAAGAGCACATTAAATAGATGTTAAAATAAGGTTATATTGGATAAAGTTAAATTCCACTGAATACTGGAGAGTGATATAGAACACGGTTATAAGAATTTTAATAACCATCAAACCTTAAGTTAGTGGGGGGTAAAAATGACCAACAACTCATTGGAAACGAGTGTATAATAGAAACCATTTTTATATTCAAGATAATGTTTTTGGAGTTCAGGTATTATTTTACCATGGAATATGAGAATACAAACTTACATGGTTTCATGAAATCCAAAAATGTTATTTCAATATTTGGTTTTGTTTTTAATTTGATTTCCAAACTTTTAAACCATATTCTAATGTTAAAATATTTTCAAACAAAAGCAATAAAATTATCTTTTAATAGATTAACATATCCATAATTGAATTACATGTTCATTTTTTCATCTAAATATAACTAAAAGGTGGTTAGTACAAGTTATGAAATATTAATAAATCTTTATATGATAAAATCAAATTTAAATCCCCAAAATATCAACAATAACACCTAAAGTTCATCATAAACCATTTCATTAATTGATAACCATAAGAATCCTCCCATAATATGTCTAATCAAATTTGAAACACAAAAAAAATATTAAAGTTATAAAAAATCTTCCAAAATCATGTTACGTTAATCATAAGAATTCATAATATGGATCTTAATGTCATATACCATACTTTTTATTACCTTGATCAAATATTCTACTAAAAAACACTTACAACTTGAATCAACACAAAATATAAATGAAAACATATATGATTCCAAAAATAATAACCCTATCTTGTTCCCCAAATAAAATAATTGATTATAAAATATATCCCATGAATTTCAAAAATTATTTAAACATCATTCAGGATATCATAAATAATATTGTCCTCACATGAGTAATTAATTCCAATATCCCAAACACTATCCTATTTACTATATGAAAATTAATATTGTCTTTATACTAAATAAATAGTATTACCTCAACATGGGGAACATTTTAAGGGTTATATATCCCTCTATCATGTGTTTTAAAAAAATATTTCCTTACCACGACAATGTTTTTAGGTTATCGGTATGTTCTAATATAAAAATAAAATTTATTAAAGAAAAAATATCCAGGAGTATTCTACATATTTTTAATTATTTTTATAATCTAAATATAATTGAAAAAGAACATCTAAAACAAAATTGAAAAATTTAAATACATAAATGATTCTGTCATTCCACAACATTCAGAATTGATTAACAACCCCTCAACAACATTATCCTTAATAATTACTTTGTTTTATTTGTTTATCATGGTATTTTCATTATTAATTATAAAACTATTACTCATGAAAAAATATTGATCCTCTTCTAGGGAATTTCTACATGAAAATGTTCTCTTACATAATTCATAATATATACACTTTTAATGCATTTATCATTATCTGATAAATAATGGAACTATTTTTTCCACTAATTATTTTAATCTAAATTTTAATTTTTACCATGAAAATTTCATGATCTATGTATATCTATTTTATTCCAAAACCATATCCCCTTTCCATTGAAAAATTTCCCCACGTATTACGTCACACATTCGTGACATGTAGGAAGTTAATTCTTCATTAATCCATGATATTCATGAATTATTTTTCTTATACGAATATTTCAAAAACTTATTTTTCTTAAATTCTTAACCATAAAAATATATTAATAGTTAGAAATATTCAAGTTAATTTATATCCCATCTATATCACATTTGGATTATTAAAATGAATAATCAATTCATCTGCCGTCACAATCAGTGTTAACATGATACATCCTAGTTAAATCAATTATATAAAACCAAATTCATAGTGTAAAAATTATTAATGAGTAGTCATATAATCATGAAAAATCATTTATAGATTTTCTAAACCATTAGAAATTTTATTTAATATAATATTCATTATATTTAAACTATTTCATAAGTATTCATTGTCTTTTAAAATGCCATATTATGATTCATATAGAGAATATGAGTTAACATAATAATATCAATCAAGGGTTTCAAACCAGATTCCTAAAATGCACCCACTCACCCTGAACTATAATGATAGCTGAAATATTCTCAACCAAATCTTTTTTTTTGTGTTTTTTACCACAAGATGCATATGTTCCCAACCCACATCAATAAATAATATTAAGATGGGAATTTATTTCTATGAAAACTATATTATATCTTCAACAAAAAAGTATTTAGGATGTTATCATGAAAAGAGGATTCTCCAAAGGGTTATATCTAATGTTTCCCAATCATAGTTTACAAAATATTTTAAGACTTTATCAGATACAAACTATAGTGACCCAAATATTTCTTATTTAAATTCTATTTCATGTTAGTCAAATATTTTTTTATATCAACATGATCCACACCATAAATGTGTATCAGTATTGTCTTTAGAAACATAAAAAATAGAAAAAGTGTATATAAAAATTTTAATTCATCACCTACTTAGTTTATCAAAATTACAACCCTTCAAAGTCATGTCATACATAAAATCATTATTCATATAATGGGTCAAAGGAGACATAAAAATTGTCGAGGTAAGAATCTTGGTAAAGAAAAAAATGGGAGATATCAATTAATGATAATAACTAAGATTAAGTTAGAATAAGACTGTGAGAAGAAGATATTGACATTATAAAATAACACTTGGAAATTCACATATCATAAATAGGATTTAGGGAATAAATCATAATCAATGCAAGTACATAATAAATAATTATGTATGATAATTTTTAATCAATCAATGCCAATTATATAATACCAAATGAAAAATAAATACATTTTTGGAGTAAAAAGTAGATTTTTTTAACTCAACATTTCATCCTTTTCTGAGTCAATGTTCACTACCAATAAAATCATATAGGAAAAATACATTTATAGAACTGGGTTTAGTAACCATTATAGTCATTATTATATCATGTTATATCCATATTTATCTAATAAATTAGATAGATATAATGAACCAATATGACCTTGGTCTATAACACAACCAAATTTCCTATGTTTCCAATGGAACCACCCATCACATAATTATAACCATACATTTTAGTACTTCATAATGAAAAAACATTGATCATATGATCATCTCATAACCAAGGTAAATGATTTTTGATTCATTAATGTAATATCTTGTAACCATTTTATGTGGAACTCCCTAATCCTCATCATGGTTTTCCAGTACATTGAGATTGGGAGGATACCTATAATGGTGAAGTCAGAGATTTATTGGACTTTCATCTTTAAGCATATTATTATATAGGATATAGATAGGGCATCACAATATCTAAATAGATTAAACACCGTGTAACTATTTCTGAGTACTAGGCATGAATTGGGATTCATGATATGAAATCTTTCATTTCATGAAGAGTGTTATCTCATCGGGAATTATTTAAATAAAATATTTTTAATTTGAGGTGATGAATTTTTCAGCGTACTTGTACACCATGGATTTCACAACGTGTAACTATATAACATGTCATGACATGGTAGACACAATGTTTTTAAAATAGGTGAGCATCTATTTTGGATTCGGTTCTTTTCTTTAGTCCCTGACTATCAACATAGAGCTCTTCCATGAAATTTTGGGAGACTCTTCTCCATCTAGACTGATCCATTTGACATTGGATATCTATTTCAGTTGTAGTGCATCTCACCAGATATGTAATATTTTCGATCCTCCACTACTCTTGATCATGGTGGTGCCTTGGGGTTGTGTTATCAAGTCTGGTGACCTATGTTAGTGATTTTTTATTCTTTCATATCCTTTGGGATATCTTTTTCTGAAGGCCGTTAATTGGTTTGTTTTGGTGCTGAGGACATCCGTTATTGAGGTATGTGGTGTTTTCCTCATCAATATATCCCTTTTATTCTATGTTGGACAAATATTGAGGTGTGGATTGCATTAAATTATCTTAATTAGTGTGATTGGGTTTTGATTTTTGGTGGATCCCATTTTGGTTATGTGTGACCATAGTGTTGAGGTGGATGGTTCAGTCTTTAGCTAATGATAATTACATTGATTTTTCATTCTTTAAGAATTGATTTACCAAATTTTTATGATAGTTTGTGGGTGTTGAAATTTTTTTGAAGATAAATGGGGTTTCATAGGATTTTTTAATGAAAAGTAAATGGGTAGTTTTGAATGATTGAAATTTATTTGTGAAAACGATCACATAGTTACCTTGGGAACTTACGTTGAAGGATTAACATGAATCCGTTGTCTATGTTTTGTGATTATCATGAGGTTTGACCAAGGGGTTTTCCTCTGTTTTTGTATCCTTATATTCAAGGTGATAGATAATGAAATTTTCAGGGGGTTTAGTCATGGGGTATTCCAATGCTTCATAGGCATGTGTTCTAGGAACAAGATTGTGCTCAAGATTTATTATAGTACATGTAGTCTTCTATTTTGACATATAGTGGTCCATTGAATGGATTTCTATGTTTCAACATATATCTTGTAGTGTAATTATTTCTGAGTTAGCCTTGATATCTATGTGTACCTAAATTTTTTTAGAATTTCCAAAAAGGGAAATGTTTACCATGTTTTCTATAAAACTGCTTTAATTCTTATCATGCCATGTTTTATTTAAAATAATCATATATCATTTGTTATACAAATACATGATATGGAAAAACATATTGTGACCCTACCGATCATATAAGCTAACACCATGCTCACCTCCTTTGTGTTTGATTGACCATTGTATGTGTTCCAATGTAGGGAAAGACAAGGAACCACAATGAGGTGGTGAGGTTCGTGTCGGCTGGTTTTGGGTAGTTGGTGGTGAGATGCTGGGAGTTTATCCACACCATCCCATGGAGTACCTATTTGTTTTTGGTCTTTGTAGTTGGAAATTTTTTGGATATTTAATTACTTATTCTTCTGTTCATTTAGGAAATCTTTTTTTGCTATGGAATATATATTTCTTTAGTCTTCATTTGTCTTTTTCATTCTATGTGTACATATAAACCATGTGTTTGATCAGGATGGGAAAAATCATTCACTATGTTGTGTTGTTTGATTCTATAGTGCTTTTCATTGGCATGTGGTGATTGGGAATGTCTTTTGGGTATGTAACAGAATGGTTCATGTGCCATTTCTAAGGGTTACTTAGGTCGATTCATTACAATTTGGTATCAAAGTAGGTTTTCCTCATGATTTATTATCTTGGGATGTCTGATATATTGGAGAAAGGATTGTTTGGTCCTGATAGGTATGTTACGATATGTTCCAGGCTAGTTCTTGTTGTAAAGAGACTCAGGTTTCCATGGTATGTTGTGATGGGTGTCTTTAGTGTTGGGTTTGGTTTTAAATCTCAGTTTCTACTTGTGAGTCTTCTTGTTTGAATTTAGATCTGGTCTATTGTATGATTGTTCTCATGTTTTAGTGTGAAACAATATGCCTCTAAGACATATTCCAAGATTTCATCTTGAGGGTGTAGTTGATGATCCTCAATTGAATCCACACATATATTATAATTTCATTGAGGCTTTTGAATCGGTAGGCCATGATGTTGATCAGGATGTACCTTGACATAAAAATGCAGTAGTTGATGTAAAACCTGGAGCTAGAGAATATAGATATGAATAATGGGAGTTATTTCACGAGAATCCTCCATCTATGAAAGGAATTAATGAACTTAAAGAGGTGGAGAACTATATAGATTATATCAATGAGATCTTCAACTTTCAGGAGACACCTGAAAATACCTGGGTAAAGTGTGAAGCATTCAAGTTCTAGGTTTATGGTAAGCGACGATGGGATTCAATGTTATAGGTATACAGGATCATGGAATTGGATGGGAAGGGTTTCATAACTGTATTCTTTCCTCAGTTCTCCCAGATTCCTTGATGCTGGAAAAGTCTCTAGAGTTTATGTCTTTACTACAAAGAGAGTGTTCTACGTTGGCATTCACCAATTGATTTCCTAAGGTTTTTTTTTCATATATGCGGTATGAAATGACCAGCTGAAGGTCAAAAGTACCAGATGGGTTCGCAAATGGATATCAAATTTCATGTGTTCATGTTAAAACTCTTTACTTATGTAGAGGTGGTAGGCAGATCTATCATGGAATATATTAATATGGTAGTAAATGATGTATTTTCCACATATTCCCTTCAATCAGGTGGAAGCTTCAGTTGAATGCATGGGAAGAAGAGGAAGTGGAAAGTCCATCACAGGAGTAGTGGAGGTTGGTCTCAAGAACTAGCCTCCTATACACCTTCCCTTGAAGCTAAAAATATTCTTTTGACCTAATATAAGCGTATAATGGGTGTACCCATAGAACAATATAGTACTATACCCATTAATATATTAAATATATGTGGATTCATTGGCCACTAATGTTACTTTTGTTAGTATATGAAAAAAATTCATTTAGGTCAGGGTTCATGACCACTAAAGACTACTACAGTGCATTTTAAAGATACAATGTCTTATGGTCTCTAGAAACAGGCCTCATGAGTGGATAATTTTTATGTAGTAGATATGTGTCTTGTAGAAGTTGATGTAGGTCCATCAATAGTGAGATATATTATAATTATTGCATCATCAATTTCAATTTCATCATTGGATGTTAGTGCCACCCAGTATTTTATATTTTCACATTTTATTGATATTATTAAACATCTAACAGAACTTATTTCCTTTACAAAGGAGTTAGCAATACCTCTTCGAATGAAGAAAATGTATGGGTTTCGGTGTACCACTTTTTAATTAATGATTTACGATACCTTTTTGGATAGGTATTTTCTCGTTCTCGATCTGGATCTGTTCAACGTCTTTATCAGTTCGGATAGGATTTTTGGTCATCGAGATGAATATTATTTTTATCATTTAGGTGACTCATTTCGTGCTGTCAATGGGAGGTCTCATGTTTTTCTATGGGAGTGGGACCCAAGGTTTTTTCGTGCAGAACCTTCCCACCTGGAGCTTCGTAGTTTTTTATCTACTATTGTGATAGATCCAAATGAAATATCTCAAATTTTTTATCTCACCATAATTATTTGGTACTTTTCTAATGTTTTCCGAGATTAACTCTCCACTATTTCACTATAGAGAGGTAAATATTATGATTAAAATGGTGATAGGTATGTGGCCAATATTGGTTCCTTCTTATCATGTGGAACTAGTGGATCTGACAGAGATCAAGCATCTATTAGACATCTTGTTGTAAAATGGATTCATTTTCCCTAGTGTTTTTCCTTTGGCATCCCCTATGCTCTTTTCTAAGAAAAAAGATTTTTCTATTTGGTTATGTGTAGAATATCAGAAGCTGAACTGAGTGACGATTAAAAACAAATATCCTTTTCCTCATGTGGATGATTTGTTTGGTCTCTTAAATATAGAAATCTGGTTCTTAGAGATTGATCTTTCATCAGGTTATCATCAGATAATTGTTCAATTGTTTAATATACTGATAAAAGCATTCAAGAGAAGGTATGTCCATTATGAATATCTTTTCATGACTTTTGGTAAAATTAGTGCTCCTATTGTTTTTAAGGATTGGAAGATCAGATATTCCATAAATATTTTAATACTTTTATTGTAGTGTTAATGGATGATATTATAGCTTATTTAAAATCCAAGTGTGATTATGAGCATCATCTATGTTTGGTTGTGAAAATTGTGATCAATCACCATTTGTATGGAATTTTTTTGAAGTGTAGTTTCTAGATTCAAGAAGTTATGTTCTTATGTAAAAATATTTCTGGACACATCTTACCAGTTGATCTAAAGAAGGTGATGTCTACTTTTTCATGGTATGAACCATGAAATTCCTATGAGAAAAAATTTTCATTGGTCCTACTATATACTACTAAAGGTTTTTTTACGTATTTATCTACGATGGAATTACCTTTAACATCTCTTACCAAGAATGTGGTGAAATTCTCATGGGATGAAAATTGTGAGTCTTATTTTGATGAATTTAAATGACTTGAGATATCACCTCCTATTTTGATCTTACCTGATATCAGTAAGTTGTTTTTGGGGCTATGAGATACATCAAGAACTGGTTTGGGATTCATGATTATGGAGGATGACAATGATATAGCTCAGGAATCTCGTTATCTTCGACTACATGAAAATAATTTCCCCACTCACTATATATAGATTATTGTATTCATGCCTTCCCATAAATTTTAGAGGCACAATCTTTTTGGGGAGAGGTTCAAGGTCTTTTATGATCTTAAAAGCCAAAGGAATATCTTTTCCCAAAAGTTTGTGAACCTCATACAGTGATAATGGGTGGAATTCCTTAAGACGTTTGACTTCAATATCTCATACACCCATAGAATTGGAAATTTCATTTCTGAATCTCTTAGTTGGAAAGTACCAATATAGGCTATTATGGAATCAAAGGAGGATTGGATCCTTATGGATATTTTATTCAGTTTAGCTTGGATACTATGGAATGTGTTTCAGTCATGGTTTTGACCAGTTTTTAAATATAATTACCTCTACTAGAGTCTATTTTGTAGAGTCACCGACATGATAATGAGTTTAAGAAGTTTTTTGAAAGCCTTTATGGTGGGATGACTATTTCTGGATAGTTTCTTTCTAAATATGATATTCTCAACTCAGGGAATATAGTTTTTTTCCTGATATTTGTAAGAATTTTAGTCTTACTGGATTTTCACCAATCATCATTGGTCGTTAATCCAATCACTATAATGGTTTATTTGAGGAATGAGGTGGTGATTATGGTGAGTAGGTATGTAATGTGAAATCACAGAGTTTGTGTCTCACTGTTACACATGCTAAAGGATAATGGAAGAGGATTTGAATTATTATGGATTAAATTTTCCTCTTATAGAACTGATTTGGAAAGGGGAATGGTATCCATGGATTTTTTTTTCCGATTACCATGGACTCCCTTAGGGAGGAACACTATCTGTGTTGTTTTGGATCGGTTGACGATGTATTATCATTTCATTGTGATAAAAGACACCACTAATGTTGATGATCTAGTTAATCTATACGTTCAAGATATTTTGAGTTTATATGGGAGTCCTTTGACCATTGATTCAAAGAGGGATCCGAGGATTACCTTGAGGTTCTGGATGCATCTACAAAAGGAAATGGGAACTCATGTCAAGTTGATCCCAACATACCATCCATAGATAGATGTTCAAAATGTATATGGGATTCACATCCTTTAGGATATTCCGTATGTCTGTGTCTTAGATTTGTGAGGATCATGGGATATCCTTCTTGGAATGAATGAGTTTGATTATAATAACAATTATCATTAATCAATAAAAATGAATCCTTGTGAGGCATTATATAGTCTCAAATGATGATCACATATTTGTTGGGATGAGTTGGGTGAGGTATCTTTAGTTAGAGCAATTTTAGATCAGGATATAGCTATGAATAATTATGATGTACATTTATAAATGATACAACCCAAAGTCGATACAAGTTGTATATGGATCAATGACATCGACCTATGTAGTTTCCTACAAGTGATTGGGTGTTATTGCATGTTTCTCCATGGTTGGGTCACTATTGACTTAGAGAAATGGGAATATTGGCTCTATGATATGTGGGACTGTTTGAGTTCATTGAGTAGCTCAAAAATGTTGCTTATCAGTTAGCATTTCCAGTTTGGCTGATAGGATTGTCTGATTTCCCTATGTTTTAGCTTGGGAAATACCGTTCTAATTATAACCACAATCATTGTTGGGAATAAATTGAGTTAGATCCAAATGTTTCTATTTTTTTGAAACCATTTAGGTTGTTGAATCTCATGTGAATATATTGTGTGGGATGTTGATTCTATTGGTCTGACTTATCTAGAAATAGGGATCAATTTTTCATGTGACTTTGGAATGTGAGTCGTTGATGGGGGAGAATTGGCCTCACCTCATTCTAGGGATTATATCATCCATATGACATCATGTGGATGAAAAGTCTTTATTATTGGGAATTCTTAACATCCAATTATCATTTTATTAGGAACACCCTTAAACTCTTTGTGGATTTCCATTCCTTTGAGATTAGGAGGTTACCTATACGGATAAGTCAGTGATTTTTTGTAATTTCAATAATAACCATCTTTTTCTATAGTATACAGATGGATTTCACACCATACAACTGGGATAAACTCTGTGTAAGTATTGTTGAGTCCAAGTTGTGAAAGGGGATTCATTGTGTGAAATTTTACACATCATGTAGAGTGGTTTGACATCAGGAATTCTTTAAATGATGTATTTTTAATCAAAGGAGAAAAAAATTTGGTATACTTTTCAACTGTGGATTTCACTACATGAAATCGTATTATACATCATGAAATGGATGGAGTTCAGTTTTTATAAAATCCATGTAGCTATTTTGGCATCATTTCATTTCTCCATTACCATCTCTCTCAACCTAGATCTCTTCCAGAAGATGTTGGGATACTTTGATCCATCTATATTGATCTGTTTGATGTTAGATCCTCATTGTGGTTGTGGTTCATCTTTCTGGGTTTATAATCTTTATGCTTCTTTATTTTACATTATCACTATGGTGTGATTGGGTTGCGTTATCAGATCTTGTTTCCTAATATGGGGATTCTTTATGTACCCTTATATATCCTTTAGGAGACTTGGTTCCAGAGGCCATTCTTTGGTTAGTTGTTGTGCAAGGGATGACCATTCTTGAGGTATGTGGTGTTTTCCTCTTCCATTGACCCGTTGTTTTATTTTTAGGATAAATATTGAGTGTTTTTATTGGATTAAAAAGTATCTACTCATGTTTTTGGGTTTTATTTGTTGGTGGACCCCATTGAAAATTTGTGTGGCCTGATTCATGAGGTGAGTGGTTCAATCTCTAACTTATGATAATTATCCTGATTCCTCTTACTTTATAAATTGATATATAAAATTCGTATGATTGTTTGAGTGTTTTGAATAATTGTTTTTGAATAGAAAGTTTTTACATTGTTGTTGATAAATTAAAATGAAATGGGTAGTTTTGAAACAATGAAATTGTTTGGTGAAAGTTACCGCATTGGTTACCTTGGGTGCCTAGATGGAGGGTTTATCTTGAGGAAAACATCTATGTTTTGTGATTATCAAGAGGTTTTATTATTGGAATTTTCACTATTTCCAAGGAATATTGTTCTAATAGGTGGATATTGACATTGTCTGGTGGTTTACTCGTGGGGAATTATGATACTTCATAGGAAAATGTTATAAGAACTGGAATGTGCACAATATTTATTATTGTACAAGAATTCTGCTACTCTATCCTATAATTTCCATTCTATTGATTCGTATGGATTTTTTTTTATTTTTACATATTTTATTTTTGAGTTAACCTTGATATACATATTTTATAATATTTTTTAGAAATATGAAAACAGGAAATGTTTAACATGTTTTCTATAAAACTATGTTACTACTTGTCATTCGATGTTTTATTTGAAATAATAATAAATGAATTTTTATACGGGGAAATTACATGGAACATAAATGTATGATCCTACTAATACTCATAGATCACACCCTGTGCTCTACCTTAGTGGTGTAATGACCTTTGGATTTATTCTAATGTAGGGAAAGGAACGACACCATTGTGAGGAAGTGGGGTTCATGGTAGCTGGTTTTGGGTAGCTGGTGGGGAGATGGTGGGAGTTCTTCCATGCCATCTCATGGAGTAGCTATTTGGTTTTGATCAATGTATTTGGACTTATTTTTTAGTGATTTGAGTACCTTTTTAGTAGCATATTTCTTATCTATTTTGAAACTTATGTCATATATTTTTTTAGTCTTCTGTTTTCATTTTCATTATGTGTATACATATATTCCATGTGTTTGATCAGTTTTAGAAAACTCATTCACTCTGTTGTGTTGTTCGATGCTAGAGTGCTTGTCGCTAGCCCGTGGGGATTGAGAACACCCTTTAGGTATGTAATGAAACTAGTCAGGTGCTAGGTTTGAGGGTTACCCGGGTCGATTAGTTACACATTAAAATTTTGTAATCATAATTAAATACCATATATAGAAATAATAAAGATGAAAACATCTAATAGTATCATGAGAAAATGATAAACATCCTCAGATGAATTTGTTATAGATTAAATTTTCATTAAAAGAATACTAGAATATTTCTTCAGTAAAATACCGTTTCATTTAAAATAAATTATCTTAAATATTAAAATTTTCAAAATAAAATGTAACATAAGAATATTTTTTGAATGAAACATTATATTTCATAGCGTAAATGGTATGCTACATTGAGCATAAACAGACAACTAAATATTATTATTTAAATGAAACCATTATAACCTAACTATTATAATTGTGGGTATGCATTGGATTAACTAAATAAATATTATATGGAATACAAATGTATATATAATTTATGGTAGGGGTCAAATAATTATAAATGGAATGAATTTTTTTTTAAAATAAAATAATTTTTTAATTTTTTTTTAAAATGTACATAAGTTTTTTTTATAAAAATAAATAAAAATAACTATTATTGGATTATATTAATGAAATATATGTTTAATTTAGTGTGTAAAATTATTCATATGTGTTTCAAAGACAAGATATAAGAACAAATTCATTTTATACAAAAAAGATGTATTTTTCTAAAAAGGATGTTTGTATTCCTTTTTATGAAGCACATATATAAAATCTTATTATTCAAAAATTTAAAAATTATATTTGTAAAAAAATTATATTTGAGATTAGAATATTAATATATATTGGTAAAATTTCTATTATTTTTCTGATATGTTTTATCATCGGATTAGTAAAACAATTTAATGAATATTAATGGAAAACTGATTTTTTGAGTAAATAATTTATAGTGTTAAATTATATTTAATATTATATTTTAAAATAATTAGATAAATTTTAATTAATTGTCAATGATTTAGGAAATTCTAATCAATTTCACACTAAATTTGGATATAAAAACATTATGACTTTTGAATTTTGTCCCTTTAAAAACTCAATTTCTAATTCCATCAACAAGATTAATTTTAAATTAATTTTACCCAAGTAAGTGTTTTGAATATTAAAAAACCGATTCCATATTAGAAATTATAAGTCAAAATTTAATAAATATGTCCCATTTATTTTTGGAAAATATGAATGGTAAACTTAATAATTTTTATTACCATGATTAGGGGTAAATGTTTTAATTAAGGGTAAAATTCAATTATAAATATAATAAAATTTACCTAGTTTTTTTTATATTTTAGTAGATTTGTTGTTATTCAGAAAAATAAAATATAATGATATGTTATATCCTCTTGGAGTCACTTGTATTAAATTAATCCATTTATTGTATTTTATTTTTATGAAAAGTCCACGATGTCAACATATGTTTTAATAATTATAACATTTTTAATATTTGGTTATTTAAAATATATCTATTAATTTAATTTTAAATTTAAAATATAGAATATTCGTCTGCATTATGGTAATTTGTTTACAATTTTTATGTGACAAGATAAGTAACATAAATCTGAAACAATGATGATGAATTGATTTTTTAATTATTAGAATTATAAAATAAATTATATTAAATGTAATAAAATGGATAAAATCTTAAATAATTAATGTAATCAAAGAATTTTATGGATTATTTTGAGATATTATTGACATTTTACCATAATTGGGTGGAATTTATATAATTTTTTTTATAAATTCATTAAAATGTCAATTAATGAATAGTGTCAAAATTGACATTATTAATAATTAGGAATAAATTATATTTTATTAAATGATATAAAATACCAACAAGTCTAAAATTTATCCAAATTATTGAGAGAAGGATTAAAATTTAATTAATGTTTCATTTTTAATTCTTTATTGAAATTTTATTCTAACTATATTGACCATGATATAATAAGAACACATGTTGCCACATTAATAGTAAAAGAGGTTAAATAAGGGTTAAAAAGACATTGATCTAAAAATAGTCCAAACATGAATAAATTTAATTGGATGAATTTATTTAGAGAAATAATCATCATAGATTATAAATAAATAAGATTGAATCCATTACTAATAGAAAGATTAAATTATATTAATTTAATATTTTGGGAAATTCCAAGAGTGACCCTCACCTCTATTATAAAAGGGAACATATTCTTCTATTTTAGTCACACATCAAAAAAATTTGTATTAGAAGATGTTTTCTCAAATTTCCTCCTATAATCAATACACACAGTCAATATATTATATTTTATGAAGAACACAACCATTAGAATACTTTATTCAATAGGAAAAGTAGATTGTCCGAAGAAAAGGTATCATTTTTAATCAAGTCTGTATGTTTTGTTTGTCACGAACCAGCCCGGGTCGACCCTGAACCGGTCACCCGAGCCGGTCTGCGGCAAGTCCCGAGGGGCGTTCCCGATCCCCCTGGGATGGAAACAAGTGACAGGCATTAAAATTTGATCGTTGGGAATGATTTCAGCCCAAACAAAAGTAAATAGAACATAACAAATAAACACTAAAGACACGAACAAAACTATACCACGACATACCTCCACGTGACCTTGCGGGTCACCACCCAACTACAACCAACGTCGCTCCCACACTGAGTGACTCAAGCAGGAGAACCTGAACAAAAGGAACCTGCAACTGAAAAGGTAAAAGATAGGCGTGAGCACAAAAGTACTCAGTAGGTGAGCCCCACAACAAATCCCAATGCACCGCCAGTAAATAAAGAATCTACATAATCCAGGTTTGAACTATAATGTATAAAAGTAGGTTTTCACAATGCTTTACTTGAAAATCAAACAAGAGACATTTCCCTTATTCCTTTTCGAAAGTTAGTTCCATTTCATTAGTTTTAAACTCATTCTGAAACGCAAAGTATTACATTTTCAAATTTTAACCCAAAGAGAATAAAGCATTTTCATTTGAAAACCATTTTTCCCAAAGTCTAACAGTATAGGCTGTGAAAAATGACTGAAAGTAAACAAGCAGGGGAACAAGTGCAAGTAAAGGTAAACAGGCAAGGAAAATCAAGTGCAAGTAAAAATAAAACCCAGAAGTTATCAGCAATAACCATGGCCACACACACACACTCAAACACTCACACACACACACGCATACTCACACACGCACACACTCACACCCAAGTGGTCCCCCATATGCCGACGGAAGGCACCACGCCAGAGATGGTAGAGCACTATGGGAAAATCCTCTAAGGTTCATCTAGCTCGCGTGGGACCCTAGAACCTCATGTCTCGGTGAAACGTGACTTAGAAGGCCACGACCCTCAGAAAACGTGGCTTAGAAGGCCACGACCCTCAGAACACATGGCTTAGAAGGCCACGACCCTCAGATATCATATGTTTAGTTAGTGTTGCAATCGTCAATCCAGCTAAGTGAAACAGGGACGACACCCATCCGGCTCACTAGCGCACTAGTTCTAGTCCGCCCACCTAGATACTCAGGGTTTCCCGTGTGCTCAAACAAGCTTCACATTCACATAGTATATTACTTCCTCATATCGCAGGCCAAACCAGATATCGCACACAAAAGTCACCATTTCCACACCCAAACAATATTTCAAAACTCACGCACGTCAAAAATACCTTTCTGAAAATATAATTGTCATTACCTAATGATTTCGCAAAACCCCCTTTTTTTTGGAAACACTCAAACAAGAACATAAACAACTTTCACAACCCAGAAATCATTATTTTTAATAACACAACAAGGGAAAACATCTTTCGTCAACCAAGAACCACACGTAAAGTTTCAAAAAAAAATTTCAAAGGGTCGCACGATGTTTTCTCTAATCAAGGTTATAAGAAAACACTATTTTCAATAAACAGTACATTTAATAATTTACACATGCCAAAAACATTTCAAAACCCAATTCAACATGTCTTTCATTATTTAGGAAGAACCACCTAGCAACACTACTATGGAAGCACACAATTAAATTCAAGAAAACGCTTTTAATGAAACGCTAGAGTTAAAACAACTTTTATCATCAGCAGATCACCAAATTATAGATAGCTAATAGTAATACTTTATAATTTACAAAAACTTAATAAAAAGTCAAAGAATAAATAAATTCTAAATTTAAAGGCGAGTGCAAAGGGAGACCTACCTCGGATCGGAACGAAGAATGACACGGCGCGAAGCTCTTGTTGCGTAAAGGTCGCAGCGTATTGCGTCGTCAAACTAGTCCTAAAACAATAGACCGTTAAGCAGGATCATTAATGACAACATATTAATAATAATAATAATAACGTAATAAGAACCAAAATGTAGTAATAATAATGTCATAATAATAATAATAATAATTATTATTATGAAATAATAATAATATAATAATAATAAGAGTAACAATAATATCATAACAATAATATTAACATATTAATAAGAATAATTATAATGACATAATACTAATAAGAACAATAATAAATATAATAGCACAATGACAATGATAATAACAATAATAGTAATAATAATAATAACATGATAATAATATGATAATAATAATAAAGTAATAATTTAATAATAATTATAACAATAATAATATAATAATAATATAATAATATTAACATAATAATAATAATAATATAAGCATAATAATAATATAATTATGATAATAATAAAAATAGTATTAATAACATAATATAAAAATAACAACATAATATAATAATAATTAAAACAATAATAAATATATTCATAATAATAATAATAATAATAATAATATAGTATTAATAATAATAACATAATAATAATTTTAATAATGATATAATAATATAAATGATAATATTAACATAATAATAACAATAATAATAATAGTATGATAATAATAATGGTAACATAATAATATTAATAATAAATAATAATAATATAATAATAATAATAACCTAATAATAATAAAATAATTATAAGATTATTAACATGATAAAAATATTAAAAAATTATATATAAAAAACAAAATAAAAACAAAGAATAAAATAAAACAAAATAAAAACAAAATAAAAACACAACTCACAGCGGGAGGAGAGGCGGAACGGGGTGGCCGGGCGCGGCTGAGAGGAAGGAGGAGGCGCGGCGCGGGGTCGGCGCAAGGCGGAGGAGCAGGGCGGAGGCCGGCGGCTAGGTCGTCGGACGAGGTCGGCAGGCCGGGACAGGGGGGGAACCAGGCGGCGGTGCTGGCCGGAGCGACGGAGCAGGAGCAGGGAGTGCGGAGGCTGGGTTTAGAGGGGGGGTGAGGCCGGCAGTGCGGGCCGCCGGAGAGGGAAATGCGCCGGGGCTGAGCGGGAGCGGGTTCGGACAGGGGGGGGTCGGTGACGGGAACATGCGGAGAAGGTCGGGGAAGCCAGGACGGGAAGCCAGCGGGAAGGAGCAGGGCCGGAGGGCCGGGATGGAGGCGGTGAGGCGGTCGGTGCGCAGGGCGCAGGAGGGGAGCGGCGTCGGTTGGGAGGCTGGGTGCAGCAAAGGGGAGAGGGTCGCGCAGGGAAGCTGAGATGGGGAGGCCGGAGGGATCTGGTTGCGCTCGGGACAGGGAGAGGGAGCAGGGAGGGCGGCGCCGGAGGGGGTGTGTGCGGGTCGGCCGAACCAGGTCGGGCTCGGGATAGGGAGACCGGGACGGCGCAACGCGCAGGGGAGAGCGGGATGGGAGGAGGGTGCGGGGGAGAGAGCGGCCGGGCGCGGTGAGGTCGCACGAGGGAGACGGCGATGGCCGGTCGTCGGAGGAGGGGGGTCGCGCCGAAGGGGAAGCTGGCGGGTGCGGCAAAGAGGCCGAGACGGCAGGGATGGGGAGCGGGAATGCCAGGTGCGGGGAGTGGGGCGGCGTACGCAGGAAGGAGGCCAGGAACGGGGAAGAAGGAGGAGAAAGGGGAGAAAGGGGAGAGAGAAGGAGGGGAAAAAATGGCGGCTACGGGAATAGGGGTAGGGTTAGGGGTCGTTTTAGGTTTAATATATATATATATGATAAAATAATAATAATAATAAAACTTATAATGTTAATAATAAAAAAAATTATATAATAATAATAAAACTTATAATAATAATAAATAATAAATTAGTTAATTCAAATAACAATTATTTTGATCAAATATTTAAAATAATAATTTATAAAATAATTTAAAGATGTAACACACATATATATATTTATACATATATAGATCTCTATATATATATGTACAACCATTATTATACATATATATATATATATATGTAAACATATATAAACATATATACAATAATAATAACACAAATAAAAAGGTATTAATAATAGAATACCAATATAAAAATTATAAAATTTAAAACACCGGGTGAACACACTGTCACCCGGGCTGAACGCACGGTCACTGCTAACGATGCGGTGACCGCGCACCGGCGCGAAGCCACCAATCGCAATTAAACTTCGAAAAAAACTTAAATCGGGACCAAGAAAGAAGAAAAATTACGGACGTCCGCGGTCGGGGTGTGACAATTCTCCCCACCACAGACACTTTCTGCCCCCAGAAAGTCACCAGGTCACAAGTCAGCCAAAAACCAAGTCTATGCCCAAACAGAACTAAAGGAACTGAAGAAAACTGAGGTTCTCGGGGATGACCTTACTCTACACAAGTCACACCCGACCGGTTCAAGAGAAAACTGGGGTCCGAGATTGAGGGGAGAACACGAAGGGGTTCTCCCCACCACAAGAACGTAACTAGTGCAGAAAAGATGACCATCTAAATAGACAACCCTAGGAAAAGGGGGGGTCGATGCGGGAACTCCCAACCGATTCAAACCAACTCTTTAGCATGATTAAAACAACACCTCCGCCAAGACATTGAATCCTCGACTAGAGTCAACAACCATTAACACCAGTGAAAACCCACAGAAAAACATTTAACCGACATCAAATTGGGGACATGATCCACCGAAGTCCACAAAACATAACCACATCGTCAACATAACTAAAACGAGGTCAACCCACACGAGAGTCAAACACACTTTTAAGAAGGACACCCGATTTAGAATATTACATTCACACGACAAGTCCGCTTAGATTTATCGTCGAACAATTCCATTGTCACTTTATAGAAAAACAATGCATTGACAACGCTGTTGAAACTTTAATAGCAGGAAGACATGCACTAAAAGGTCTTGATTGTTCCACTACTAACACGGATCAAAAAATCTGGATGAAGGATTCGCACCCCTTGGAACTCCTGACTATGCGCGAGCTTCACCCCGAGACATGTGGCTGGGGCTCTGATGGCTGAAGCATCTTCTGCCTCACAGTCAGGTACTGACATTCTCCCATCACAGCTTCCTCTTCAAGCGACGCTTCTTGCAAAACTTCTCCAGATGACACAGACAACCACAGCGATGACACGTCTTCGGAGGGTTGCGACAAGACGACTTTAAATGCCCGAAACGACCACATTGATAGCACACCATCGAACGATCTGATGAACTGGAAGCTGGAACCAAAGGGGATAACTCCTTAGGAACAGGTATCTCTGGCGCCTCTTCCTCACCAGAGGGGGAACTCTTACGAACCACAACAGGGGACGCTGAAGTATTAACCACCCGCACACCAGAAACTAACTCAGCCAAGAAAGCTTCCTCCACGAGCTTCTCGAAACAAGGGTCTTTAGAAGGGAGGACTCGCTCCTTGATCTCTGGACGCAAACCCCCAGTGAAAAGAGAGACCTTCATGAGCCCATGCGATGCTACCTCTAGAGAAAAGGGAATCAGTTCCTTGAAATGGTCAACATATGCCTTCACCATCCGTTGACCTTGTTGAATATGCACAAGCTCTCCCTTTTTCTCCAGCTTCACTTCCTCAGGTACAAACCATTGGATGAAAACGATTCTGAAGACATCCCACGTCACATCACCTTGCATTGATGATGGGGTAACCCTCTTCCATTGGTCCCGAGTTGGACCCTCAAACAACTCCATAATTGCACGAACCTTAACATTATCCGGAGTTCCCAACATTCTAAAGACACGCTCCACTTCCTCGAGCCATTTCACTGCTTCTAACGGACCCTGATCACCATGGAGAATAGGCAAAGTCTGAGGAGGACTAAAAACTGGGCATGACATATCCGAATCCTTAGAGACCTTTCTGGGCGGCATTTTATGAGCGACATATAGAACACAAGGCCAAAACCAACATCAAACCGAAGCAACATCAATAAAAGAACCTTCATCAAAAACAGTCTACACAAGGACCAAACCAATACAACACAACCCAAAACAAAATCTCCTCTTTAAAATTCCCTTTTCATTTTTGATTTCAAAACCACCCTTTCTCAAGATCACTTTCCAAAAACCAATTCACTTCCAAACCAAAACTTTCCAAAACTGTTTCCCATTTAAAACCAATTTAGAAAACAAATTCAAGCCTTTAATTTCAAATACACACCCAGGTAATCTCATGAACCGTTGCACATGTCTTCATCCACATTCCATTCATACGTGCATCAACACACACTTTCCATGCATTCTCACACATGTGCAAACGTTCATAAAGAGGAACCGAGGTTTCAACCCAAATCATTCTTATCCAATTCCAAGAAAACAACAGATTTCCAAATCAAGAGATTTCAGTTTTAAAACCCATTTCATACATTTAAAGTCCTTTAAAAGAAACCTGTCCAATTTTCAAAAATCCTTTTTCATTTCAAACAATGCACTCACACAAACCAAAACAAAAGCAGGATCCAAATTTGCATCAACCACTGAAGTGAGGGACCAGTAGTCATGCTCAACCTCGCGACATGGTAGTGGTCCATGTCCCAAGTCAGCGTCAACCACCAGGAGGAATTCAAACCATGCACTCGGACTCCACATGGGTCACTACTCCATGTGAAATCGCAATGTAACGTCGGCTTGCCACCATTATCATCTCTCAATCCAAGACAAACCAGGAAAGACAAGGACACAATTCCCGAACTACCCCTGGTAACTCGAATATCAGTGCGAGCAAGAGTTCGCGACGCTCTTCCCGCACCTACCCCTCGAGTTCCGACAGTCCTAATCTCCTTCTACCGGACAACCCAAATAACAAGAACCACCTCTGATACCATTTTGTCACGAACCAGCCCGGGTCGACCCTGAACCGGTCACCCGAGCCGGTCCGCGGCAAGTCCTGAGGGGCGTTCCCGATCCCCCCGGGATGGCAACAAGTGCCGGGCATTAAAATTTGATCGTTGGGAACGATTTCAGCCCAAAAAAAAGTAAATAGAACAGAACAAATAAACACTAAAGACACGAACAAAACTATACCACGACATACCTCCATGTGACCTCGCGGGTCACCACGCAACTACAACCAACGTCGCTCCCACACTGAGCGACTCAAGCAGGAGAACCTGAACAAAAGGAACCTGCAACTAAAAAGGTAAAAGATAGGCGTGAGCACAAAAGTACTCAGTAGCTGAGCCCCACAACAAATCCCAATGCACCGCCAGTAAATAAAGAATCTACATAATCCAGGATTGAACTATAATGTATAAAAGTAAGTTTTCACAATGCTTTACTTGAAAATCAAACACGAGACATTTCCCTTATTCCTTTTTGAAAGTTAGTTCCATTTCATTAGTTTTAAACTCATTCTGAAAAGCAAAGTATTACATTTTCAAATTCTAACCCAAAGAGAATAAAGCATTTTCATTTGAAAACCATTTTTCCCAAAGCCTAACAGTATAGGCTGTGAAAAATGACTGAATGTAAACAAGCAGGTGAACAAGTGCAAGTAAAGGTAAACAGGCAAGGAAAATCAAGTGCAAGTAAAAATAAAACCCAGAAGTTATCAGCAATAACCATGGCCACACACACACACTCACACACACACACACACACACACACGCATACTCACGCACGCACACACTCACACCCAAGTGGTCCCCCGTATGCCGACGGAAGGCACCACGCCAGAGATGGTAGAGCACTATGGGAAAATCCTCTAAGGTTCATCTAGCTCGCATGGGACCCTAGAACCTCGTGTCTCGGTGAAACGTGGCTTAGAAGGCCACGACCCTCAGAAAACGTGGCTTAGAAGGCCACGACCCTCAGAACACGTGGCTTAGAAGGCCACGACCGTCAGATATCATATGTTTAGTTAGTGTTGCAATCGTCAATCCAGCTATGTGAAACAGGGATGACACCCATCCAGCTCACCAGCGCACTAGTTCTAGTCCGCCCAACTAGATACTCAGGGTTTCCCGTGTGCTCAAACAAGCTTCACATTCACATAGTATATTACTTCCTCATATCGCAGGCAAAACCATATATCGCACACAAGAGTCACCATTTCCACACCCAAACAATATTTCAAAACTCACGCACGTCAAAAATACCTTTCTGAAAATATAATTGTCATTACCTAATGATTTCGCAAAAACCCCTTTTTTTTGGAAACACTCAAACAAGAACATAAACAACTTTCACAACCCAGAAAGCATTATTTTTAATAACACAACAAGGTAAAACATCTTTCGTCAACCAAGAACCACACGTAAAGTTTCAAAAAAAAAACAATTTCAAAGGGTCGCACGATGTTTTCTCTAATCAAGGTTATAAGAAAACACTATTTTCCATAAACAGTACATTTAATAATTTACACATGCCAAAAACATTTCAAAACCCAATTCAACATGTCTTTCATTATTCAGGAAGAACCACCTAGCAACACTACTATGGAAGCACACAATTAAATTCAAGAAAACGCTTTTAATGAAACGCTGGAGTTAAAACAACTTTTATCATCAGCAGATCACCAAATTATAGATAGCTAATAGTAATACTTTTTAATTTACTAAAAGTTAATAAAAAGTCAAGGAATAAATAAATTCTAAATTTAAAGGTGAGTGCAAAGGGAGACCTACCTCGGATCGGAACGAAGAACGACACGGCACGAAGCTCTTGTTGCGTAAAGGTCGCAGCGTATTGCGTCGTCAAACTTGTCCTAAAACAATAGACCGTTAAGCAGGCTCATTAATGACAACATATTAATAATAATAATAATAACGTAATAAGAACCAAAATGTAGTAATAATAATGTCATAATAATAATAATAATAATTATTATTATGACATAATAATAATATAATAATAATAAGAGTAACAATAATATCATAACAATAATATTAACATATTAATAAGAATAATTATAATGACATAATACTAATAAGAACAATAATAAATATAATAGCACAATGATAATGATAATAATAATAATAGTAATAATAATAATAACATGATAATAATATGATAATAATAATAAAGTAATAATTTAATAATAATTATAACAATAATAATATAATAATAATATAATAATATTAACATAATAATAATAATAATAATAATATAAGCATAATAATAATATAATTATGATAATAATAAAAATAGTATTAATAACATAATATAAAAATAACAACATAATATAATAATAATTAAAACAATAATAAATATATTCATAATAATAATAATAATAATAATAATATAGTATTAATAATAATAACATAATAATAATTTTAATAATGATATAATAATATAAATGATAATATTAACATAATAATAACAATAATAATAATAGTATGATAATAATAATGGTAACATAATAATATTAATAATAAATAATAATAATATAATAATAATAATAACCTAATAATAATAAAATAATTATAAGATTATTAACATGATAAAAATATTAAAACATTATATATATAAAACAAAATAAAAACAAAGAATAAAATAAAACAAAATCAAAACAAAATAAAAACACAACTAACAGCGGGAGGAGTGGCGGAACGGGGTGGCCGGGCGCGACTGAGAGGAAGGAGGAGGCGCGGCGCGGGGTCGGCGTAAGGCGGAGGAGCAGGGCGGAGGCCGGCGGCTGGGTCGTCGGACGAGGTCGGCAGGTCGGGACAGGGGGGGAACCAGGCGGTGGTGCTGGCCGAAGCGACGGAGCAGGAGCAGGGAGTGCGGAGGCTGGGTTTAGAGGGGGGGTGAGGCCGGCAGTGCGGGCCGCCGGAGAGGGAAACGCGCCGGGGCTGAGCGGGAGCGGGTTCGGACAGGGGGGGTCGGTGACGGGAACAGGCGGAGAAGGTCGGGGCAGCCAGGACGGGGAAGCCGGTGGGAAGGAGCAGGGCCGGAGGGCTGGGATGGAGGCGGTGAGGCGGTCGGTGCGCAGGGCGCAGGAGGGGAGCGGCGTCGGTTGGGAGGCTGGGTGCAGCAAAGGGGAGAGGGTCGCGCAGGGAAGCTGAGATGGGGAGGCCGGCGGGATCTGGTTGCGCTCGGGACATGGAGAGGGAGCAGGGAGGGCGGCGCCGGAGGGGGTGTGTGCGGGTCGGCCGAACCAGGTCGGGCTCGGGATAGGGAGACCGGGACGGCGCAACGCGCAGGGGAGAGCGGGACGGGAGGAGGGTGCGGGGGAGAGAGCGGTCGGGCGCGGTGAGGTCGCACGAGGGAGACGGCGATGGCCGGTCGTCGGAGGAGCGGGGTCGCGCCGAAGGGGATGCTGGCGGGTGCGGTAAAGAGGCCGAGACGGCAGGGATGGGGAGCGGGAATGCCGGGTGCGGGGAGCGGGGCGGCGTACGCAGGAAGGAGGCCAGGAACGGGGAAGAAGGAAGAGAAAGGGGAGAAAGGGGAGAGAGAAGGAGGGGAAAAAAATGGCGGCTACGGGAATAGGGGTAGGGTTAGGGGTCGTTTTAGGTTTAATATATATATATATGATAAAATAATAATAATAATAAAACTTATAATGTTAATAATAATAAAACTTATATAATAATAATAAAACTTATAATAATAATAAATAATAAATTAGTTAATTCAAATAACAATTATTTTCATCAAATATTTAAAATAATAATTTATAAAATAATTTAAAGATGTAACACATATATATATATTTATACATATATAGATCTCTATATATATATGTACAACCGTTATTATACATATATATATATATGTAAACATATATAAACATATATACAATAATAATAACACAAATAAAAAGGTATTAATAATAGAATACCAATATAAAAATTATAAAATTTAAAACACCGGGTGAACACACTGTCACCTGGGCTGAACGCACGGTCACTGCTAATGATGCGGTGACCGCGCACCGGCGCGAAGCCACCAATCGCAATTAAACTTCGAAAAAAATTAAATCGGGACCAAGAAAGAAGAAAAATTACGGACGTCCGCGGTCGGGGTGTGACAATTCTCCCCACCACAGACACTTTCTGCCCCCAGAAAGTCACCAGGTCACAAGTCAGCCAAAAACCAAGTCTATGCCCAAACAGAACTAAAGGAACTGAAGAAAACTGAGGTTCTCGGGGATGACCTTACTCTACACAAGTCACACCCGACCGGTTCAAGAGAAAACTGGGGTCCGAGATTGAGGGGAGAACACGAAGGGGTTCTCCCCACCACAAGAACGTAACTAGTGCAGAAAAGATGACCATCTAAATAGACAACCCTAGGAAAAGGGGGGGGGGTCGATGCGGGAACTCCCAACCGATTCAAACCAACTCTTTAGCATGATTAAAACAACACCTCCGCCAAGACATTGAATCCTCGACTAGAGTCAACAACCTTTAACACCAGTAAAAACCCACAGAAAAACATTTAAACGACATCAAATTGGGGACATGATCCGCCGAAGTCCACAAAACATAACCACATCGTCAACATAACTAAAACGAGGTCAACCCACACGAGAGTCAAACACACTTTTAAGAAGGACACCCGATTTAGAATATTACATTCACACGACAAGTCCGCTTAGATTTATCGTCGAACAATTCCATTGTCACTTTATAGAAAAACAATGCATTGACAACGCTGTTGAAACTTTAATAGCAGGAAGACATGCACTAAAAGATCCTGATTGTTCCACTACTAACACGGAACAAAAAATCTGGACCAAGGATTCGCACCCCTTGGAACTCCTGACTATGCGCGAGCTTCACCCCGAGACTTGTGGCTGGGGCTCTGATGGCTGAAGCATCTTCTGCCTCACAGTCAGGTACTGACATTCTCCCATCACAGCTTCCTCTTCAAGCGACGCTTCTTGCAAAACTTCTCCAGATGACACAGACAACCACAGTGATGACACGTCTTCGGAGGGTTGCGACAAGACGACTTTAAATGCCCGAAACGACCACATTGATAGCACACCATCGAACGATCTGATGAACTGGAAGCTGGAACCAAAGGGGATAACTCCTTAGGAACAGGTATCTCTGGCGCCTCTTCCTCACCAGAGGGGGAACTCTTACGAACCACAATAGGGGACGCTGAAGTATTAACCACCCGCACACCAGAAACTAACTCAGCCAAGAAAGCTTCCTCCATGAGCTTCTCGAAACAAGGGTCTTTAGAAGGGAGGACTCGCTCCTTGATCTCTGGATGCAGACCCCCAGTGAAAAGAGAGACCTTCATGAGCCCATGCGACGCTACCTCTAGAGAAAAGGGAACCAGTTCCTTGAAATGGTCAACATATGCCTTCACCATCCGTTGACCTTGTTGAATATGCACAAGCTCTCCCTTTTTCTCCAGCTTCACTTCCTCAGGTACAAACCATTGGATGAAAACGATTCTGAAGACATCCCACGTCACTTCACCTTGCATTGATGATGGGGTAACCCTCTTCCATTGGTCCCGAGTTGGACCCTCAAACAACTCCATAATTGCACGAACCTTAACATTATCGGGAGTTCCCAACATTCTAAAGACACGCTCCACTTCCTCGAGCCATTTCACTGCTTCTAACGAACCCTGATCACCATGGAGAATAGGCAAAGTCTGAGGAGGACTAAAAACTGGGCATGACATATCCGAATCCTTAGAGACCTTTCTGGGCGGCATTTTCTGAGCGACATATAGAACACAAGGCCAAAACCAACATCAAACCGAAGCAATATCAATAAAAGCACCTTCATCAAAAACAGTCTACACAAGGACCAAACCAATACAACACAACCCAAAACAAAATCTCCTCTTTAAAATTCCCTTTTCATTTTTGATTTCAAAACCACCCTTTCTCAAGATCACTTTCCAAAAACCAATTCACTTCCAAACCAAAACTTTCCAAAACTGTTTCCCATTTAAAACCAATTTAGAAAACAAAGTCAAGCCTTTAATTTCAAATACACACCCAGGTAATCTCATGAACCGTTGCACATGTCTTCATCCACATTCCATTCATACATGCATCAACACACACTTTCCATGAATTCTCACACATGTGCAAACGTTCATAAAGAGGAACCGAGGTTTCAACCCAAATCATTCTTATCCAATTCCAAGAAAACAACAGATTTCCAAATCAAGAGATTTCGGTTTTAAAACCCATTTCATACCTTTAAAGTCCTTTAAAAGAAACCTGTCCAATTTTCAAAAATCCTTTTTCATTTCAAACAACGCACTCACACAAACCAAAACAAAAGCAGGATCCAAATTTGCATCAACCACTGAAGTGAGGGACCAGTAGTCATGCTCAACCTCGTGACATGGTAGTGGGCCATGTCCCAAGTCAGCGTCAACCACCAGGAGGAATTCAAACCATGCACTCGGACTCCACATGGGTCACTACTCCATGTGAAATCGCAATGTAATGTCGGCTTGCCACCATTATCATCTCTCAATCCAAGACAAACCAGGAAAGACAAGGACACAATTCCCGAACTACCCCTGGTAACTCGAAGATCAGTGCGAGCAAGAGTTCGCGACGCTCTTCCCGCACCTACCCCTCGAGTTCTGACAGTCCTAATCTCCTTCTATCGGACAACCCAAATAACAAGAACCACCTCTGATACCATTTTGTCACGAACCAGCCCGGGTCGACCCTGAACCGGTCACCCGAGCCGGTCCGCGGCAAGTCCCGAGGGGCGTTCCCGATCCCCCCGGGATGGCAACAAGTGCCGGGCATTAAAATTTGATCATTGGGAACGATTTCAGCCCAAACAAAAGTAAATCGAACAGAACAAATAAACACTAAAGACACGAACAAAACTATACCACGACATACCTCCACGTGACCTCGCGGGTCACCACCCAACTACAACCAACGTCGCTCCCACACTGAGCGACTCAAGCAGGAGAACCTGAACAAAAGGAACCTGCAACTGAAAAGGTAAAAGATAGGCGTGAGCACAAAAGTACTCAGTAGGTGAGCCCCACAACAAATCCTAATGCACCGCCAGTAAATAAAGAATCTACATAATCCAGGTTTGAACTATAATGTATAAAAGTAAGTTTTCACAATGCTTTACTTGAAAATCAAACACGAGACATTTCCCTTATTCCTTTTCGAAAGTTAGTTCCATTTCATTAGTTTTAAACTCATTCTGAAAAGCAAAGTATTACATTTTCAAATTCTAACCCAAAGAGAATAAAGCATTTTCATTTGAAAACCATTTTTCCCAATGTCTAACAGTATAGGCTGTGAAAAATGACTGAAAGTAAACAAGCAGGGGAACAAGTGCAAGTAAAGGTAAACAGGCAAGGAAAATCAAGTGCAAGTAAAAATAAAACCCAGAAGTTATCAGCAATAACCATGGCCACACACACACACTCACACACACTCACACACACACACACACACGCATACTCACGCACGCACACACTCACACCCAAGTGGTCCCCCGTATGCCGACGGAAGGCACCACGCCAGAGATGGTAGAGCACTATGGGAAAATCCTCTAAGGTTCATCTAGCCCGCGTGGGACCGTAGAACCTCGTGTCTCGGTGAAACGTGGCTTAGAAGGCCACGACCCTCAGAAAACGTGGCTTAGAAGGCCACGACCCTCAGAACACGTGGCTTAGAAGGCCACGACCCTCAGATATCATATGTTTAGTTAGTGTTGCAATCGTCAATCCAGCTATGTGAAACAGGGACGACACCCATCCGGCTCACTAGCGCACTAGTTCTAGTCCGCCCACCTAGATACTCAGGGTTTCCCGTGTGCTCAAACAAGCTTCACATTCACATAGTATATTACTTCCTCATATCGTAGGCCAAACCAGATATCTCACACAAAAGTCACCATTTCCACACCAAAACAATATTTCAAAACTCACGCACGTCAAAAATACCTTTTTGAAAATATAATTGTCATTACCTAATGATTTCGCAAAACCCCCTTTTTTTTGGAAACACTCAAACAAGAATATAAACAACTTTCACAACCCAGAAAGCATTATTTTTAATAACACAACAAGGGAAAACATCTTTCGTCAACCAAGAACCACACGTAAAGTTTCAAAAAAAAAACAATTTCAAAGGGTCGCATGATGTTTTCTCTAATCAAGGTTATAAGAAAACACTATTTTCCATAAACAGTACATTTAATAATTTACACATGCCAAAAACATTTCAAAACCCAATTCAACATGTCTTTCATTATTCAGGAAGAACCACCTAGCAACACTACTATGGAAGCACACAATTAAATTCAAGAAAACGCTTTTAATGAAACGCTAGAGTTAAAACAACTTTTATCATCAGCAGATCACCAAATTATAGATAGCTAATAGTAATACATTTTAATTTACTAAAACTTAATAAAAAGTCAAGGAATAAATAAATTCTAAATTTAAAGGCGAGTGCAAAGGGAGACCTACCTCGGATCGGAACGAAGAGCGGCACGGCGTGAAGCTCTTGTTGCGTAAAGGTCGCAGCGTATTGCGTCGTCAAACTGGTCCTAAAATAATAGACCGTTAAGCAGGCTCATTAATGACAACATATTAATAATAATATTAATAACGTAATAAGAACCAAAATGTAGTAATAATAATGTCATAACAATAATAATAATAATTATTATTATGACATAATAATAATATAATAATAATAAGAGTAACAATAATATCATAACAATAATATTAACATATTAAAAAGAATAATTATAATGACATAATACTAATAAGAACAATAATAAATATAATAGCACAATGATAATGATAATAACAATAATAGTAATAATAATAATAACATGATAATAATATGATAATAATAATAAAGTAATGATTTAATAATAATTATAACAATAATAATATAATAATAATATAATAATATTAACATAATAATAATAATAATATAAGCATAAATATAATATAATTATGATAATAATAAAAATAGTATTAATAACATAATATAAAAATAACAACATAATATAATAATAATTAAAACAATAATAAATATATTCATAATAATAATAATAATAATAATATAGTATTAATAATAATAACATAATAATAATTTTAATAATGATATAATAATATAAATGATAATATTAACATAATAATAACAATAATAATAATAGTATGATAATAATAATGGTAACATAATAATATTAATAATAAATAATAATAATATAACAATAATAATAACCTAATAATAATAAAATAATTATAAGATTATTAACATGATAAAAATATTAAAACATTATATATATAAAACAAAATAAAAACAAAGAATAAAATAAAACAAAATAAAAACACAACTCACAGCGGGAGGAGAGGTGGAACGCGGTGGCCGGGCGCGGCTGAGAGGAAGGAGGAGGCGCGGCGCGGGGTCGGCGCAAGGCGGAGGAGCAAGGCGGAGGCCGACGGCTGGGTCGTCGGACGAGGTCGGCAGGCCGGGACAGGGGGGGAACCAGGCGGCGGTGCTGGCCGGAGCGACGGAGCAGGAGCAGGGAGTGTGGAGGCTGGGTTTAGAGGGGGGGTGAGGCCGGCAGTGCGGGCCGCCGGAGAGGGAAACGCGTCGGGGCTGAGCGGGAGCGGGTTCGGACAGGGGGGGGGTCGGTGATGGGAACAGGCGGAGAAGGTCGGCGCAGCCAGGACGGGGAAGCCGGCGGGAAGGAGCAGGGCCGGAGGGTCGGGATGGAGGCGGTGAGGCGGTCGGTGCGCATGGCGCAGGAGGGGAGCGGCGTCGGTTGGGAGGCTGGGTGCAGCAAAGGGGAGAGGGTCGCGCAGGGAAGCTGAGATGGGGAGGCCGGCGGGATTTGGTTGCGCTCGGGACAGGGAGAGGGAGTAGGGAGGGCGGCGCCGGAGGGGGTGTGTGCGGGTCGGCTGAACCAGGTCGGGCTCGGGACAGGGAGACCGGGACGGCGCATCGCGCAGGGGAGAGCGGGACGGGAGGAGGGTGCGGGGGAGAGAGCGGCCGGGCGCGGTGAGGTCGCACGAGGGAGATGGCGATGGCCGGTCGTCGGAGGAGGGGGGTCGCGCCGAAGGGGAAGCTGGCGGGTGCGGCAAAGAGGCCGAGACGGCAGGGATGGGGAGCGGGAATGCCGGGTGAGG
Source organism: Viscum album (assembly GCA_963277665.1). NCBI lineage: Eukaryota > Viridiplantae > Streptophyta > Magnoliopsida > Santalales > Viscaceae > Viscum > Viscum album. The sequence goes on along the minus strand of OY728121.1, from coordinate 80,563,375 downwards.
GGAGCGGGGCGGCGTACGCTGGAAGGAGGCAAGGAACGGGGAAGAAGGAGGAGAAAGGGGAAAAAGGGGAGAGAGAAGGAGGGGAAAAAAATGGCGGCTACGGGAATAGGGGTAGGGTTAGGGGTCGTTTTAGGTTTAATATATATATATATATGGTAAAATAATAATAATAATAAAACTTATAATGTTAATAATAATAAAACTTATATAATAATAATAAAACTTATAATAATAATAAATAATAAATTAGTTAATTCAAATAACAATTATTTTGATCAAATATTTAAAATAATAATTTATAAAATAATTTAAAGATGTAACACACATATATATATTTATACATATATAGATATCTATATATATATGTGCAACCATTATTATACATATATATATATATATGTAAACATATATAAACATATATACAATAATAATAACACAAATAAAAAGGTATTAATAATAGAATACCAATATAAAAATTATAAAATTTAAAACACCGAGTGAACACACTGTCACCCGGGCTGATCGCACGGTCACTGCTAACGATGCGGTGACCGCGTACCGGCGCGAAGCCACCAATCACAATTAAACTTCGAAAAAAATTAAACCGGGACCAAGAAAGAAGAAAAATTACGGACATCCGCGGTCGGGGTGTGACATTGTTTCTAACTCCAACTACATAAAATATTACTCAAACATGATGAAATAATAAATAATCTATAAGAAATGTACCGATATGTTATTATTTTAATATCATCAAATAAATCCATATCTACATCCATCAAAATAGAAAATAATTTGGCGTTCGGGTGTATAGAGAACCACAAACCAGCGAACATAAATAATTCGGTTTCCATCAGCGTATCTCATGAAAAGTCATAATTTTTGAATTTATTTTTATATTTGATTTAAACTACACATTTATCATTATTAAGTTATTTTTTATTTTTTACGTTCATACATTTCTAAGAACATTAAAATGAAAATGTCATTCGTGTGTAAGTGTGAAATATCACCTCCATGAAGCGATGTGATTTGTTTTTATCACCCAATCACATGGAAATTGTATATAAGTATATATAGATTGTTGATATAATATTAATTATTTTATAATCATTATGTAAATATAATACAATACACACCTTCTTTTCATAATGATAATTTAAAATAGAAACGTTACTAATGTGTACGTATGACCTACCATCTCTATGATTATAACGTAGTTAATTTTTCATAATCATAAATAATGGATTATTTAAAATATTAATTGATGTATAAAAATTATAACCAGGTCATATATATATTATTTAGATGATGGACTAATGAAAACATTAACTCTAGATGTCATGCCAAAATCATTTGGGACTCAAGTACTTAACATCATCAATACATCCATCATGAACATAAATAATTATGTAATTTATATAAAATAATAATAAGTGATAAAAATGGAATAATAAAAAATAAAAAGGTTATGTGAGACTAAATAATTAATATATGTTTTATATTTGGATGATGATGACTGTACATGACGAGTCAGGCTCAATGTAAGGGACTTCACCCCAATCTCCTGTAATTAAAACATATTTTAATGTTATAAACCCACTATATATTATGATGTGTATATACCACAACATTTGAAATATCATATCATTAATGAATTAATTATTAGGTTATCTAATATTTTTTTAAAATTTATTATTTCATTTGGATTTAGATTTAAATTCTCAAGGTGGTATGTTACCCTATGTATGATTACTGGTTTAATTTTAAAATCATTTTCTCAATGTCGATATTCATGATATTATTTTTCATATTTCCTTATATTGATATAATTGGATTATAAACGAAGTTTTATTTATATTTTTAAATTCATTTTATATATATCAAATTTAATATTTTCTACATGATTTATAAGAAATTTTTTTGAAACATTACAAGAAGAATGATCGATTTTTAACATACACAACTACAATGACATTTCAAACACCATGACTATTATTTAATTTATAACTACCCAATAAATATTTCTTATTTCTAGGAATGGAAAATCCTATTTCCTTTTTTAGGTTTTTGGAATTGAGTTTTTTTCAAAGAGTTGGGTGTTTTGGAGTTGAATATATTTTTAAAAGAAAGGGTTATTTTTATCCAAAAGTCTTTTTCATAAGGTTTTAATATGGGTATATCCCAAGGATTAATGATTGAAGTGGTTTGATTAATGATATGGTACTTTATAAATATATTAAGTTGGTGATCTTGAAATATCTTATGCATGGGGAGGCCAAAATAGTGTGGGGTTAGCGCATTATAGATTAAAGGATTGTTGGGTCCATTATATCCCTCCAATGAATTTTGAATGGATGATGAATTTATGGTTATTACTTTTATAAAAGTGACATTTTTTGGATTCAGTTGTATGACTATTCAAATTTAAAGGGGTTTTAAATGCTTTAATGTATACAATTATCTAAGTCACCTAATGGAGGTTTTATTTATTTTTATCAGTTTTAATGATTTTATTTGAGAAGTGTAATTTTTTTTGTTCTTGTGAAAGTGTTTTATTTCATATTATACTAGAACATTGAAGATGAAGGTATTGGTAATATGAGTTTTTATGTTTTTACTGATCTAACAGTTTCCAACATTTTTATATCTCATATTGATATTTTTTTATCAACCCATGTTTTAAAAATTTTATTCAGTTTGTTGTAGGGGGAATAAAGGTTGAGATGAGATCAAGGGGACAATAATGAATATTTTCCATAAATAAAAACAATTTTTTACATTATAGAGTGTTATATTTAGGAAAAAATTGATACAAAGTATAATTTTACACTTGCATTGTATGGGTTTACAATGTAATAGTTTTTTCTAATTCATTAAAACTATAAACTGAAAAGAACATCGAACGCGAATTCAATTTTAAAATAAATATAATATGTAATGTTTAAGTTCTGGTACATACAATAGGTATCGAATTTTTTTTAGATAATTTTTTAATTTATGATGTTTTCTTTTTTGATTATATTACATGTTTGGGATAACATAATCGATTTCTAAATTGTTGATCGATCCTGTGTTCAGTGTCATAGAATCCATTTTGAGGATTTAGGTTATGAAATTTTATGTTGATTAATAATATTTTTGGAGAAATATATTTTTGAGTTAATTATGGGTAATTGAATATTGGGAAAATTTGTCTGATAGATAACCATGAGATTGGAAAATAATTTGATGATTAATTGATTAATATTATTTCGAAAGGAATGTAATATTTTGGAAATCATATATGATTGAGATAAATAAAATACTATGGTATTTTATTTTAGAAATAAAATTTTAATTTTATTTTGGGAGAATATATGATTTAATTGTGGTCTTATGGTTATTTAAGTTATTTATTGAATCAGTTAATGTATCTTGAATATTATTTGGGAAATTAAATTTTTGTATGAGTCTTTATGAGTAATTAATAAATTTTTATCATAATTCATAAAAAATTTCTTAGAATATTTTGTGATAATTTTTTTTCCAATCATAGACTTCATTATTTCTGAGCAATTTTATGTATAATTTTTTATGGAATGATATATATTGAAATTTGGTTATTATAGTTGATTTTTGAAGATTGGTGTTGTTTTTTTCATCAAATAAAAGTTTATTATTTTTGGATATTAATCGTATATTATCATCATTATTTTGGTTAAGGTTAATATTTCATTATAAGGGAAATACATAGTTAATATGTTTTATATTTTTTGATTTTATAAAAGTTCATTGTAGTGCTTCAGTTGTGAAAAAATAATTTTGAATTATTATAATTTGGGGAAAAATTTGGTTTTGTGGTTGAAATTGATTAATGGATGAAACTCTACTTTTCAAATAAGAATGTTTCTATATATTCTTATATCAAGTATTTAAATAATTCATCATCACAATTAAGGTATTTTAAATTAAAAAATTTATCTAGTTACATTTATAAATAGACTTTTAACCCATCATATATTTATGGTTTTTAGGGTTAACATTCCCAGGATCATGTTCTCTATCGATCTATATTTTTTATTTATAAGTAGTTTTATCATCATTTTCCATGTTTTCTTATAAATAAACATAATAATTGTTATCATTGGAAACAATCCTACTTAAATTGGTTTCTTTTATGGAAGAAGTTTTATTGATCCTTTTAATGATGTGGGATTTATAAAAAAGGTAATTTGATTAGTAAATTCCTTTTTAACATTTACATGTTGAAATTGTGGACATGCAATTAATTAATGGTCGACAGAGTGGAACATCCTAATATTTTAAGAATGAAACACAATGTTTGATAGTGTACTTGATATTCCATATAATGATTAATTGGACAAGTAAATATTATTATTTAAATGTTATGATCATAACCTTGTGGTTATAATAGAGGGTATAATCTGTGTTAACTGAATTTTTATAATACGTTTTACACACGTCTATATAATTAATTCTTTTTAAAATTATTTTTAAATAAAAAACCCTTTCTAAAATAATAGAAAATGTTTTTATAAAAAATTATTAAAATTTCCATAGGGTTTTTTTAATAATAAACAAATAAACATCACTTTTTCAGAAATATTAATGAAATATAAATTCTATATAATTTTTAAAATCCATATTATATTTTTTCTAAGCATTATATATGAAAAATCCAATTTTTACAACAACAAAAAACTGTATTTGTCTACAAAGCTTATTATACCACCATTTGAAGGATAATATTTTTTAAATATAGTGTTTGATATTTTTATAATATATATCATACAATATAAACTTATTATTTTATATAAGAATACAAAAATTTACATAGGAATAATTTTTTTTATTTTTTTGATAAGTTTCAAGATTTCATTAATAGTGGAAAGTACTGATTTTTACATGAAAACAACTTTTTCGGGTTTATCATTGACTGTGTTAAAATATATTGTTTATTGGTTTTAATTTATTTTTAGATATATTTTATATCATTAAATATAATTTAGTTATTTATATTAAATTTGGATATAAAAATAACTCAATCTTTGGAAAATTTTCACTTTAAAACATGTTTTCTCATTCCACCAATTGGATGAATTTTAAATTAATTTTATGAAATTATTTATTTTGATTTTTATTAAATTTATTCAATATTTGTAATCATAATGTAAAAATATTGCATATAGGTTCCTTTTATTTTTGGAAAATATGAATAGTAAACATATCAATTTTTATTAGCATGGTTAGGGAAAATCATTTAATTATGATTAAAAATAATATTAAATATTTTAGAAAATTACCCTAAAGCATGTCATATTTTTATTGGACGAGTTATTTTGCACAAAAAACATTCATGGGACAATTTTATGAGAACTTGGAGAAACTTGGATGACTTTATCCCACTTAAAGTATTTTATTTAAATGTAATGTTGAAGATTTCATACTAATGTTTTAAAAAAAATATCATTTTTAATATTGTTTAATATATAAGTTATATCAGACTATACAGATAAATTTTAAAGCTAAAATATAAATAATAATTGGGTCAATTCATTTATATAATTTATGTGATAAAATAATTTTCTCAATTAATAATACAATGATGATGCAATAATTGATTAATTAATGGAAATATAAAATAAAATATAATGAAATTATTAAAATAAATACTACTTGAAATATTTAATTTTAACCAAAAAATTTATATATGAAATTTTAATGTTAACGATGTGTTTTAATAATAGGTTCAAATTTATCTTCTTATTATGATATTCTTTCAAAACTCATGTGATGAATATTGTCAAAATTTAAATTAAGTGGTTCAGTTTTGTTTATTATTCAAAATACAAAAATATTATTCAACCATGATGATATTATGAATCAAGTACGATATACGATCTTAATGACATAATATTCATTATTTAAAAATTTTATATCATTTATATTTTTACCATTCAATTAACATTAAAATCAAAACATCATTCGTGGGTACTATTGAACTATCACCACCAAAAATCTATGTGGTTTGTTTTTCATCACCCCATCACAGGGGTATTGTATATATGTATATTTAAATTATTAATATTATATCAATTATATTTTTATCATTTTTTAAAGATAAAATAATATTTACCTTATATCCATAATGATCATTGGAAAATGGAAATGTTACTCATGTGCACAAATGACCAACCGTCTCCACAATTATAATTTTATTCATTTTTAAAAATCATACATAATGGATTCATTTTATAGTATAATTTAATTACTCAAAATTTAAAAATTTCAATAATATTATTCTGAAGATCATGTACTAATGAACATTTTAACGATATAAATCATTCAAAACTCATTTTGGACTTTAATACTGAATATCGTCAAAACATCCCACATAAACATAAATAATTTAGTAATTGATATAACTTGATAATAAGTAATATAAAACAAATAATAAACGATAGGATGGTAATATAAAATTTAATTAATTATCATAGGATTAATATTCTTGAAGATAAATATTTCACGTGATGAGTCATGCACAATGTAAGGGACATCATCTCAATCTCCTTTCACTGTAGCATATATTGATGTTATACACTCAAATAATTTTATGAGGGTTATATAGATACAAAATTTACAGATCATTTAATTAAATTATTTGTTATGATTTTATTTTAAAAAAAATCAATAATTCATTCCTTCACGGGGCTTTTGATTTAAATGTTCAAAAATGTTATGGGTCACTATAAATATTTAAATATTTTTTTTCGAAATCATTTTTACCAAGTAAATATTGTTGATATTATTGAAAATAATTGTTTATATGGATACATATTTATTAATAAGGACATATTATTCATATTTTTAATTTTATTCAATGATTTACAAAATGAAACTTTTTACTCATTTTATAATGAGTGTTTTAAAAAATGACAAAATGAATGTTTTATTCATAATGTACTTGGTGAAAAAATTCCCATTATTGTGAATATTATTTAATTTTTATATTCCAATGAAATAGTCACTTTTTTCTTAAATAAAAAAATTATCCTTTTTTATATTTTTTTGTATTGAAAATGGTTTTTCAATGAAAATGATGTATCAGTATTGAAAATGACTTTTTGAAACACTTGGGTATCTTAATATGAAAACGTTTTTCATATCAGTTTAATAAGTTCTATCAAATGTATTTATAATGAATTTTTTTATTAAATATATGTTACATGTTAATTATAAGAAATGGGTGTGCCCTATATAGCTTATATAGGGGTGGCCCAGATAGAATCACATTAACCCATTATAGAATAAAGGATGAGTGAGTCAATAGTATCCATCCAATTCATTAGGTATGTAATTCAAATTTAGGGCTACAATGTTTTTAAGAGTACTATGTTTGTAATTCATGTGTATACTTATTTCAGTAAAAATCGTTTTGAAATGGTTTAATTTATATAGTTTTATAAGTCGCCTAAAGTAGTTGAAATTGCAATATATAGGTTTTAAGGATTTTCATTTAAAAAAAAAAATTTTGGTTGTTTAAATGTTTTATTTCATATTTTCAATGGACATTGAAGATAAAGGTAAATTTTATATGAGTTTTTAGTTTTTTTATTTAACTATCATTTTCCTTTCTTTTTAAATAACTTTCAGGGATTTTTTGCTCATCCCATGTTTTTAAAATGACGTTCACATGATTAATGGGGGAATAATGGCCATGATGCGATCAAGGGGAGAATTGGGAATATTATTCATAAAGGGAAATCATATTTTATTTTTTTATAGTTTTATATTTTGGAAAAAATTGATACATGATTTATGTATCTACCTGTAATATATAGGTTTACCTTCAAATATTTTTTAATAATTATCTAAAACATTAAATTTAAACCATCCTTGAATGTGAATTCTAGTTTAATATCACTACAATATGTATTTTTATGGTCCATTACTTACAAAATAACTAAAAAAATTCTTTGAAAAGAACAAATGAAATTTATTAAAGAAGTTTTAATTAAATCAGTATTCATTATGGTGGTGTAATCTGTTGATTTGTTCTATGTTTAAAACCCCCCTTTCATCTTTTCAATAACAATTAAAAATTAACATGGTTATAAGATGATATGAATGTTACATTATTCCTTGTTAGAAAATTAAATTATAGTTATAAATGTAATAAAATAATAATTTATGTATTATAATAATATTCTTGAAATCATCTCCCAGAAAATATGTTCATTGAAGAAAATATTCTATATTAAAGGGAAAAAATGTCCGACATCCATAAATGACATTATTTTGGAGTCTATAAAACATAAATAGAGGAAAATGAAAGGATATTTTTAAAATAAATATCAACAGGGGAATAGATAAATAAAAATTCAGAGAGATAGATCATATAATTTCATTTTCTAAAAGTTTAATCGAAAACAATCACAATAAAAATTAGATTGTAATATTAAAAAATCACCAATGTGGTAAAATTTTAATTATAAACCCCATGTAAGATATAATTTAAAATGAAAAATTAAATAAAATAGAATTATTTATATTCCTTAAGTAATCAATGTGGAGTTATATTGACATCATAAAATAATGATGGTGTGTAATATCAAACATGTATCAATGAAATAAAATATAGATAAAGAACCCTTACAGGTTGAAATTTTTTTAAATCCAAATCCCTATAATGAATTATAATTTCATAGTTATATAATATATTTTAAATCAGGAAATTTTCCAATATATTTTGATGGTTTTATATACACCATTGTAATAATAAATTGGTTCATAACCTTAAATTAAGTCTTAAAGAAGATCAATTGAGACACATCCCATACATTAAAACATCATGATTCATAAGTTCTAAAACCACATGATTTGTAAATTTAAATTTATTATTTTATAATAGAACTATATTCATGTATATGATTTCTCATAAGGTCCTGTTATATCATTTTAATCTACATTTATTTATAATTCATTATTAATCCTGGCATTTTAGGTATTAACCAATTCATTTTTAATCTCTGTTTTATTTTGAAATTTAGGGTCTTCTCACAAAGAAAATGGTTTATACATATTGAAAATGGTAATAACAACTTAAATTTAATATATAATATTTTAATTAAATTTCATAATCATTTATATTTTTTAGTGAGAAAAAATTAATTTCATAATTTCGTGTAGATGGAAATATGTATAATCACACTAGTGATATTTCCACAATTTTATGGATGGAATGATATAATTATAAATGAAAATTCAATGTAACAGAATCAATAATAAATATTTAATATAATTAAATTGTATTTCAAATATTATTTTTAACTTATTTGTAAATAACAAATGATAAAAAACTCACAACAATTCATAGAGGTGATATTTCACACGTATGCACAAGAAATGACATTTTATAAAAGGGTTTCATATGGTAAGAAAGAATATATTATTTTATAAATAAAAAATAATAATTTTGTTATAAATATCATATATAACCATTAAATCTTTCACAATATCTGTACATGAAATAGGGTAATGGAAACTGAATTATATCACTACTTGGAGCCATTTTTCTACACATGCTCACAAGTAGTAATTTCATCTCTCATTTTACTGTGAATATTTTCTAAATTGTTTTAGATTTAAAATAAAATGATCCCAGTATATTTGTTATACATCATTATTTTTTCTATGGTTACATCATATTTTGATAAGGTATAAGAAGAAATAAAATTGGAAAATTTTGGTTAATATTTATATGTCATCATTGAGATAACTCATTCGTCATACAACTTAATCCTTGTAGGATTGGTATTAAAAGAAAACCAAAAGATTTAGGATGAATGGAAAGATTCTAATACGGATTATTAGTGGAATTTTGTAGAGATATGTAACATAAATGGTTCTAATAATCTAGGATAGAAGGCTCCATTTTATATGTGAGGGGATGGAAGAACATGGAATTTCATAAAAAATTTCTTTTATATATGATCACATCCATGTGAAAGTGGATAACAAATGTTCAGGTATTCAAAGTTAAGATTATATATTGTTTATATATCTTTATCCAACATTAATTAATTTTTTTTGTGTCCATACTTCCCTTATCTCTGGGATTAAACGCTGATAATAATGTTTTTACAGTATTCATGGGAAAAAATATTAATATTTTTCCTATTAAAATAGTTTTTAATATGTTATTTTATTAGAATTATGATGATTAAAAATATTGAATCTATTTTAAAAAAATTAAATCCCTATTAGGGGAATAATTTTTTTAAATAATAAATAAGTCGGAATGAAAACTGATATTTTAAAAATTAATCATTAACCATAAAACACAATTTCATTAAAATAAATTATATTTAAAACAATAAAATTAATGTGTTATATATGATTAAATTAATAATAGATAAATTTTATTAGGACCATTAATAAATAAATATAATTTTTTTAAGTTATTAACACATGACTCAGAAAATAGTTATTTAAACAATGTGTTTTAACCCCACAATTTAACATATAGCCAAATCAAATATAGTAGTAATTATGGTTATATTATATAAATTATATAAAATTAATTTAGGATAATGTTGGTTTAGTATCATATTCAAAACATAATGATAATTAATACTGAAAGAAAATAAATATATTCACAAAAATAAATATTTTTCCCTATTAATTAAAACATACATCTTTTAAAAAAACCAATGTAATTCAACCTAATATAAAATTTACATTATGATTTCAAGAATGAAACAAATTTAAAAAAACTATTTCATAAAATGAAATAAATTTATTATAATTCATATTTTTATGAAATAAAATAAAAATTATTTATGATGAAATCATGTTTTGGAAGCATAAAATTATTTTACTGAAAAAAATTAAACTTTCTATTAAACATTAAATAAACAATTTAATTTTTAAAACATTTATAAATAATTTTTATAATATTTTTATTATTGAACATAACATCCAATTTAACAAATGAAAAATAATGCTTTACTCTGTCACAATTTATATATACTTGGAGTTACAATTAGATCTACCGAACACATAATTTTTTTTATTGAAACATATTCTCATATTTGTGGGTGTTACATTCCAAACAAGATATAGGATCAAATTTTTATTTATGGAAAGAACCCAGTAAAAATTTTCGGATTCTATAACTAATCTAAAAAGAAGAATTACATCATAATTGTGTAATTGGAGAAACACCTCCTCCATTTTATATATACATATGAACTTCTATATTCATTAATTATATCATTTTTCATGTTTCATTTTATTAGAATTTTTTTTTTGATGAACCCATGGTATCTAGTAATGATGAGTGAAAATTAAATAAAGAACTTTATATTACATTGAGAACTCCTCACAACAATTTATTTAAATAAATACTTTTTAGGGCATATTTATAATATATCTTAATATTTACATACATCATGTATAAACTTACATAAAAATACTTATCTATTGGTGGAATCTTGTTTTATATATTTTTAAAATGGGAATTTATTAAATGAACTCACAATGAAAATGATGAAGACATATAACATATCCCTTCAATGGGTGAAAATCTATTTCTAATCTCGATATCACCCATATTAGATCACATTGTAATCTATGAAAATATTTGGAAGAAAATAATATCAATAATATCATACAAGACTACTAGATGGTTAGGTGGAAAAATTTCCCCCTAATCATTAAATAAATTATCCAAGTGTTATTACATTGGGGGCCTAAGGTTTACCATAACCATGTTAAAATTCACCCAAATCAATCGTCACATATTAACACCAATCATTCAGGGTAACTTATATTTGTATTACTTTAATAAATATAATTTTTTAAATTTGATTATTAATTTTCCCCATTCTAAAAATTTCGAAATCATGAAAGGTATTTATAGAATAAGGAAAATAATATTCAATATTTGTATAGCATTCATAGCCTTACCAATTCCATTTTCCTCATATTTAAATAAAGTTTTACTATTAAATCCCCTGAAATAGTTTCATAAAAATTAATCCCTATATTAATTCATTTATTTAGAGTATTAATTTTGGAATCCATATTCCTACATCCAAATAAAGTTGTTCTATCAAATATCATCAATGTTTTAACACTTAATTTTTCTACACTATAATCATCGATACAATTTAATATATAAAATCCTAAATTATCCAAAATAAAAGTAGAAGAAAACTACATAATAAATTTTGATAAAAATCATGTTAATATTATAGTAATGGATAAAAATTTTATAATAATTATATTAAAAAATATAAATTATATTACAACATATTCATATTATATATACAATTTATATAAATAAAATTAAAATTATAAACACAAAAAATAAATTAAATTTTAACTTATTTGAATTTATAATTAAAAAAATAAACAATAATAGTAAAAATATAATTTTATATAATTATAATTCATGTGGATACCAAACAGTCCATTTAATCCACCATTATCAATGATATTGCGATTTCTATTTTTATATATTTTTAAGGCCAAGTAATTCATTTACTGAATAATTTAATTGTAAAAATATTTTAAAAAATTAGATAATTTAATTACACATAATTATTTAATGTTAAAGTCTCATTATGTGAAACACATCAAGATATAATCAAATTGTTTTCCCATTTGTCTTAATATCATTCAATGAATCATGCATGAATAAGTCTAAAATTAATCATGGAATATTTTTACTATGGAATTTGATGTCAATCCATTAAATTAGAGTGAATTAATTATATTAACAGAATTATGAAACATAAAATGGTCCTAGTCAGGGATATGATATTACGTGATTCTTTTTAAATAAATATTCAAATTTTCTTAAAGGCATTTTATTCATCAAAAATATATTTTCATAAAAAATGGGTTTCCCTTCCTATTATGAGTAAATAGTAAAAAACATTATGGATATTTTAGGAAATATATATGAAAGAATAAATTTCATTATTTTATTCATCATGTTAAAATTATTTTGTTTTAAATTTTTGAGAATATATTGTAATTATTAATTTTTCAATGAATAGTGAGAATTACAAATTTTAATAAAACCCTAATTCTTGTTATGTTAAAGAATATATATATGATTTGAAGTTAATATAAAATTAACATATAAATTTTTTAGTTAGATATAATATACATAATTATTTTTAATTATTATCAAAACTTATTTTTATATAAATACATTGTTTGGAATTAAAAGAAAATTTTTAAAGAAAACTCGTTTTCGTTTCAGTATGTGTGATTAATTTTATATTCAATCTAAAACATATAAAATTTTATTAATAATAAATGGTTTTAAAATTTGTAATAATTTGATAATAATTTTTTAAATTCAAACCCTTTTATTTTTGGTTAATATGAATAAAACTATAGTAATTTTAATACCTACATAAGGGTAAATCAGGTAACTCAGGTTATAAATAAAATGATAAGGAATATTAAATTTCTAGAAAAAAAATAATAAATTTTATTTTATGAGTTAAATTTATAATTAAAAATAATATATTTTATTATATGTCTATTTATCTATAAGTAAGAGATTATGGCCCTAATGGTATTTTATTTCAAGAAATATCAAACATGTCACTCTCATATTTTTAAATAGTATAATATTATTAATATAGGAATATCCAAAAGATATGTTAAACAATAATTTTTATTTTTAAATAAAAAAAATTATATTCATCAAGGTAATTTATTTGTAGTGTTTTGTGATGAAATAACTACATGAAATTCCAACATAATATTGATACACAAATCACTAAATTATGGAAAAATCAAATAAATTACATTATAAATTATAATTATTATTTTTAAAATTTTCATTACATCCTATAAATATTTTATACCTATTATAAAATAATAAATTAAGTAAAAATAATATTCTAAAATGTTATTATTCTTATGAAAAACCGTTATACAGTACCTTTCCCATCAAACAATAAGTGAATGTATCGCTTGTGCTGACAAACGACTAACCATTCCCTCGTTGAAATACAATTAATTTTTAATTAAAATATCTAATGGATAGGTATTATGGTGATTTTAATATTATTACGTAATTATAATTCATAAATTTTAATATCATATATAACTTCCAACCTCTCAAACGGTTGGGAAATGATAACATCAGTCAAGCGTATGTGTGAACTACCACCTCCCTGAAGTGATGTGACTTGTTTTTAAATATAATTTTAAATGTATGGTAATAAGGATGAATTTTATTAATATATATGATATATAATAATTATTATAATAATTATTATTATTATTTACCAATATAAAATTTCATATATCAATAAAATGAGTACATTGTTCTTGCGTACATACGGCCTACAATCACTATTAATGCTGTAATTAAATTTCTATCTCCCCCTATTATGGATTCATATAAATATATATTATAAATATATATTATATTAATATTAATATTTTCATTCATTATATGATATAAGAATGTTTAAATTAAAAGTACCGAAACTACCAAACCAAGACATGCTTGAATAGCGAACAATATATCCCATAGAACAGTGATTTAATAATGATTTGAAAACAATCATGTAAAAGAGGATATAAATAAATAATATAGAGGATAATATATAAGATTATGGGGTTTTATTAAATTTATAATATATATATATATATATTCATTATAAAGGAGATTCAAAAATATTTTATGGAATTCAGACAAAAGGTAAGGGATTTATATCTCAAATTTCTTTTGAGGGGAAATATACCCTACACAGTAAATGTTACTTTTTTGTGGAGTAAATATATCCCATGATTTTATTTTATTATTCTTATCATGAAAATTATCAGAAATAAATTTCCATATTAATTTATTTCTTTCATGGGGTATATGATTCAATATTTACAAAAGGGGTAATATTTTTTTCACAATCTCATCAAAATTTTTGATTATTTGGGTTTATGTCTCTAGTGAGGAATATTTGTCTTCTATATTCATCTTAAAAAAAAGTTATAATTTTTTATTACGATGATTCTATGATTTATTATTTTCATTTTTACACATTTTTTAGTTTTTACCAATTGGTCTGAAATAAATATTGTTTCATTTTTCAAATGAGAGAATTTCTGACATTTATTAAAAAAGTATGGATGGATTGGTTTTTTAATATTTATGGAATGAAATATCATTTGGAAAAATCATAACGACTCACTGAATTGGGGATTATTATAAAATCATAAAAATAACCAATCATTTACTATTACCTTAATAATGTACATCATTTAACAAAATGTCATTTCCAAAATGTAGAGATTATTTTCCTGAAAAATTATTCAATGTTTTGTTCCAAAATAGCATTCCATATAAGAAGAAATTCATTGATGTTACTTATAATTTAGTTTGGATATTATCTTAGTATACCAAATTTATTATTTATATGGATTCATTAGGTTTATAATGAAAATATTAAATTTCTATTAATCCCATTTCCAAACTATTGATTTGATTTTGAGGAAATTTTTATGAAACCCATTTCTTTTCTATAAATTATGTCATGAGGAAATATTTGTGAAAACCATTTCATTTAATGTGTTATGATACGATGAATTTGTTATTATAATTTTTCACACATACATTTTACCTTAAATATTTGATAGTTAATAATTATGTCTCCCTCCAATGCATTAGGTTAATATAGATAACTTATTATATAAAAATGTTTTGTGTGAACCATATTTATTGTTCAATATTTTACGCATAGATCTAGTTTTCACATCAAATGACTGTGGATGAAATTATATTTCATTTATATACGTTTTTCCATGTACCTAAATTTCAAGTCCATTAGATTATTAGTGGATTGTGTTTCAAGTCTATAAATTTGGTTTGAGGGCCATATTTAATTTACTTTTATTAATGAGTTAGTCGTTTTATATTTAAACATTTTAACATGGATATATGTTTATGATGTAATTCCATGTCTTATATTAATTTTATGTCCTCATGGATTATGTTCTTAGATTATTTAATGTTTAATTTATAATGAACTATGAAGAATTATTCCTTGACACAAGTTTATTATATATGAAATGTAAGGTGTACATTTCAAATGTTTTTGTCTTGTTCTCACTCCCTTAGGTTTATGAAATGGTTTTCTGATCATTGACATTTCCATTTTTACCATTATAGAGTATAAGATCTCACCATTTTCGATGTTTCCCTTTCCAATGTGATGATGAATAGTTTTATAAATAATTTATCTATGAAGGGTTCTATTTATGAAGACCATTGTGGGAGGTGATATAGATCATTTACAAACTAGTTATTTTTCTGTCCATGTTTCCAAAGGAACATGACATATATGATTCTTGCATTTAGTGAAAGTTTATGTAATAATTATTCATCTATATAAATGTAATATTTATTTGTGAAATGTCTGGTCTTCTACTATTATTTTCGTAGAAGGGTTCAGTTACCCATCAGAAACTAGGATGAGAAAAAAAATTAGAACCTTAGGAATTATTCATATAATAAGATAAAATTATATATGTTTTCAATATGTATGACCTAGGTCAGAACTAATGTTTTATATATTTAAATGAATGTTACTTGATTTAAACATTAAATAAAACATGTTTCATGATTATTTGGGTTTTCACATTGAATATTCATGCTCAAAATATGAATTTTCGTCTTAGTAAATGGATTAACTATAAATAAATTTTAAATAATTAATGTGACGACCAATGAAATGATCATTACCATGATAAATTTCATGTATTATGTGATGGGGTGTAATATTCTCAGAATATTATCACTATTGTATCTCGTGCTATTGGTTGTGTCACTGATCATGTGAACATATGAATTCACTAAAAAGTGAGGAACATGCTATTGGATCATTTATAAGACAATGAACATCATCCTTATATGGGTATTATATTCCAATTTTTTTAGTAAATGGATAAATGCAATGGATAATAAATGTTTTGTTCATCAATTATCAGATATAGAAAATATTTTCCCTAAATGTTATCATTTTAAAGGATAAGAATATCAATTGTGGAATCTTATTACAAATATGAAGAATGAGGTGGAAATTATATCCATGACATGGGATGATTTTAATGGTATATTTTTCAATAATTAATTCCCTTGTATTCATTGTACATTAATGGAGAAGGAATTTCATGATCTTAAGAATAAGGATGATGGATCCATTGGTAGCTATGAATAAAATTTCATAAGGATAGAAAGGTATGTTTCAGGTGTAATGATAATACTAGAATGAAAAATAGATAGATCCTTTAGTGTTTTGAAACCAAGAATTAAAATTTCAAAATCCATTACTAAAATTAGAATCTACGATGAAGTCATTATATGTGCACTGCATGTGGAAGTTGAAGATTGAAACTATCATGGTTTTGGTGATACTAAAAATAAATGAAGCCAATATAAAATCTAGTGGCTTATCAAACGGATTGAAGAAAAAGTGTCAACCTCAAACTATCAAAAAAAATTGTGAAGGACCACCCAGTATAATTCATGAAATGAAATAGAATATGTTTCAAGTGTGGGATAAATGGACATCACGTAAAATCTTATCTGATTGATATAAAGTGGTCAGTCAGGGAAATTAATAGAGAGAGTGCTCAAGAAATTTAACAACTCACCAAATAGTTTTATAAATGAAATTTGTTTTGGAGCTATGTATATCAATTCCATAATATGATAGATTTTTATGATAGTAAGGAAAAAAACTCTAAATTCAAACGAAGATATGAAAGCTTATGAAATTATAATAGAATAATTGAATGATTATTGTATGGGCACATTAATCATTTTCAATAGAACATGGGATTCAATGTTGACATTTAAAGTAATAATCCTAATTAAAATCATATATCTCAAGTTGATTGATGTTATTATATGAATTTATTAGCTCTCAAATCTTTTAATATATATAAATTTATGGAATAAAGAGATCATAATTTTTAATTTTAATTAACCTATGAGAATCTATCTATGAATGGTAGAACCCAAATTTCCCATGAAAATATTTTTGGATAATATTAGATCAGATTTAAATATAGTGTTATAAATATTTTTTAATGAATATATTACTGTGAAATTTTAAGAAACGATTAGTATAGAATGGATAATATATGAACATGGTATATACGTATTGGAATGAGAATTTCGGATTAATTAAAATTATTTTCATGATGATCATGGATAAATATGAGAAATAAGTTTCTATTTTTTGAATGTGGTAATTAAATTTTTTGAGGATTGTTATGGATAACTCCTTTTGGAATATATTTTGTTGAATATTTAAATATTATTGATTCAAGATAAATTATGATTTATAATACCCTATACTAACCATTTTTTTGTAAATATTTAGAGGGAAATGGTAATACTTATGGGTCTTAGGATTCAATAAAAGTACTCGGTAATGAAAAATTAATCACATATATCAATTTCATTGAGAAATATAGTGGTTAGATATAAATTAATGCCCCAAAAAAGATTATATTAATCTTAAGAGGTAAAATTAAATCATGTAAGTTTATTTTTTATGGTTTATTATTGGGATTATAAAACTATCTATTGAAATTTGGAAATGGTCCTTTTAATAAAACATTTATTCATTTAATTTTATTATTGAGAAATCAGTTTTTCTACCCATCATATATTTATAGTTTTGAGATGGTAATTTTTCTCTAGGTCATGATATCTATCACTCAATATCAGTTATTCAGAGTAAGGGTTTCTTTCCATATCAATGTTTTAACTTCCCACATATATTCTATATTTTGTAAACCCATTTAGGCTTTTTTATAGATGAGATTCAATTTTACTATTACATCATTTAATATAAATCCTAATTATCCATTTTTAAGATGTTTGTTTTGAGAATAAAATTTTCAAATTTCAATCCATTGATTGAATAGAATATTTCCAAATTTCAAGGATGAAATTTATTAATGGGGAGAGAATGAAATACCCCATAATTTAATGAATTTTTTTCCCAGTAAATATGATTTCATTAATAAGTTCTATTACATTCAAGACATGGTATAAAAGAAACCAAAAAATATTATTTTTAGGGACATTATATCCTAGAAGTTAAATTTGAGTTAATGTATAGTATTATCCTAAAAATAAATCATATAATGTTACTCCTATATATAAATTTATTAAATTTTCCACTGTTAATATGAACTAAATTATTATTAATGTCATTTTATTCTGGAAAGTTACATTTTCATAAATAATGGGTTGTCATGATTTTTACTAATAAATAGTAAAAAATTTAGGAATTTTTTTAAAATATATCTAGAAATATATATTTCAATTATAAATTATGAAAATTAAAATTATATTATTATTTTTTATAATTTTCTTAAATATTAATTATTAATTAAATGGTGAAAATCCATATTTTTATAAAATTTTCATGTAATTTTTTTAAAAAGAATCCTCAAAATATAAATTTCAAGTCAACATAATATAATTTTTATTTAGTTATACATTAAATAATTATTTTCCTTATTATCCGTATAATATTTTTATAATTACTTTTTGGGATTAAAAACCCAGTTTTCATGAAAGGAGACTTTCATTTAGTTATGTGAGATTATTATTATATTGTATTATTAACTATTGGGAGTTAATTCTAGAAAAATTATTTCCATATTTTTAATTAGTGGGTTCTAATTTTTTAAATATTAGCCATTGGTTTTTAAATATGAATAGTAACTATTGTAATTATATTACCATGGTATGGGTAAATCTATTAATTTATCATCAAAATAAAATCACAAGAACTACTAAATTACCCCAATATTTGGAAAAATCTATTTGATGAGTTAATTTCGTTCATAATCATCCAATTTTCAGTTGTATTACCTTTTTCTCTATTTGGATGAGATTATAAACTTTATAGTAATTTAATTCCAGAAAATTCAAACACAACATAGTCTTCTTTTTAAAAACAATGTTATTTTAAATATAGTGTAAACCAAAGGATATGTCATAAAATAAATATTATTTATAAATATAAATTATTTATATTCTTTATTTAAATTAATTTTTAATATTTTGTGAATAAATAATTCCCATAAATTCAAACACAATGCTGAAAAAGTAATTATTTTGTTATTGGAAAAGTAAATTAAATGATATTAACAATTTTAAATGCAATATATTATTAGGAAATTAAGATGATAAATGAATTTTATAAAATAAAATAACATGTTCTATTTTAGAACCCGAACCATCTTTTCAGGTATGTTTTCTATTTCTGGTCATTTTTCAAAACCCGGACCATAGGTAGCCATGTGCTGGCCGTGTAGTGGCCACACACACGGCCGTGTGGGGTGACATGGGGGCTGCCTAAAGCGTAGTACAGAAATGGATTGTACACGTCATGTACTTCAAAATTACACACCGTGTATTTTATTTTTTTCATCAAACAGACCGGGGTCACGTCTAATCGATAGAACACCCTTCTTATATGTCTCGATCATCCAAGAGAACCCATACGACCATGATCTTTTTCCAAGCCCCCGAGCCTCTGTCCGATCAATGATTCGACCATAGATGATTGTGTTGGGATCACCTTGGTAAGATCTTCATTCTTCTAGAGCATCGTTTCATGATTCCTTCTCTTTCTCAAGTTATCCTCTATTGAACTTTTTAGACATTTTCATAGATCTTTAGCGTTATAAGGTGATTCAATCCCCGAGACTCAAGTATAGTGATCTCCCAACGTTGAGGTAGGTGGTTTGTGACTTTCTGTTGAATTTCATTGAGTAATATGTGAAATTTTTCCCAATACCCTTGAAAAGGGTATTTCAGATTTACTGTTTACCCTTGTTAATTGCTTTCCCTGCTTGGCTTCTCGTGTGGTGGTTAATTGGATATGAATAGGGTTGATTGCTTTGTCTTGGTTTTTTTTCCCAAGATTTGTTTTGTGTATGACCATTGGTCCTGTTTAGCCAGTTAGGCCACCTTGGCATGCTTTTCCATGCCTAGTTGTAGGATGATGCGATTATTGTTAGCTGACATACTTGATATGCTATAGAGTATTTATCCAAGTAGTTCACGAGGTTTACTTTGGCCGTACTGCACTACTATTCTTTTTTTAATTACACAGGGCCATGGGAACCTGGTGTAGTAGACTATAAGGGGGATTGATCATGTGAGCTTCCTCAGAGAGTCTTTAAATACATTAGAATATAAGGGGAATTGACCGTGTGATCTTCCTCAGAGAGTCTTTAAACCGCTTTTGGATATAAGGGAAGTTTACTGTGGGAGAATCCTTAGAGAGACATAGACCACACTTTCCTATAAGGGGAATTGAACGTGTGATCATCCTCAGAGAGTCATTTATCACTATAGACTATAAGGGCAATTGACTGTGAGTGCTTCCTTAGAGTGTCTTTGTATATTTTTATAGTTGAACCGGAGAGGATAGGCTATGTGTACTTCACAGAGGGTTACCTACTTTGATTAGTAGCTTACTTAGTATGCAAAATTGAATGCTTAAAACTATGTAATTGTTTACTGCTCTGTTACTTATTCATACCATATTTTTTCAATGACTGTTAGGCACAGATCTTTTGGTGGTTTCCTATTGGGATTTAGTGTCACACCCTATTTGGGTCATGTTTTTGGGCCCAAACAGAATATATTGTTGCAGTTATAGATAAGGGTAAGCGCCATTCTACTTTTGGTTGTTGATTTACTATAGAGCTAGAGAGCATGGGACAAAGCTATGGATTGCAATGATGAGGAGTTTCTTACTTTCTTTCTTTTGTATTTGGATTTATACTATCGTATTCTAGAATTCTTATTTGTTTGGATTATTTTCTAGACATATGTATCTTGCATCATTCATAAATATATATATATGTGTGTGTGTGTGTGTGTGCTCCAGTTTATTATTTTCCAGTATTCTGCAGTTTACTTTTGTATGGATTATCCCTGCTTCCGCAATTGCTATTTCTTTTCTTCCACTGTGTTACTCTGCCAATGAGGGAATATTTTCTTCACTATCACACCCAAGGCCCTCGGTACTGGTTAGCAACCTCTGGCATTCATGAAAATGCACATGAGGCCATGTGACCAACTGGGTACGGGGCGCCTCTAGGTGGCTTCTAGAACCGGGATGTTAGAAAGTGGTTTCAGAGCGATTATTTTTTCTTGAATTACTGTTTGGAGCCTTTAGTTAGGGATAGTATAGAATAGGTACATAGTAATAATTTTTGCCTCAGATTAGTTAACCCGTATACATGGAAAATCCAATCTACCTCGTTTAATGAAATTTTTCTGGTTTAGAAATTTTATGGTTCATTTGATTTTCACTGTTTGGAGACTCGCATGTTTTGTACTATTACTGTTGATGTTATTGAGGTTCTATTTCCGTCTTAACCCGATGAGATGGGTGTATTCCATATCATGCATCATATAGGAACTTGTTAGAAATCACATGTCTTGCATTCTTGCCATGTCATTTATGGTGCATTAGCGATTGAATGTTTTTGGGATAGGTGTTTTGTAGAATATTCATGCTGTTATGATAGATGCCATGATAGAATACATGCATTTTATTAGAGAATTTATTGTGTATGGTTTTACTTGAATGAACTCCAATCTTTGGTTAATGAGGTGTTATGGGCCCTCACAGGCAAGAATTTGGTGGATCATTGCACTGTTATCTTTGTTTATAACAAGAATAAGATGTCAGGCTTTGATTCGTGGGGATTATGGACCCTCACAGATCAGAATTTGGCACTTAAGGGATTGTTTTAGTGATTTTCATGGCTCCGGAGTAGTTTCTAAGGCTTACTTTCTAGAAAAAACAAGAATACACACCGTGTAATTTTGATTACACGCCAAGTGTTCTTCTATTTGGGAAGAAATTGTTTTTTATTTTGTAAATGTCATGTACCATATATACATGTCTTGTAGTCTCTAACTATGTCATAGGCCATGTGGGCAGAGACAGAGAATAGAGAATTTCCGGTGGGAACATACCGTGTACTAGATATACACACCGTGTGTCTAGAACATGTGTTCACCCGTGTGACTAATGACATGGACGGATAAAAATCTTAGGTTTTACATGTCATGTCAGTCTTGAACACCACATGTAGTGTGATCCTGGAGTCTGGCCATGTAATTAACAACATGTATTAGTGAAATCCTCTATGTACATGTCGTGTCTGTCTAGAACACGCTGTGTAGTGTGAGTCGTGTAACCGTCCATGATGCTAACAACATGGGTTGGTGATGTTCATCTTGTACAATCCGTGTCTAGAAAAAACACTCTCTGTAGTCATGTTCTAGGAGAAACTTTGTGGTTTATCCTTTTAAAGGAACTTGGGTAAGGAAAAAGGATTCAAATACACGTCGTGTAGTGGACATACACACAGTGTATCTGTGTTTTGTAAAACTTGAAGGCTTTATCTCTCCTAATTCCTTCTTGTGCATCTAACATTCAGACCCTGATAATATTTTTCTAAGGTGTGTTCTTGACCTTACAGAGTCATGCCACTGAAAAGTCCTCCGGTTGTACGCAAGTTTCTAGGTAGTGATCAAACACAAGACATGGCTGATCAGGGACTTCCAGCAGATCCTCAAGTTGTGCCAGCCTTGGCACCATCCATTATACCCAAAATAGGTGTTGATGCACAATTTCGAGAGGGTTTCATGTGGATGATGCATAATTTTCAGGGATCATAGTCTCATGCCCCATCGATGGTAGAATTGACATGGGTCTTTCAGTTGCAGCATCATCCCACATTATCAGGGGATGGAGGACCCTAGGATATAGAGTCATGGCTAGAATCCATGCTGATGATCATCGAGCATCTGGAGATATCTCCAGAGAGGAGGGTGAAACTTTCTACATACATGATTTAAGACTCTTCGAAGTGGTGGGAGGATGTGGTATCACTAGTGGTATGCCAGTAGAATATGGATTGGGATGACTTTCAGAACTTCCTCTAAGACTACTTCTATCCGGAGACCTTGAGGACAGATCGAGCCTGAGAGTTCATGTGTCTGGAGTAGTGTACTCTTTCTGTTATGGAGTATTCCTCTCGCTTCACCAACCTGTTGTGCTTTACACCCTTTCTAGGGGGAGACTAGTTGTTCCTTGCACTTATGTTTGAGGATGGTCTTAGGCAGGATATCCGATCTCAGGTGAACATCTTCAGGTTGACTTTGATATATTCTATAGTCAACCAAGTGCTGATCATAGAGCATAATCTGAGGGATTCTGGATTAGTGAGCTAGGGTAGTTCATCATCCAGGGTTAGTGCTTCGCCATCTAATAACAGGAAGCGCCATAGAGAGTATGCATGCGGAGATCAGAGTAGGTGAGATATTTCTTACGATTTCTAGGTGGTGTGCTACCAGTGCTGGAAGAGCAGGCATAAGAGGCCACATTGCCCGAGAGACCCAATAGAGTGCCAATCTTGCGGCAAGATGGGTCATCATCAGCACTTCTGTCAGATCTTTTGACTACCATCTGGTGATAATGGTTCTTCTAAGACTCCCCGTTCAGGAGCAGTACGGCCAGTTTTTCACCAGTCTGGGAACTGGCGTTCTACAGGCCGTTCAGGCCGAGGTGGAGGTCTTGGCCGAGGTATCCAATCACCATGTTTTCAGCAACATCGGGGGCGTCAGCTTAGGGTTGACAGGCTTGGTCGCAAGGTAGTGGAGCAGGCCAGACATTGGAAGTGGAGCAGACTCAACAAGAGTAGTATCCCAGACCTTCTATAGTTTCAGGTAAAATCTTATTAGCCACAGTTTAAATTATTCTCTTTTGGATATAGGTGCTTCCCAAATCTTTATATCTATTTATGTTGTGGAGAGCCTTGGTCTCTGCATCTTTTCTTCTACTGACATCTTGATGTTATACATTCTATTGGGGACTAGAATGGATAGTGTGCGATAGTGCAAGGAGTTCCCTCTAAAGGTTGGTGGGTGTCACTTTTTAGGGGACCTCTATGTTCTAGAGATGATAGGTTATGATGTCATTCTCGAAATGGACTGGTTAGTTCCTTTCCAGGTAGCCGTCGACTGTTACCATCGCAGGGTGAGTTTCATATCATCAGAGGGCATATAATTTCATCATAAGGGAGAATGGGATGTCTAGGAGAGTAGAGTGGGACCCAAGCATTATGGTTTCACTACAAAATATTTCACTTTTTCCAACAGGATCATATCTGTCGGTAAAAGTTCATTTTCTGTTGGTAAAACGTTTTACCAACCTATATGTCCATGTCTCTAAACTGTTGGTAAAAACTCTGTCGCTAAATGTTTTTGTGACAGATAAAATAATTCTGTTGCAATTATAATAATACCAACAGATAATATATATGTTGGTTAAAATATTTAGCAACATGTTATAATGACAAAATTTTCTATTGGTATTAATATTTTCAATATATAATATTTTTTCATAAATTAAAATTAAATAAAATTTATAAATTTTCATTACCAAAAAAAATTCATATTTTTTTTTTTAATTTATCATATATAATACGTATGTTTTAATTATTAAACCAAAGATGATTTCAAAACATGTTCAAAATAATATAGTAAATATTTATATTAATAATGAAATTCATTAAAAACCAAACCTATTGGATCCCCATTAGGATTGTTCCACAATTCTGTCACTGGAACCCCCCCCCCCATTCTGTTCCACATTTCAATCGCTCGACAACCATGACCACCCCCAACAGCAATTCCAACCCATCATCGCCAGTGACTCTAGCACCAACTGCTCCAGCCCATCCATGTCAGCTCCAACCCCAGCCCATCCATGCCATCTCCAACCCTAGCCATGCTAGCTTCAGTCTATGCTAGATAATTCAAATCCAGCCCCATCCATGCCAGCTCCAGTCTATACCAGCTCCAGCTCCAACCCATCCATGCCATCTCGAGACTATACCAGCTCTAGTTCCATCCTTATCCATGCTAGCTCAAATCAATGCACAAACAGATGATTAAAGAGATTAGAAAATTTCCAATATGGAATTGAGGGAGGTATGAAAACCAGTGACAAAAATACACTTACACTCTTGGGATAAAGGTAATTTGTACACAATAAGGAAGAAACATTAGTGTTAAACTTCCTGCATTTGTGTTGAACATTATTTTGAATTTCAACAAAAGTAGTATCTGAACAACAAGGAAATAAACATTCAAAGACAACATTTTATTTAGAAAAAATATATACTTAGCATTAGGTTTTAAATAATAACATGCAAAGTACCCATGGTATCGGATTTTACTAGTATGTGGGCCTAACAATATCAATAACCCACCTTCTAGAAATTATCTCCAAGAAAATGAGACCAAATCTATATAAATCTGATTTGGTAGTCAACTGGCTAGCCTAAACATTCTCATGAGAACAACATATATCTTCGAACCCTTCAAGCTACTCCTTAGGGATAATTTCATTGGCTCTTCAAGATTCTTTACAATATCCATGCTTGTCATAAATCCTCTAAAAATTAGATGTGGCTTGAAAGAACTATCTGAATCAATAAATATAATACACATTTTGAAATATAGAATTTCATGTATACCAGAATGAATGCTTAACAACACTTGGAAAAAAATAAGGGACAGAAACACATCATATAAGAATAACAAGGGATATAAACACATTACAATATAGATGTTATAATGATAATTAGTATAGAGAATGTAATGAAAATAAATATCATGAAGAAGAACAAATAGATGTAAAACCATGCATAAAAATATAAAATCCAACTGCACAACATAATTACAAGAGTGTGTCCAAATATTCACTTATAGTGGTGCACTTCAGATTGGGATAAAGTTGTGTACCTTCTATTCTTCTGTCCAGATCGATGATGAAGTATATATAGTAACCTTTCATGAATACATAATATATAAAATCCATCTCCATGTTGTTTGGGTATGGAGCCTCTACACACCACAAGGAACATTTTTTTTATTCCCTTGAGATGATTGACTTTTTGTATGTAAATTCGTTCTAACTTCTTACCAATCTTACCCACCCAAATATCAACCAGCTCATTCATGAAACAAACATTACTAGGGGACAAAAATAAAACACTTTATTAAGTTTGTGTGGATCATCCACTATAAAAATGGGGAAAGTATCCATGTCACTTTCTTTAAAAACAACTTTAGTGTTTCCATCACCAAATATTGGATTTTTTTCCCTACAGAATTTTTTGTATTTGTTGGGGAAAATAGGGAAGTGAAAAACTAGTAGAATTTATAGATCATAATTTTTCTTCCTATTTTCTATAGGACAAAAACACAGTAATAGAGTAATAGATAAAGCAGGATTTCATAGTACAAAGTATACATATTACATACTCCATATTGTATATCATGTAAATGTATCTTACATATAGAATAAAATTAATATTTCATGATGAGAATATGTATATCCTATAATATACATTTCATATTTATAATACTGACCAAATATACAATTGAGTTTAATTTCCCTCTTTCATTATTCAATATACAGAATAACTTCATGATCAAAACAATATATATGAATTGGAATCCAGTCATAGAGAATCCAAACAGTTAAAACTCCATGTACCCAAGAATAGAGAGGAAAGTGACATGCAGTAGGAAGAAACACATTAACAACAAAAATTATTGATGTGAACAACATCTCTACATCAAAATAGTCATAGTGAAGTCCATATAAAAAGGAAACAAAGAATTTTCACAAATGATCCTATAGATCTCTATGCTATCTTCGATGCACATTCCAATCAATTAACCCAGTAATACAACTAAAAATAATCTAGTAGAACAACAAGGAGAGAATTCCAACACTGTTCAATTTTTATTGAGCTTAAACGTGAGCTACTCGAGAAGAATACCAAATATTGCCCTTCATGTTTGCAAAAAAGATATAGAGCACCCCCAATAACGTAAATCCACTTACATTACATATGGATGAAAATTACCCAACAAAGTATGAAAAATGAGTAAAAAATGATGTTGTTTATGAGAGATAATGAGTTCTACCCTCCACGGAAGTCATCATGAGCACATCTCTAGTGAAATAAATCTATCCTGCCATTTTATCTAGAGAAATTTTAACATCAATGACACCATAAAATCTATAAATTGAGTAAAAAATGATTTGTGATAAATAGTGTAACGTTGCTAAAAAATTAATAAAAATTCATCAGTATAAATTAACAAAGAAACTAATGCAAGTTGTGTAGAAACTAATGTTGTTTCTGAGTGAGAATGAGTGTAACATTACTCAAAAGTTTATAAAAAGTCATAGTTGAACATTAACAAAGAAGATAAAATTCAAATAACACATTTAATAATTCATTTTAAATACTAATATAAAATATGATTCATTAAAATGAATCACCACTAGTTTATAATCACATAAAAATATCATTTTTATTTTCAAAATAAAACGAAATTCAATATAGGGGCTGTCAATAGTTTAAAATAGGATGAGAGAGAATTTGTTACCCATTTATCTAGGTGGAAGCGATATAATGATCCTCCTTCAACCGGGCTTCAATTTTATGTTGTTGGGATGTCTTTAGCATTGTGAACTAGGCCTGGTTTGGCTTGGATTTTGGAGAGAATGAGGTTCCTGGCAGTAAGGTGTAGAGATAGTTTCAAGCTAGTGAGGGCCTGGTTATTTTTGGAGTGGGCTTGTGGGAAATTGGGCTGGCAGTGGGGTTTGAATGGGGATTGAAATCATTTTAGGTCCATCTGCAGGTCTTGAATCCAAACCAAGAATCACCAACCATGCAATAACAACCTGCCTTTATCTAGTCCACCTATAGGGCTTGAATCCAAACCAGTGGGCACCCGCTTGAATTCCTAGACTAATGCAGCAAAGA
The DNA here is from genome assembly GCA_963277665.1 of Viscum album. Lineage (NCBI taxonomy): Eukaryota > Viridiplantae > Streptophyta > Magnoliopsida > Santalales > Viscaceae > Viscum > Viscum album. Next base: position 80,534,431 of record OY728121.1, on the reverse strand, counting down.
TCACAAATTTCTTTGAAACAATATAGAGTCTATTATACATATCTTTCTGAATAATACCTTATACTATGCATGGAAGAGACAACTTCAATGGATCTAGTGAATACATCAAAATTGTATCTATGGACATTAGATGAAGCTTTGATCTGAGAAGTGGAACATCCATCATCAAACATATCCAGAGGCATAGCACATAAATTATATCTTGGAATCTAGAATAGTAAACTTTATGGGTCATTTGAACTATTTGAATATACTGACTTTTTCAATACTCTACACACCAATCAACCAGCCTCTACAACATAGTGATAATCAGAGAAGCTGGGGAAAAATTTTCACCATACAAGTGGCTAAATAAGAAATGCTGATCTTCTTATTTTTAAGTGGTGTGAGATTCATGTTAAACTATCTAAAAGTACAATGGGAAATATGACACAAAAATTTTCAAGATCACATGAGGAAGCATAGAAAATCACAAACTGTGAATATTTAGACATTTTTGTTGGCAGAACAGTTGTTTGGAATGAAAAAAATAATAGTTTCAAAATTCATCTTATAGTCGACTGCTATCAACACATGTCCGAAGATGCTGAAATATTACCACCATTACAATTTTTAACCTATCCACAACTATTTTTATCTATAAAATTCTTCTAATTAAACATTCATTGTGAATATCAACATCATCGTCATCACCATCAGCTTCATAAGATGTCTCATATATCTCCTACAGCCCCATCTAAAAAATTCCTTTTCTAGGTTAATTTTGCTAAATGTCATCCCAAAAAATCTCCACATCCAAATCTAACAACAAATCAATCATTTATTTAAGAAAGATTCTCCCAAATATTTATCTAAGTTCACTACTCTCCAATTATAAGGTGTTCTCTTCATATATCACAATTGGATACCTAGGATACCTTTGGAAAACATTTGGAATTCATTGAGGAACTATGTTCAACAAGAACAATGGGGAAAGAGGCACCAGGTAAGAAATGGAGGTAAGGGAAGAATGCACCCTGTAAATAACATTATTATTATTTGGAATTACACATGGAAGATAAAATATATTTAGGAATTTATTAAGTAATTTGAAATTTCTTTGAAAAATCTCCATTCATGCATCAAAAAAATTTCTATTTAACGCAGCCAAGAATGTAATAAGTTCCACCAGTGCATCCAACACATCAAGCCCATGGTTCCACAAGTTCATTCCAAAAAGAGTAGAAAGATTATTCATGTGTAGGAATATATCTATATATGAAACATCACCTATCATGGCCTTTAACCTAGTCACTAGTAAATCCCCCTCATTAGGTTCAATATTTTGGACAACCCCAATCAGATGGTCATTATTTTCAATATCACTTAGAGGAACTGATCAAAGAGAATCTATAACATGGAATGTTAGTTCTGAATCGCTATGATTAAGATCCTGAACTTCATAACTCTCTGAATTTTAATATGTTAATTCCACACTAATGGTGATAGATCTTGTTAGAGACTTGTTAATTTTCTGAACACCTGTATGTGAAATAAATATAAAAGACAACATGATTTATCATACCTATAAGCTGTTCTACTAAAATTTCTAGCCAAAACATTTCATAAAATTGGTATTCTAGGATTTGAATGGGTAGCATGAGGTGAGGTGGGGAGGTGGAATCACCAAGACCATGAGAAAAATACGACTATTCCTGGGAGACGACACGACAAGGAGGTAGTGTTAGAGGGAGAGAATCGTCGGGTCAAGGGAAGGAGAAAGGTGGGGGAGATGTCGTGGTTGTACCTGCTAGGGTTTCGAGCATAGTAATAGGGATGAACCTGTCTTCTAGTTTTCACTTACAATTGGTTTCCCAAGCCTCTCGTCTTGTGGGTATTACCCTAGGGTAGAGGATAATGGAATGGGATAAGAGGGTGACAGTGGAAGATGGGAAATGAGGGGTTGGGGAATGGAAGTGGGATGGGTGGAGATGGTGGTGGTGGAAGAAAAGATAGGAGGGGTTAGGGAATGGAAGTGGGGCGGGAGGCGATGTTGGAGGCAGAAGAAGGGACGATAGGGTCGGGGAGCGGTTGTGGGGTGGTAGGGGATGGTAGAGGTGGAAGAAGGGAGGGTGGGGCCAGGGAGCGGCAGTGGGTATGGGGAACATTAGGGTTTTTTTATTTTTTATTTTTTTCATATATATATATATATGCATGTAATGAAAAAAGTTATTAATTTATATAAAAAATTATATTTTATGAATATTAAGTATGTATATATATCACCAATAAATGTAACTAAATTTTAGATATTTAAATTAATTATATATATTTTTATTATGAAAATGATATGCTTATAGTGCGTAATATATATATCACATATTCATTTCTTGTAAAATATTTGATATTATTGAATAATTTATTATTAACATACTGTCTTAATGGTAAAATAATTGTTGGTAACAATAATTAGTAATAACATATTAATTTATCGGTAAATCAATTGTTGATATTATTATGATAAGACAATAAATATAAGTGTTAGTAAAAGATTTGTTGGTATTGAACTGCTAATATAAACAAACATATGTGTTAGTAAAAATAATTGTTGGTACCTATAGTTAATATCTACATAATTTAATATCTGTTGGAATTAATCATTATTACCAACAGATATATTATATGTTGGTAATTTTTTGTTGGTAAAGGTCACTTTTTTTGTAGTGTTTGGGAGGGGTTACAGCCCAGATTTCTAGTCAATATCTGGATGTCTTGGGGACTACACAGTTAGACTTTCTTCCTGTGGTGGATCGTTTCAGGGATGTCTTTCCAGAAGACTTTTTAGGTTTTCCTCCTGAGCGAGAGGTGGAATTTTTTATTGTGCTAATGCCAGGAGTGGCATCTATGTCCACTCCAATTTATAGGATGGATACGCCAGAGTTATAGGAGCTCAAGAAGAAGTTGGAGGAGTTGTAGGACAAGGGTTTCACCAGACCCAGAACTTCTCCTTGGTGTTTGCCTATCCTGTTTGTGAAGAAAGAAGACGATACCCTTAGGTTTTTCATAGATTATTGAAAGCTGAACCAGTTGACTATCAAGAACCGATATCCCTTACAAAGTATTGAAGACCTATTTGATCACCTTCAAGGATCTTTGGTGTTCTCGAAGATGTATTTGAGGTCCGATTACAATAAGTTTCCCGTTAGACCATATGATATACCTCTCATAGACTTTCAGAGTAGATATGGTCTATACGAGTATATGGTTATGCCTTTTGGTCTCACGAATGCACCTCAAGTTTTCATGTCACTGATGAACCGAGTGCTCCATCAATACTTGGATTCCGTGGTGGTGGACTTCATGGATGATATCTTGGTGTACTCTGACACTCGACACAACCATGCTACCCATCTTGAGATCATTCTGAGTACACTAAGAGAGAATCAGTTATATGATAAACTCTCAAAATTCAACTTTTGGATGGACAAGATTCACTTATTAGGACATATTATCTCAGAGTCAGGAGTATAAATCGACCCAGAGAAAGTGGGAGAAGTAGTTTCCAAGGAGCAGCCGAAGAACGTCTTTGAGGTACAGAGTTTTCTAGGGTTGTCTGGTTACTACATACGATTCATACAGGACTTTTCATGCATATCAGCACCACTCACGGGTTTGAAAAAGAAGGGTGCAATGTTCTTGTGGTCAGATTCTTGTGAGTCAGCCTTTCATGAGCTAATAGAGATATTGAATTCAGCACCAATACTAGTCTTTCAAGATCCAGGAAAGAGCTATATTGTTTACTGTGATACATCCAGTATCGAGCTGGGAGTTTTTATTATGTAGGGAGAAGGAGTCATTGCATACGGGTCTCAGTAGTTGATGCCACATAAGAGGAATTACCTTATTCATGATCTTGATTTGGTTGCATTTGATCATTCCTTACGTGGTTGGAGATATTATCTTCTGGGAGAACATTTTGTGGTTTTCACCGACCACAAGAGTCTCAAGTACATCTTCACTCAGCATGATCTGAATTTGAGATAGCGAAGGTGGGTTGAGTACCTTAGTATTTTTACTTTGAGCTTGACTATACACCTGGGAAAGGCAACACAGTGGCTGATGCACTGAGCAGGAGGACTCAGATACAAGTAGTTCAGTAGGCCAGTAGTGAGTGGCAGCTTATGGCGCTGTTCTTTGAGTTGCATTTGGAGCTGTGCGATAGACATGGGTAGATGTTTCTTTCTTCATTATCTATTACCTCTACGCTTCTTGATCATGTGTGAATGAGGCAGCATCAGACTCAGAAGTCTTAGTCCAACGAGAGAGTGTGTTAGGAGATGAACCTTTTTTTGGATGGAACATAAGCGAGGATGAGATCTTGCATTTCCAGGGATGCGTATGGGTTCCAGAATACATACACGAGGAGCTGATGCGAGACTTTCATTCCTAGAATTTGGGTAGTTCATCCTGGTGTCACAAAAACGTATCATGATCTACAATGTCAGAATTGTGGCCAAGTGTGAAAAGAGATGTTTTTGGTTTTGTCAGGAAGTGTTGCACCGGTCATCAGTTGAAGGTGGAGCATCAGTGATCAGCAGGGCTTTTACAGCAGTTACCCATTCCTGAGTGGAAGTGGAACGATGTCGTGATGGATTTAATGACAGGGTTGTCGAGGTCGCCTCAGGGGAATGATGTAGTTGGGGTTTTCATTGAGAGAATCACGAACGATGACCACTTATATCCAATCAAGGAGACCATTAATGTTGATGAGATAGGACGGTTGTACGTCCATGAGATAGGATGTATTTATGGAGTTCCACACTACATTGTTTCAAATAGGGACGCTCATTTTACTTCTCGGGTCTGGCAGGGGCTTCAGAAGGCTTTGGGTTCATAGGTACTTTTGAGTACTGCTTACCACCTTCAAGTAGATGGCCAGTCCGAGCTTACGATTCAGGTTCTTGAGGACATTCTCTGAGCTTGAATCATGTATTTAGAAGGTTCTTTAGAGAATCACATACCTCTTGTGCAATTTTGCTACAAAAATAGTTTTCAATCAAATATTCAAATGGCACCGTATGAGGCTTTGTATGGTAGGCCATTTCGATTACCCTTATGTTTGCTGGAGGTAGGAGAGGCAGCTTTTCTGGGACCTCGTCTTGTTCAAGAGACCACAAAGCATATAGAGTTGATTCGGAAAATGATAGCTTCTACACAGTCTCAATAGTAGTATTCTGTTGATCTGAGGAGACGACCTCTGGAGTTAGTGTTTAGGGATCAGGTTTTATTTCTTGTCTCATTGAGGTTGGGGAACAAAAGAATTAAGATATGGGGTAAACTTTCATCAAGGTACGTTGGGCCGTTTGAGGTTGTGGAGAGAGTTGGACCGGTTTCATATCAGTAGCAGTTACCCCAGAGGTACTGGTCTATGCACGATGTTTTTCATGTTTCTTAGCTCTGATGTTACATTTCAGACCTGTCTCATGTCTTTCAACCTGAGGAGGTTGAACTCAAAGTGGATGTGTCATTTTATGATCATCCTATCTAAATTGTTGATCACAGTATGAAGGTTCTCTGTGGCTGGTCTGTTTCTCTGGTACAGGTGTTGTGGCAGAAAAGGTGAGTATTGGATGAGACTTGGGAGAGAGGGGCCTATGTACGAGTAGAGTGGACAGAGCAGTTCGGGGTTTCTTCTTCTATTTCGTTCTAGGGAAATTCGGGGATGAATTTCTTTAAGGGTGGAAAAATTCGGGGACGAATTTATTTTTAGGTGTTTCTTCTTTTTTCTGGTCATTTTTTAGAAAAAAGAGGAATTTCTTGAAATTTCCAAAGTACACGCCGTGTACTCCTTTACTATAGCTAGTCGGGTGCGGGTCGTGTAGTGGCCACACACACGGTCGTGTGGGGTTGACTTGGAGGCCGCCTAAAGTGGAGTATGGAAATGACAAGTACATTCTGTGTACTTCAAAATTACATGCTGTGTATTTTACATTTTTCATTAAATGGATAGGGGTCACGTCCAATCAACAGAACACCCTTCTTCTTGGTCTCGTTCATCCGAGAGAACCTGTATGGCCATGATACTTCTCTGAGCCCCTGAGCCTCCGTCCGATCTCCGATTCGACCGAGGTTGATTGCGTTGGTATCACCTCGGTAAGCTCTTCTGTCTTCTAGAGAATCATTTCAGGATTCCTTCTCTTTCTCATGTTATCCTCTCTTGAATGTTTTATACATTTTTGTAGATCTTTAGCTTTCTAAGGTGATTGAAGCCCTGAGACTTAAGTATAGCAATCTCACAATGCTAAGTTAGGTGGTTTGTGAATTTTCGTTGAATGTATTTTTGTCATATGTGCAATTTTTCCCAATATCCTTGAACGGGGTATTGCAGATTTACTATTTACCCTATCAATTCCATGGAATTATTTTATTCTTGCGTAGCGGTAAATTAGATATGAATAGGTTTGATTTTTTTGTCTTGGATGTTTTTTCCCATGCTTGGTTCTATGTATGACCGTTGGTCCTGTGTAGCCTCTTAGGCCGCGTTGCCATGATTTTCCATGCCTAGTTGTAGGATGATGCAATTATTGTTATCTGACATGCTTGATATGATATAGACTATTTAGCCAAGTAGTTCCAGAGGTTTACTTTGGTCATATTGCACTACTATTCTTGTTTGACTTACATAGGGTCGTGGGAACCTGGTGTAGTAGACTATAAGGGGGATTGACAATGTGAGCTTCCTCAGAGAGACTTTGATTACATTATACTATAAGGAGAATTGACCGTGTGAGCTTCCTCAGAGAGTCTTTAAACCACTTTTGGAGGTAAAGGGAATTGACCGTGTGAGCTTCCTTAGAAAGTAATTTATCACATTAGAATATAAGGGGAATTAACTGTGACTGCTCCCTCAGTGATTATTTGTATATTCATATAGCTGGACCAGAGGGGATAGGCTGCGTGTACTTCCCAAAGGGTTACCTTCTCTGATTGGATTCTTACTTGGTATGCGAAATTGAATGCTTGAAACTGTGGTATTGTTGAATGTTGTGTTACTTATTCCTGCCATATTTATTCACTGACTATTAGGCACATATCTTTGGGTGGTTTCCTACTAGGATTTAGTCTCACACCCTGTTTGGGTCATGTTTTTGGGCTCAAAAAAATTATATTGTTGTAGGTAGAGATAAGGGAAAGAACCCTTCTACTTCAGGTTCATGATTGACTGTGGAGGTGGAGATCATGAGACCAAGCCATGGCTTGCGATGCTGAGGAGTTTTTTACTTGCTTTCTTTTTTATTTGGTTTTTTACTATTGTATTCTATCATGGTGGTTTATTTGGATTCTTTCCTATACATATGTATCATGCATCATTCATATATATATGTGTGTCCTCCATTTTATTATTTTCCATTTTTCTTCTATATACTTTTGTATGGATTATCACCGCTTCTGCTATTGCAATTGTTTTTCTTCTGCTGTGTTACTCTTCCAATGTGGGCATAGTTTCCCCACTATCACACTCAAGACCCTCACTACTAGTCGGAAGCTTCTGGAATTTGGGGAAATAAAATTGAGGCCATGTGACCAATCGGGTACGGGGGGCCTTTGGGTGGTTTTCAAAACCGGGATGTTACATTCTATATCTTTTAAAATATTTTATTTCAATAATATGTGTTATAATTATTTTATTACATTCAAAATAATGAATATTTTCAATATTGAAAATAATTGTATTTTTTGGACAATAATATTTGATTAAATTATTTAAAAATCATATAAATATTATATAGAATCATAGAGGATAAAATATTTTCAAATATATCATCCCATTTTCATTTAGAGTATATTTGGAATCATAAGACTCTAAAATATTATTATTATATTTTACTCTTTTTAGAAATTCTAGATGTGACCCACACCTGAAATATAAAAAGGAAAATATTTCACCACTTATTTAAAACACGTTTAGCCTTCTAGATAACCCACAGAAAACCAAATTATATATGAACTAATGTAGTATCAATTTAGAGATTCTTTTATTTTTAAAAGAATAATCCTAGTGCTCATTATAGGAGATCTAAATTAATTGATTCCATTAAGAGGTAATTTTCCAAACTAATCTATTAATATATCTTAATTTTAAATATCTCATCCATATCTATTATATTTATTATAAAATATTAAATTAATTATCTTATATATTCTTAAAATTTATTAAGACTATGCATGACTACTATAGACCCTTTTCCCTAAAAAATTAAGTGAAAGTATGTTTGGAATGTACATAATGCCTACCGTATCCACATATTGATACAAATCATTTTTCATCACCATACGTAATAGATGGATTTTTTTTAGAGTATTAATTTTTAGGTATGATATTTATGAAATAAATATACTTTTTAAATAATAATATAATATCTTCCTCCATACCATCCAAACCATTGGGAAACAATAACATCGCTCGTGCGTATGTGTGGACTTCTACCTCCACAAAGTGATATGATTAAGTTTTCATTAATATTTTATATGGTTTGTAATAGGGATGGATTTTATTAATAAATGATAGTGATAATAATTATTCAAGTAATTTTAATTATTATTTAACATTCTTTTGTTCCATCCATGATAAAATGAAAACAAAATTCAGTTCTACGTTTGGCCAACAGTCTTTATGAATGGTGTAATTAATTTATTTTCTCTAACTCTTATGGATTAATAAATATATATATTTTGAATATATATTATACTCTTTTAATTATTATTATTCTTCAGATTATTGATCCCTGATCAATTCAAAAGGACCAAAACTACAAAACCAAAACATTTGTGAAATCAAAGAAGATATCTCCCAAAACAGTGATTTTGATAATGAATATATATCAAACAAGTGAAAATTGAATTATTTAAATAATATATTATATTTAATATATATGAATATAGTCAATTAATATAATTATAATAAATATATATTAGTTTTTTAATGGGTTCCACTGTTTATGAGGGAAGTTGACATTAGTTAAGGGATTTTCATCAAACATTTATTTTGTTGTGATATATTTATTATAAAATACATGTATCTTCAATGAGGTGTAGATAATTACCATGAATTTGTCATATGATTATCTGAATTAAAGAATATATAAATACATACCCATATAAATTTAAATAATTCATGGGTTATGATTCATACTGTACCAATAGGGTATGTGTTTAGTTCAATATCTCATGAAAATTCAGTTTTTTTTATGTTTATGCGTATAATGTGAAATATTTATATTCTATATAATTTTTTACAAAAATATATATAATTATTCATGAAAATTAATCAATGATTTTTAATGTCATTTTTATCAATTTTTATCTTTTTACAAAATTTATTGAAAGAACTAAATTTTTTATTTTTAAAATAAGGTAATTTGTTTTTTATCCAAATAATGTATGGAAGGAGTATTTTTATATTATTCATAATGAAACATATTATCCCATCATCATAATTACTTTATGATCTAGGGATTATTTTATTTGTTTACAAGTTTATTTTCAATGAAAACATTTTCCTTTATTTTCGTTCATCTTAATTTTTTTTCAAAATGAAAATGTTATTTTCATCAATAATTATTCCGTACGATATATTAAAAAAATTTAATAAATATTATTAAATTCCATGAAGTTAATTATGTTTTAATACAGATAATACCATGGTAAATATATTAAATATTTATCTGATGTTTTATTTTTTAAATAAAAATTATAAATTTTTATGAATCCCATTTCTTATAAATGGGTTGTGTCATAATGAAATGTTTATAAAACACATTTATTTTCCATGAGTTATATAATTATGAGATGTTTATTAAACCAATCTCCTTTAATTAGATATAATAAGATGAATACATTATGATATTGTGGAACAAATATGTATGATTTTCATTATCTAATATGTGGGACATATTTCTCCATTCGATTCATTGTGTAAAAATTGATAAATCATGATGTAAAATTTTAATGCATGAACCTAATTTCAGGTTCACAATATTATCCATTTAATTGGTTTTTTTGTCCATAAGGTTCTATATGGACTTGGATTTTATTTCCAATAGTTTATGCTTGGACTTGGATTTTTTGAACATAATTTCAAAAGTATACCTGGTTTCATATCAATAAATTATATGAGGCCTTGATTTCATTTACATGACATAATGTATTAACCTATTTATATTTATACATGTTTAGAATGTTATGAAATTATTCCTCAATTCTATGTCTTATGTCAATGTTATGTAATCTTGGAATTGTTTTTGATTCATTAATGACTCCTGCCTTTTAAACGGTCAATCTTTATCACATTAATCAATATTATGATTTATCATTAGCATGGTGTAGATTTAAATTGTTAAGATAATTTTTTGAAACTCTTATGCTCAAGTTATGATTACTTGAGCATTGATATCTTATTTTTTTAGCCTTAATAAGCATCAAATATTATCATTTTTTATGTTTCCTTTCCCCTGTTATGAAAATTGTTTTTCGAAATGATGGTTCTAAGAAGTGTGAAATTTATGAAGAAAATAATGGGAGAAGATATAAATAATTTCTAAACATTTTTTAGTCAATATTCCAATGGGAACAATCCTATTTTATTGTTGTGTGAAACAAAATTTAATACAATGAATACTCATATATATATTTATATTTAATATCTATTTACGAAATTTATGGATCGAAACACAATAAACCTATAGATATTCCAATAAATATTTAAGATGTACTATATTAAATGAATATAGAGTGTTTATTCATATAACACATCCGGAATCTCAATTTTTAACTTTCATTATGATGATGTGGGTAATCAGGTTAAATATTAACATGACATAGTATCTTGAATGTCATGTAAACATTATTATAAAAACCACAATATATTTTTTAATTAGAATAACCAAAAATTATTTTTATACAATGTCACCATTTTCTATCTAATATCATCATTATATAGAATATTACTTTTAAAATAATTCTATTATGAATCAAAGCATATATAGTAATTTTATATTTTTATCAACCTGATTGTGGTTCTAAAAAAACCAAAATAGTGTTTTAAATTTTATATTTTCATCCAATAAAATCTTCACCATCTTAGGCATTGATGAAAATTTTCTATTTCTGGGGAATCTTATAACCCATATATAGTGGATCAGATCACAAAATCCATTATAAATTAGATTTATAGATGAATCAACATGATGGAATAATGAAACAAATACTCAATCTCACAACAGTATTCTTATATTTGGAAGATCATTTAAATTATTTTCATCATGTTCCCAAAAAAATTGGATCCTAACACCAATGGAATCCACCTAATTATGGAATCAAAGTACTCTCCAACATGGACTCCTACTAAAAATTAAGTGTTTGTACCACCTCCTTATATATAAATAAAGAGATTGTAATTATATAACGTTATTTCACAACCAAGAATTGACAATTGGATTACTCAAATTTGATTCCGGAATTCCCTAAAACAGTTCTCTATCATAAAATGAAAATCATTTTTGAATTTAAAATTTTAAAAAATTTGATGCCTCTAATCAATTATGTATCTCTTATGATAGTATACTCATTAATTAATTAAAATTATAAAATACAATTAATAATCATTAAATATAATACATAATCATATATTGAATTAATAGCTAAAAAAATCATAATAATTTTAAATTTTTTAATTTTAAATAACATATATAATTTAATACATGTATAATGATATGGTATAAATGATCATGAAATAAATCCTAAAAATACCAATGTATTTTGATGATGTTATATGTTGACAATGGGTATGATGGTTGGTAATATATTATTTTTTTAAGATAAAGAACTTGATCAATTAAAAGATTTTAGATATCATTGGATATATGTTAGAAGTAACATGGTTTTTCCATTGGATAGATTAATGTACTACTTAAGATCATACATTCATTTTATGATTCATTTATATCATATCATATGAATTTTGTTAAGTAATTTCCATTATGATGATTGAAAATGAAGACTAATATTTCGCTTCTAAAAGGACTTCATAGATAAATATGATGAAGGAATAATATTATCAATCAAATTATTATTGTGACAAAATCTATGAGAATCTATGTCATGTTTAGATAAATAAATCGAGAAATGTATACAAAATGTCCCATATTGAAGTTGAGATACTTGGCTATATTAGAGAAGAATCAAACATATTAGATGTATGAGAATATATATAGTTGAATTATAAATCACTATGTATGCTCCAATAATTTGATAATATTTCATATAGGATAAATTTTATTGATATCATAATAGATTTTAAAACATATGGTTAGTGCTAAATTAATTTTTAGTTATTAAATAAAAACTATTATGGAAGGATGATGATGGTTTTTTTCTTATAAGTGTTGTTTTTTTTTAATTTATATTAAAATAAAATAATTTTCAAAACATACATCAATTGATATTTTTGGTCTAATTATTATTTATGTAATTTTATCATTTCTTTTTAACAAGATATATTCATTATTAAGTGGGTTTTATGGTGATATAGTGGTTTTTATTAATGGATATTGATGAACAGTAACTATAGTAGCTAGTTCAAACAATGACTAAATATTCCAGACAAGATTGAAATTTTAGAAAAAGCCATGATTTTAGTTTAGAATGTGAAATATATATAAAAAATTATATTCACATCATGAACATGAATTTCATGATTTTATGTTGAGGTGATGAATTTTTAAGCGTATCATACATTCAGAAATGTATTTTAATATATTTATAATCCACTCTATTAATTAGTTATGTTCTTTATTTTTATATGTTTTGGGAAACATAATATTTTCTAATTTTCTTTCATCCTATCCTCCCAAAAACATAGTGTCCAATAACTTTTTTTCATGAATCTGGCTCTTTTAGGATTCTCCAAATTGCACTATAATCTCTGGGATTCTTGGTTCCTCCTATTTTGTAATTTTTTATCATTATAATCATTTATTATTTCCATCTATATTAATTTTTAGATGTGTTGGGATAAAATTTTCAGACTTTTTTTCAAGTGATACTTCTTTTCCAATGTTTTTTATATCTATAGTGCTATTTTCATCCAAATGCCGCATATGGTGTTGGTTATGGCGTCACACATGATATTATTATGTTATGAGTTCATATAACATCCCCAAATACCTTTTAAATTTATAATTCAATTATATGATGTGACAATTTATTTTAGGGAATCCGCTATTCACCATTTTTCCTCCCATTCTAATGTGTGAGGTTCCTAGTGTGGTTGGTGTGCAATCTGTGTTTGAGGCTAGTGGTCCCATAACATGCATTTGTTTTATGCCCTTTTGGTTACCTATATTTTGTATGATTATTTTATATTAATTTTTGTGATCCTAGAAATTTATATTATTCTTGTGTAAAAATATGTTTACAAAAATTGGTTTTCCCATCATTTTGGTGAAGGAGATAACATTTTAAAATCATAATGAAATTTATTATGAATCTAATTTTCAAAAATATTTTTTATAAATTTATGGATTCTTTTATTTTTATTTGTAATTATAAATCACTATGTAATAATTTTTGTATATTATTCACATAGGAACCTTGGGTACATATTTGGAAGATATAGTATTGGTACATCTCGATTTTTTAAGGGGGGTCACATTCAATGTGATACTCCATTCTTATATAATAGTTACCTAGGATCAGTGAACATGCATGAAATTGGGGGGGGGGGTCAGTTACCATAGAATTACTTTATTCATGAGTCATTTTTGAATGGGCTCTAGGTACATCAATGCATAATATTTTTTGATTGTGATTTTGGTATGAATGACCTGGTTATTTTGAGCTTATGTTATCGCTAGGGTGTTTTGCATTTTTTTCTTCCACTATATGACATGGTTTCATATGGGATAATACATGAGTTCATAAATGTAAATTGTATTTATATTTATTCATTGAAACAAATTTACCATGATTTGTGAATGATTTATAAAATGATAAAAAATAACCATCCTTTTGATATAAAATTTTCTAACTCATTAACATTCATTATTATCATTATATTGGAAAATATTTGGATTATTCTTTATAGAAATGAAATAGAAAACCTCAGAGGGATATTAATTGTACAAATTATCTTATATCCTAAACAAACACATTGTAGTGTTTATATCTTGTTTTATCTAATATAGTATTGGGTTTGGTGTTGTTTTGGGAATGTGAGTTTTTTTAGCATGGTATGGGTTGGTGGTGGTGAGACAGTTGTACGTGGCCCATATATCACATTGAGTGGCTACAAATTGTTTTGTTTTTTCTTTGGGATGGTTGTTTTTTAGGACACTTTTCTTTGTTTTTTCATTCTCCCCTGGGTTATATGGATACCATTGTTTCTATTTTTATGGAATAGTTAATTTAATGTTTTCATTATAAATAAGTATATATTTCATTTCCATTGTTTTAGGATTGGAATCTTATCCCCTCTTTTTCTTGTGGATTCTCGAGGGTTATTCACCAGCTTATGGGGATAGGTAATGTCCTTCAAGTCTAGTCAGTTTCTAGTTCAAACCCTTTTTTTATGGGTTTTCAATATTAGGTCGTTAAAACCTATTATCAAAGGATATTGATCTCCTTAAGATATTTATATAATGTAGATATGATTATTATGATGGGGTAGGTATTTTGCATTGAGTTATTAGAATGTTCATTCAATGATGATCCTTATGTAACCATTGCATGCAAGGATGTTTCTCTCCTCTATTGGGTTCTAATCATAATGATATATACATATTATGATATTTAGGTTTAAGTATATATTTTCCTTTTTCCTGTTAATTTTTTTCTATTATGGAAAGTAAAAAATAATCCTATGAGACATCTTCTTCGGGTTCCATATGAGGGTGATATGGAAGATTCACCTCAATGGAATCCTACAACAGATCAAATTATTTTAGAGGTCATCATATGAGGAGTTTTCTTATGGACCAAAATGTACTATGAGTAGATAACATCATTTTATGTGACCATAAACTATAAGAGACAATGATTGATATTAAGAGTTCCTATACAAGAATCTCTATTCTTTTAAGGGTATCAAACGACCACAAGATTCACAGGGATACCAATATATGATCAAACATATCTTCATCATTTAGAGACACCCAATCCTATAAATTTGAAATTCAAAATGTGAAAGCTTGTGGGTCCATGAAAATGATGGGGGGATTATATGGAAAATGAAAACTAGTTAATGTGATTGGATTGGAAGGTGTTTAAGAACCTCTTCTTTTAATAGTTATTTTCAATATTTTTGATAATAATAATATCTATAGATTTACTCTATTTGATTTATATCTATAAATCATTGTAAGACTACAATAATATTTTTTGGAGTTCATTCCTTTTTCTTGAGGGGGTGATGATAGATCAGCTAAAAGCATATAAATACCTAAGGGGGTTTGAACCATAAATCTGATGACTGGTATATATACTCAATATAGATGCCTATGAGGAGGAAGTATATAGAGCCAAGATGGAGGAAATGGATATATATGGAAATAATGTATATTGTGCATCTTCCTTTCTAACTACTAAAACATTTATTGGTGTGTAGGGAAAGAATATGACTGGGTACGATCATAACAATTATATTGGAGGTGGTTCTATATATTTCTCCTATACCATAAACACCATCAATTAATGTTCCCCTAGCACTAATATATGTGTGGAAACCAGTGGCGCACCTAGTGGTCTTCTCTTGCACCCATGAATCACAGCAGTGCATATGGCTATTGAGGCCATCAATGGTGATTTTACCCAAATTTTTATACTCCACATTGTGGGATGGGATAATCATCTATAATCGAAATATAGTCAAATGAAACACTATAATGTTATTAGAGATCAATCCAAAATCCCCAATAGTGAATTATATTTATATAGTGGTTGTGTTTTTAGTTGTGGTCGATGTAATCTCTATTATTTTTAGAGATTCTATCTTTTTTTGAACATTAAATGTATAATGGTTGATTTGATATGGGTCCTTTACAATAATTTATATATTCATTTTCTATTTATATATTTAAATTTCCAATATATAATATGTAATTTCTCATAGATCTAGCGATGCATATTTTAGACATGAATGAATAAGAGTTGTGTTATCATGAATGTTCATAGTTAATTGTTGGCATGATAATAGTCTTGGATTTCATAGTTTCTTATCTAGGTATTTCAATATCATCTGTAGAATGGATTGGATAGTATTTCGTTTAATGAAGACTAATTGTTTTCATCAGTGTGATTTATTTTCTACTTCTGGTAGGAGTTATAGGGTCTTTTGGAGAGCAGGTTCTAATGTTAGTTCCTGAAGGACCATCTTATCCATAGATCAAGATTTATTTTCTAGCATTGTAATTGATACTGAATGTCTACCATCCTGTTGTACATACATTGTTTGTCTGGGAAATCCCAATTTTTTCCCATGATAAATTCTCTTATATTTTTCCATAGAGGATGTAGAGTTATTAATTGATTTGGCGTGAGGTGCATATCTGATTTATGTATCCTCTCACCCTATAGAGCCTGTGGGACACAAAGATATCAATGTTCATTTGGACAATCTGAAATAGAAAGTAATTATTCATCTTATTATTTATCATTGGTAGCCCCATGCTCTTCACCAATATGGAAAATGGTTCATTGTCTCTCTGTGTAAACTCTTAGATATTGATCCCAAAGAATTTTTGTTATAAATACCTTTTCACCCACTTTAATGACCTTTTTAATTATTTAAATTATGAAAGGAAATTCTTGATAATCATTCAACAATAATGTTATCATAATCATAGGGTTTGGGAGTCTGATATATGAATGGATGATTTCAAGATCAGGTATGTCAATTATTTATATGTTATATTCCATTTGGCTAGAATAATTATTCTATCACTTTTATGGAACTGATGAAAAAGATATCCCATGAGTATATTGACATTTTTTTCATGGAATTTTTGTATTATAGTCAGGTATATTTGAAATCATAAAATGTTATTGATAAAAATCTGAATCTCATTTAAGAAATCACAATTAGTAAAAGACTATAAGAGAATCTATAAATTTGGGGAATGTTAATTTGAAACATGGAATTTCAGTCTTTCCTAAAATGTTCATGGATTTCATGTCATGTAAAGAACCCTGTAACTTCTTCAAGATACTTTTTTCCTTCTTTTGATGGTCATTATTAACGATTTTACAAGTATTTTTCAAATTTGGCATCACTATTTCCAAATATTACTATTAATGTGGTGAAATTAATTTCGAACACTATGTTTCAAAATTATTTTATTGATTTCAGAATAAATCTATCATCATCACTTACCATCATATTATAGTAGTATGATAAGGTCTACATGGTGTGATATCCTGATTTTGGTGTTATCCAAGGTATAGTGATTTGTATGATGATAATATCTTGTCCATTTTCTCTCAGCAACATTAACTACATGTTAAAAGTTACAACCTATAATAATTTGGAGCTAACCGCAGTTATGATTGAGCTTAAGTAATGGTGGAACTGTCTATTTGAGGAGGGTTTTAGGGGTTTTTTAATAGTAAGACTATAATATATATTTGTTCATAGAAGTAACTAGATATTAGTTGAAAATTGATGTATTAAAATCTTCAAACAATTGAATTTGAAATAAATTACACCCATTATGAAGGGGAATGCCATTCCAGACACACTTAGTTAGAAAGTGACACCATCATTTTTCATAGAATCGAAGGAGGAGTTGAACCATACATAGATATTTTATCAATTACAGATGGATACAGAAGAGGATGTTCCATTAATGTTAATAACCATTTCATAGTTATAATCATTTATACATAAATATATTCTATAGGACAAACTGTATGATGACGAGTTTAGGGGAATTAGGGAAACTATATATAGTAGAGATACCATTTATAGTTAGTATATCCTCGGTGATGTAATACCTTATTTTGGAATCATTTTCTTTCAACCTATCATTCATTTATAATTAATTTTTCATGATATTATTGTTCATCATGTGTTATTATCTTTGGAACTAAGATTATGTAATAGGACAGGACATGATGTTTCTGGTGGCCGAGTGTGAAGTATGAAATTTTTGATTCAGTTTCCCCTTTCTAGTATTAGATAATGTTAGATCACCTAATTCATTATGGTCTAATAAATCCTATTCCAATATTAGTTTCGAAATTGGAAAAGGTACCAATAAAATTTATCTTTAGGTTACCATGGATTCCCTAAGGGATAAATTCTACATGTGTTATGATTGATTTTTTGAGGAAATCATCTCATTTTATTATATTCAAGGACACCTCTAATTTGTAGGATCATGATATGTAGTATGTATAGGATAATATATTCCTTTATGGGGTAACCTCTTATATTGTATATAATAGGGACACTAGGTTTAACTACTAGTTATGGAAGTGTAACCAAGATACGATGAGGATTCATGATGATTGATAACAAATTTCCATTCATAAGAAGTTGGATAGAAAGAGTACTACATAAATTTGTATATAATTTATTATATTCTCTATTCATTCTTTTTATATTTTGTTGGATCAATTGAAAAAACTAGTATTTTTCAAATTCACTTAAAATAAATCTTACTGTTCATCGATCAAAATTCACCCATTCAAGGCTTTGAATGGCCACCAATAAAATTCTTGAGAAAATTGTGGAACTTGTCTCTGAGATATTTTAAGAAATTTCAGATCACTGAGTAGTTAGTACATGTTCCTTATAAATTGAATTTACCTACTTATTTTACTTGTATTGTTTATGTTTTTCTTTTATCTCAACTCAGGATGTACCATCCTGATCACTAACATATAATGATTTTTGAGGAGATTGATTTATTTCCATATGATTCAATTATGGAGAAACCATAGGATATTAATTATTATTATATGAAATAATTTCTCATTAAGTCTACAATTTTTGTTAACTTTTTATGTTATTATGGAAAAAATTCTTAAGAGATATGAGAGTAGTAGTTTTTAGTGAGAGAGTAGTGGCCTCCCCTTTTTCTAGAGAATCATTCTAACACATGTATTTTTTGGGAGATAAATTCATTTTATTGTATGTTTTTTATCTTTAAGTGGATATTTTAAACATTTTAATGGTGTTATAGGAGGTATTCAATTTTTCAAATTGTATTGGGATGAAATATGGGTATTAGTGAAGGGTTAGGCCATGAATGAACATTCACTATGTGAGTGACTTTTGAGATAAATCCTTGATCTTAGATTAGGATATTAAAATTATAAATGATTTGAAAATTTAATTCAAATATGGAATTATCCATTCATTATTGTTTGTTGATATTACGTGTTTTTTCCAAATATATTCTTCCAAATGTTCAAATTTTAAATTTTATGTGTTATCAATGAATTATTTTTTACTATAAAATTATATGTGTTGAGATCCTGAAACAATTCTCATTCAGATTCCCCTCATAGTACACAAACCCTTGGACTAATCCTTGGGATTGGTGAAGATATCAGTTTTAGAGAATCTCCAATTGGCATATTGATACTTGGGTTTGATGGTAACTCCTCTTTTGTTATGTGAGACATTTCCATTCTCATTTTTAATGTTCACCTTCAAATTTATATTAATTTTGTTCTATATTATTTCGATATATTGATCATGCTCTGTTTAATCACTAATATATTCATGATTAATTTTTTTATTTCCTTATAATGGAAATTTTTCTTATTGGTTTTGGTGTGTCATGTGAGATTCTAGTGTTTTTTGATATAACTAAAACAGTGACACTTTCTCTTATTAAATATTATTCTAGGATATTATAATCAATTATAGGTTTTATATTCAAAATCCGTGTGCCCCATTACTATTGTGTATGTAGATCCCATTATATTTTTTGGGGAACTACGATTATAGTTTGTGGTCTCATGTCAATATTATTTTCTATGACCAATTCATGCCCCAAATTTTATAAATGGGTTTCATAAATGGATTTTATAGTGAATTTGAATTATACATAGAATATTTTTTTATTCTCGAGTAAAATGGTTTTTCAGGGAATATAGTTTTCTCCATATTTTAATAATTTTTTTTATTTTAACTAAATTATGAAATTTTAAATCCATATAAAATAAATTTTATATTTTCCCCAGAAGGGATCCTTGGGAACATAGTTGGTTGGTAAAATATTGGGCTTCATCCATATATATTTTATGGTGGTCCACATTATGGTGTTTACAATGTTCTTAGATTATAGACACATTGGATATAATGCAATTTTTGACATTTTATGGGTTTTACATTCTGGGATATTCCTACGATCTTAAGACTTTAATGTTTGGTATCAAGGTACATGAGTATGCAATATTATTTTATGGATTTTGAGGTACAAGTTAACTAGGTACCCTAACCTCTTATTTTCATAGGTGTGTTTCCCATTTTGTTATTGGATAAATACTTCTTGGTTTTATATGTGATGATACAAAAAGTTTTAAATGTAAAAGGATTTAGAAATTATTATTATTTGAAACCATATTACAAAGTTTTATGACAGATTTTGGAATAAGGGATGGGTTTACCATTCTAATGATGTTAATATGTTTTATAGTATATCATTCATTGTATTAATAATATTTGAGAATATTGTGATATTTATACTGAGTCTTGATATGGAACAACTGGTTGTGATCCATCTAATCCTCTTTATCTCACATGATGCACAATTAATTTTGGATGAATATACCTTATTTAATTTGATTTATGAATGGGTAAGGCACCAAAGTGAGAAGGTGAGGTTTTTTTGAATAGGGTAAGGGTAGATGATGTCGAGATGGTGGGATGTGGTACACATATCACATGGATTAGTTTTTTATAGTGGTTTAGTTTCTATTAGGATGGTTGGTTTTTGGCTATATAAATTGGTTTTTTATTTCTACTAGTGGTTCTAACAATACCATTACCACTCTTTTGTCATGGTACATTTATTTTTGGGATTTATTTACATATAATTATTTATATTCCATGTATATTCATTTAGGATAGTAAAATTTTTACTTATAGTTGGTATGGATTTTAGGGTGCTAAAAACCGGCCTATGGAGATTAGGAATGTACTTGGGGTCCTATCGTGCCCAAGTTCAGAGCCCGGTTGGATTGGTTTTCTAGGAAAAATGATGAAATTTTGAACTTTTTAGAATTATAATTTTTATGATTTTAAATATTCCAAACAAAATTTATAATTTTTCATATGGTTTGTATTACTAGGTGAAGCCTAGAGAATATTTGAATAAGTAATTCCCTTATTTGAATATTTTATATAAATTTAGAGTTGTAGACTATTGATGAAAATGAAAAACATTCATGTATATAAGGGAAATCTTAAATATTCATTACATGTTAAAAAATAACATTGAAAATATAAATAATTCAAAAGGTTTTCATACACCATGAATCATTAAATTTAAAAAATACCCTAGTAACCCAGTATTATTTAATGGTATCATACTCAATATGTAGTGGTTATTATTGTGGATGAGTAAAGGTACACATATGGATTGTTATTTTGAAATGTCTTGATTCGCAACATGACATGTTATAGTATTTTTATCAATTTATAATAGATATCATAGTGTAAATGTAAAGCTACTCATATGAAATGATAAATGTAAATGTGTTGAAATCTTGTACGATGCATAATACTCTCATAATGATACTCAAAAATCATTATGAGTTGAAGATGATAAATTATAAATGTACATTGGAGTTCACACAATGATATGTAACTTAATTATTATGGTATGTAAGGTTCCCTTGTTGATATATAATATATTCCAAGTATGTTAATAGCCCGAACGCCATATCCCAGAGTAAGTTATTACATTATCACAATAGTGCAAGATACAAGTGACCACATCCCAATGGATACAATGGTATAATATTATTGGTTAAATAGATACATACATGAATCTCACATTAAATTTTAGAAAATAACTTCTTTCGAAGATAATTTAAATATTATACATCCTTGAACATGTTCAAATATTCCATCAATATATCAAGGGGAAAGGAAAAAAAATAAGGTTGAGCATAAATGCTCATTAAGCTTATCATAAAGGGAAATATATCATTTATAAATATAAAATAATAAATATGGTAAAATAGATTCCATTTAATCAATAACATGAAAATAAAGAATAGATATGAAATAATTAATATAAAAAGGTAAATAACGGAGCAGACATTCAAATAAATCAATAACATGATAAAAAATG
Organism: Viscum album; assembly: GCA_963277665.1. Lineage (NCBI taxonomy): Eukaryota > Viridiplantae > Streptophyta > Magnoliopsida > Santalales > Viscaceae > Viscum > Viscum album. The sequence continues at coordinate 80,512,088 of OY728121.1, read as the reverse complement.
CATCCATGGACGATATTAATGAAATAATATCATGAATAATAATGACTAAATCATTAATTAAGAAATGATTAGTATTGGATTTCATGATCTCAGATATCATGATATTTATACCATGATATCCTTTTTCCTAAAATTGTTAATCAATTGGTAGGTATGTAGTATAAACCAATTAAATGAATTCTTACAGATTCACCTCATGGGACTATCAATTCATCATGGGGATATATAATTATGGACCCCACCCACAAAATCCTGTCAAAATAATTTATCATATATTATATGATCAATTTAATTTATGAATCAATATAATATATCATTAAATATCCATACTGAGTAAAGAATACAAATTTATAAATATTTTTACAGTTAATCAAATAATAGTTAATGTAAAAATATATATTTATAAATGGTATAATTTTTTTAAAATAATAATAATATAAAAGTTAAATAATATGGTTATTTAATGTAAATATAATATCAAATGATCACATGAAAGGTAATATCTCAATAGAATGTTAATTATCAAAAAATTTATAAATAATTTGAATATAAATTCATTCCATTTTTGAAACTGATTATAAACCATCCAAAGCAATGAAAATTATGGTATCACTAAAAAATTTCCCTAGATCATTATATATAAAATAATTGGATTTTTTGTTGGGTAATAGAGATACTATATAAATACCCTTAAAAATTATTGAGGAAAATTTCATTTTATTTTGAAAATGATTTTAGACACTACAAAATTAAAATATTGTAAGAAAATAAGTTTATTTGAAAAAAATTATAATATTTTAAATGAATCTTCAAATCTATGAGTGGTCTTGTTGGCGGTAAATTCTGTTCATGTTGAGTATGTTTAATTAAAGGTTCTTTTCACATATTTGTGAAAATTTAAAAAGTACCTTCACTGGAATATGATTGTAGTATTAATTTTAATATATTATTAATATAAAATATTGGGTAAAAATGAATTCAAACAAAAATATGATAATATTAAAAATACTTTTTAAAACATTTTTTTTAAAATGTAATTTTATAAAAAATAAATTTTTCACCAAATAGAGAAATAAAGATACATCTTATTAAAAACATTTTCTCAATTATTTTAATTAGAAAATATATGAAAATGGTTATATTTATATAAATATTCATAAATAAGAATTTAAATGAAAATTAATGGGGTTAATTTTAAAATTACCAAATAAGATCCATCAATATATATCTAATTTGAACAATATGGGTTAAAATGAGATAGTTAAATAAACCCTTAATATATTGGTATCATTGAAATAACAATAACTGTGAAAGGAATAAATCCAAATTAATATGTAAATAGAATGAATATATATAGTTTCATGATATAACGTATCAAATGGGTGGAAGATACACATCCGGAAAATAAATAGTATCATTTTACCATATATGTATCAATGGAGATGAAATTCAGATGGAATATCTTACAAGGATTATAACATTGAAGTGGAGATTAATAAATGGATTTATTTTGTCTTCAAAATGAAAATTAATACATAAACCTTATGGATGTAAAATATAATGTATTAAAAATTCATTACACAAATAATCATAGAATATGAAATACAATGGAGAAGAAAAATAACCTAATGAAATGAAATTTATTTATGAAATTATTTACAACATGGTAGGTATCAATTCAAATCACCTTTGATTAAATAATTAAAATTGAAACATAATATAACATTAAATATAAAGGATTCATGAAATTATATGTAAAAGGATATGAATATAAAATATATAATATAAATTAGGTGCATAACCACACAATACACCTTAATGAAATGAAATTGATATAAAATACCTCACCTCAAGATTCTTTTTAGTTGAATTTGTTTTACCATAATGTATAATGGTTCTAAAGTTTTTATTAACTTATTATAGAAACATATTCATATTTATTTTATCATATAACATCTTATTATATCATCTTATCTCTATTTTTTTTAATAATATTTTATTATTACCATTGTCTTAGGTGTTATCATATTCATTTTTCCCAAGAGTTTTTTGTCAAGGAAGATCCGTTTCATTTGAATATGAGATATATAAATAATATACATAATAATGAATGTTAAAAATACTATATTTATTAATTTCATACACTTTTATAATAAATAATGAATTATGGACAAGAAGAATTAATTGTATAGCATCATGGAGGCAGTAGGGAATACGTACACACGGGTGCGGATGTCATTCGCTTATTAGGTGACAATTTCATGAATATAATGATATATTAATTTTATAGAATTATTATCTTGTAATAGTTATCAAATAAATTCATTTATTTCATAATTATGACTATCTATGAGAGTTGGTGATTGAAAAAAATAGGTTCATGAGGTGCTAGTCTACTATACACATGAGAGGTGACTTTTTTTTATTTGATAGTACAGGATATAAATAAATGTTATTAAATAAACTCAATGACATAAAATTGTATTGGATATATTTTTTTCATTAAATTTTGATAAATAATAAATATTAAATGGTTGAAAAAATAAGAAATAAAAAAAATATACACATTGAAGACAGTTATCTACTGTTACAATATCCTAATTAGCATATCTTATCACATACACATGAGTCCGTATTTTGGAATGAGAAATATATATATATATATATAATTTGTTGATGTATGTTTTTCTTATGTTTTTAGGGATTTTTTAGGCATATGTATTTGGTTGCATGAATAATCGAGGGGAGTTACTTCCCTTTTTTAATTGAGGATGAGTGACATTTTTTGTAAAAACCTAAAACTATTCAATAATGGTTTATCACATACACATCATGTACCTCTTTAGTTAATAAAAACTATATTTAAGGGTAGTTGATCTTTATTAAAACCTCCACTACAAACAAACATGTTTGACCATGTTATTCCTTGTCCAATATTTAAACTTAATTTGTCTATTTTATTTTTCACCATGAAAATTAATTTATTTTATCCTATGAAATTTATCAGTTAAACGTAATATAAAAATTTCTTTGTTCATTAATTTGGAACCACATTTTATATATAAAAAATCAAATTTTTGAAATAAAATTTCCTTATTTTTTGTTAAATTAATTGTAATGCATGTCCATGTAACACGCAAAACCCCGTTCTAATCATAAGAGTGGTAAATAAGTTTTACTATAACAACTAATCAATATGAAAAAATTAAGTTGACATTATTATATAATATTAAATATTATTATTTAAAATATAATATATATTTTATTAATTATATTTCATATAATAGGTATAATTTAATTATTCAATAACCACACAAATCTTATTGAAAAACATTTTAATAAAAATGCATTTTTCAAGCATTAGACGAACTTGCATTAACTGTATGACTATTTATCATCCTTATTTGAATTTAAAATCATATAGTTATATTTATATATATATATATTATATGTTTTATTTAAACAATTCATTATTAGCATATAATAAACAAAATTAAAATAGTTGACTATTATGTATTTAAAAACAGTTTCCATTAATAATATATTTTGAAGAATAAAAATAAACTTATTCCAAAATTTGGTATAAAGATGATTCAAATATAATTTAGTATTTTTAATATAACTAAATAATTTTAATACATTGAAATAAAATTCATGAATAATGGATCTTTTGAATAACATACTTTTTGAAAAATATTGATATTTTTTCAATTACAAGTATTTCCACTACTCATTGGAAGATAATTATATTTAAAAACAAATAAATTTAACCCTATGATTATTTTGGTATTCTGATTTCATAAATTTAAATATTTTTAAAAAATAATATTACTTCATTTTTTTAAAATAATTATGATTCATAATATATAATTAAATGTAATTCCATTTTGGAGAAAATTTATTTTGATGCAAAAAATGATTTTACTGAAAATTTTATTGATTTTTTACTATGTCTTTATCAAAATATTTTTTATGATTTTATCTTATATATATATATATTCAAATTTTTTTAGACTTATTCATACCCGTTAGTTCAAAGGTTTAGTTATAATGGTCATCTTTAAGTATTATATTTCAATGTTCTTTTAAGATCGGTGTTTCATGTAATATATTTTATCGAACGAAATGATATTCTTTGATAATATGTAACATCCTAGGTAAATAAAGAATAATACATTTTCATATTTATTAATATTTGCGAATTAAATATTAATTTTACTTTAAATGGGTTTCTATGTTCGATAGCGTACCCGATACGCAACGATGAGTTTCTTTGAAAACTTACATTGCACACTAGTAATAAAATAATATTATTTTAAATGGTAGTTAAAACATCGCCATTGTATTGGCTGGAATGGATTGAAATAACTAAAATATGATTATATATGTTTTTTAAATGTTTTTACATCTATCCAATAAAAGATAAAGGCTTATAATACGGAAAGAATTCAATTTTAGGCATTTATACCCTAATTTTCACTAAAGGTTCACTTATCACCTTTTGATGGAGAAACGTCATTAAATATAGTTTTGATCACTCTTATACATTCTATTGGACCAAATATAACTCTTTTTTAGAATAGGGACATCAAAATTTACTTTGTGTAAATTTTTGGTATTTTTCCGATAAAGTTCATTTTTTAATGAATAGTGTAAAATGTTGTATTTTAATTCAAAAACTCTTTTTAATATAATTTATTTATATGATTAGATTATCTTTTGAATTGGTTTTCAAGTGAAATTATAATATATTTTTACCATTAAATCCAATAGTGGTTGTTGGAATTAATTTCACTTTGAAATCGGACTTAAACTAGTGTCAATCTTTTGATACTTATTGTTTCATAAAAACACGCTATTTGCTCTGACAGTGGGAATTAATTATTATATTAATTAATGAACCTTATATGTTTTGAATTTTATAAAATGGACTTCATTTTTTAATTCGGAATATCAAATATATCATAGGGTGAATTTTTGGTATTTTTCTGAAAAACTTCAATTTTTGATGAATAGTGAAACCACTAAGTGGTAGTCAAAGAAACTGATTTTTCATTTAAATGAAACTTTGTCACTTCTATGTTTTGATTTTCAAAAATCCGACATACATGGTTGTCATTAAGAAGTAAAATGTGGTTCAATGGGATTAAAATAATTTTTTGGTGAATAGTAACTTATTAAGTTTTAATCGCGATTAGAGGTAAATAGTGTAGTTTACGGTAAAAATAATGTTTTAATAATATGAGATGAGCTTGACACATGTCCTACCCTCATTGGATGTGTCATGGCCGACCTCCATGAGTTAACTTGGGGACCCCATGGAGCCAGTTTGGTTGGGAAATGACATAAATAACTTTTTATTTAATGTTAAAATAAAAATGACACAAACATGAGTTGTTTTACTAAAATAATTTATACATGAGGTTATAGAAGTCATATTTTTGACTATAAATATTAATTAGAAATCTAAAAATATTTCCTACATCATGATAGTTTTTAAATAATTTTTAGACATTAAATAAATTAAATATTTTATGACATCATGATGATGGAGCGATTACCTCATTAATAAAGGATTTAAATAAAATGAAATGATAATGTAAAATCTATGACCTACACATGTCCAAAACGTATTGGATGGGTGTATTTCGAACACCTATCACCTTATCCACAAATTATATCAATGTGGGACCTCTTAAATCTGAATACCATTTTAAAATAAAGTGACTTTTCTTTACTTTCCAAGAGTGCCCCTCCTCTCCTCTTATAAAAGGCCCCCACCTCTACCTCCTTACCCACACTTCCAAATCCTTTGGCTCGGCCAACCCCTGCACATTTTGTCTCTCCACTTCCCTCCATTACTCCTTGAAACCTCACATTGGGAAGAAGTCTTCCCAAGGAAGCCTTTGAGCTCAAACCTAAGGGAGTTACCTGATTTTAAGGTAATGTCTTCTTTTGAGTCCTTGTGTTTTATTTTTCTTCTCCAACCCCCTAAACTCTTTTTATTATTTTATTTTGTAACAACTACAGTATTATCAATATACTAGTATGTTGTTATAATAAGGATTCTAGCTAAACTTACACACACATACATCTAATGGTTAAAGAACATACTGTTTCCATGGATGGCGAATTTATGCCTCCCGAAACGATGATTGTTCAACATTATTTTAACACATTCAAAGGTGGCCATTAAGATGAAACTATATTTATATATGATATATAATATGATTATGTTTTCCTTAAGCTTATGTATTTTTCATTTTGGGCATACCTTTATGGTTTCTATTATGGGTAAATGCGATATCTTCATTTAAGGAAGTGCGGACTACCGCCCCCTCAAAGTGATTTGATTCGTTAATGCCATATGTGGGACCTATAAAGGATGGATTTAAAGTTATTATATATGATGTTATAATGGAATTATAATATACCTCTATTTAATTATTATTTCTTTCCATTAATGTATCATATATAAATGAAAGTAGTGTTCATGCGTACGTACGGCTTACCGTCTCCATGAACGGTGCATTTCATTTCTTATCCTCAAATGTAATGTACTATTAAAAGTACATATTTATAATGGATATATATAATTTATGTTACAAATAAATGATGAATATAATTATGGAATTAAAATATACATACCACTCATTTAGTTTTAATTCCATTAATATGACATAGAAATGAAAGTAGCGTTCATGCGTACGTACGGCTTACCATCTCCATGAACGATGCATTTCATTTCTTACCACTAAATGATTATGTGATATTATAAATACATGTATATTCTGGATATATATGATATATATGATATCCAAATCATGAATATAATTCTGGATATAATGAACCTTTGACCACACGAACAACATGTAATTGTACGAAGTCCACTTTCGACTTAAGAACTAAATATCGACAAAACAAAAATTATTAACTTAAATGATTACATAATGTTTATAACAAGATAATAAGTTATATAAAAGTAATAATGAACTTGAAAAAGGTTCTTAATCAAGTAGAAATGAACTCATGTTTATTATTCAGGACGTTAAAGAACAATCGAGTCAAGTCAGACCCGAGGTAAGGGAAATTCTTAACCCAATTTCTATTCTTTGGGTTAATCTCCTATTTTAAAATTATGTCATGATATTATTATGTCCTATCTTGTATTTATAATTTATTTATGTGTACATATAGTGAATACACATGATAGATCTATTTTATTTAAAAATGTTCTTGGTAAGGGACTTCGTCTCAATCTCCTTTCATTGAGGCATATTTCGTTTTATACACAACTTTCTTTTATACAGTGTATAAACCCCTTTGAATTTTACTTTTATACAAAAGGAATCTTTTTCTACGAAGCGTTTTACAAAACTTCAAAAAGGAATGTTTCTTTTAACGTACGCTGTGACAACGACCTTTTCCGCTGCCGCGAGTATTATTTGGTCTTTGGCTTCCTCAACAAGCCGTAATGTTTTTTAAAATGAAATAAATACCACATACTCATTTATGTATTTTGGTATTGAAAATGGTTTTTATAATGGATTTGTTATGTCAATATATTTGAGTGATATATTGTGATCAAAGTGTGGAAATGTTTTCTTTCCTTTATTTTTGATTTATGTCTTATGATTTTATAATGGTACTTGGACATTTGATGGGTGGTTACGTGATGAAACATATGATGGGTGGTGTCTTGAATACCAGGACGGGTGGTTACGTTATAACCTCCAATGCATTGGGTATGGAATTCGGCCGTATGGCTATTCCATTAAGTATGTATGAAAGTTGGCCATACGGCTATTCCATTAAGAGATATGTGTGGAAGTCGAACGTATGGTTATTCCACTTAAGTATGTTTATGTCCCAAGTTACCATTATATGTTATGTGTTCTTTATATGGGTTTTATGGTAATCCTTTGGTTACAAAAGGGTAAGTAATGATATTATATTCAGTGAAGAGTTTTTACTACTTCATAAAGGTGAAAAGTATTACTTTGATAATGTATACATGGTTTACTTGTTGTTTGATAAACTAACATTTTTCATTCTTTTTGTATCCCTTACTGAGCTTTTTATGCTCACCCCAAGTTTTTTAGAAATGTTTTTCACGGGACTTAATGTGGAATAGGGTCATGGATTGGATCAAGGGAATGTCATGCTATATAAAACATAGAACTAGACATGTTTCTTTTTAAGATTTTTTTTATTCTATGGAAACATAGTAGAAGTGTCTGCTTTGTAATCCTTTGAGATGTAATAGTTATGTTCTAATTCTCTAAAAATCTAAACCTGAAAATATCCTCAATGTGAATTATTCATTTAATTCAATATTAAGTAATGTTTAAGGCCGGGGCCTTATAGTTGGTATCAAAGGTCGGTTTAGACAACTTTTGGGATTAAGAGTTTTTGTTAGACACATGGTTAGTCCCTATATCTAATATTTTAGTGAAATCCTTGTTTTATAACTTTTCTTAGGTCAAGTAAAGTCATTTACAAATGGAATTAGGAGGATCTAAAATGACATTCCTATCTCTTCCTAATGACATGCTTGCAATAATTATTGCTAAGTCATGTTCCGATGATTGCGAAACTTTTTCTAGCATACAACTCACTTGCAAGCATTTGTTTTAGATATCAAACACCTCCTCTATACCTCGTTATCATCGTGGATCATGGGTTGTTTTTAGACAAATACTATTTTCACAATATTCTCATATTTTCAAGAAAGGTAAATATTATCAAGGTATTTTCAAATATTTTACCTTATCACAAGAATTTGAAGCATATTATGATTTTAAAGATGGTGATGAGGAAGGAGACCCTTGCGCAACCTATTTATATTTTCGTTTAAAATATAGTCTCACAACACATACTTATGGTATTTTAAAAGGACAAATAATAGAAATTTTCAACTCAATTTCGGTCTGACAATTTTATAGAAATCATGTTTTATCAGATGTTTTGGAATTATACGTCATACATGATTATTTTCCAAAACTGTTTTTCTGAGAACACCCATATGACCCATGTTGTACAAGGTGTATTTGGATGGAGGAAGAAAATGATTTTTAAGGATCTCTAAATCATTGTTGTAATGCATGGGCCTTCTACCTACGTGAACAAGATGACGATGAAACCGAGTGGACGCCATGATCAAGGTATGCTATTATGAGTTTGTGTAAGAAACCTAGAAAGAGTTGAAAGTCAACATGACAAGTAAGTATGTTTCCTTAAGATCAAAAATAAATTCCTCAATGAAAAGTAACTTAAAAGAAAAATGTTTTCTGTTAACTTTTCCTACTGGGGAATCAAATACCGTTTAACCCATCACATGTTTGTGATTTTCTTGTGGTTAACTTTCTCTTAAAAATGTTTTCTATCACTCTCCCTCGGAACATAACCCTTGGTTTTACCATCCATGTCCATGTTTTCTTACATGGAATCCTAGTACAGGTTAACTCGGGTGACCTCTATACTCCCCTTTCTTTCTTTTAATGGGATAGTTTAATTTACTCCTTTTCTAATGTGGGGCTTTCAATGAAGTTTCCGAGCCCAATTTTAAAATTGCGAGGACACAATTCCCAAAAGGGTGGAAGGATGTAACATCCCAGGTAAATAAAGAATAATACATTTTCATATTTATTAATATTTGAGAATTAAATATTAATTTTACTTTAAAGTGGTTTCTATGTTCGATAGCGTACCCAATACGCAACGATGAGTTTCTTTGAAAACTTAATTGCACACTAGTAATAAAATAATATTATTTTAAATGGTAGTTAAAACGTAGTCGTTGTATTGGTGGGAATGGATTGAAATAACTAAAATATGATTATATATGTTTTTTAAATGTTTTTACATTGATCCAATAAAAGATAAAGGCTTAAAATACAGAAAGAATTCAATTTTAGGCATTTATAACCTAATTTTCACTAAAGGTTCACTTATCACCTTTTGATGAAGAACTGTCACTGAATATAGTTTTGATCACCCTTATACATTCTGTTGGACCAAATATAACTATTTTGTTAATCGGGACATCACAATTTACTTTGTGTAAATTTTTGGTATTTTTCCGATAAAGTTCATTTTTTAATGAATAGTGTAAAATGTTGTATTTTAATTCAAAACCTATTTTTAGTCTAATTTATTTATATGATTAGATTATCTTTTGAATTGGTTTTAAAGTGAAATTAGAATATATTTTTACCATTAAATCCAATAGTGGTCGTTGAATTAATTTCACTTTGAAATCGGACTTAAACTAGTATCAATCTTTTGATACTTATTTTTTCATAAAAACACGCTATTTGCTCTGACAGCGGGAATTAATTATTAAATTAATTAATGAAACTTATATGTTTTGAATTTTTTAAAATGGACTTCATTTTTGAATTCGTAATATCAAATATATCTTAGGGTGAAATTTTGGTATTTTTCTGAAAAACTTCATTTTTTGATGAATAGTGAAACCACTAAGTGGTAGTTAAAGAAACTGGTTTTTCGTTTAAATGAATATTTGTCACTTCTGTGTTTCGAATTTCAAAAATCTGACATAACTGGTTGTCATTAAGAAGTAAAATGTGGTTCAATGGGATTAAAATAATTTTTTTGTGAATAGTAACTTATTAAGTTTTAATCGTGATTAGAGGTAATTTGTGTAGTTTAAGGTAAAAATAATGTTTTAATAATATGAGATGAGCTTGACACATGTACTACCATAACTGGATGTGTCATGGCCGACCAAGACAATCCATGAGTCAACTTGGGGACCCCATGGAGCCACTTTTGTTGGGAAATGACATAAATAACTTTTTATTTAATGTTAAAATAAAAATGACACAAACATGAGTTGTTTTACTAAAGTAATTTTTACATGGGGTTATACTAGTCAGATTTTTGACTATAAATATTCATTAGAAAGATAAAAATATTTCCTAAATTATGATAGTTTTTTTATAATTTTTAGACATTAAATAAATTAAATTATTTATGACTTCATGATGATGCAGCGATTACCTCATTAATAAAGGATTTAAATAAAATGAAATGATAATGAAAAATCTATGACCTAAAAATGTCCAATACCTATTGGATGGGTGGATTTCGAACCCTTATCACTTTATAATCTAATTATATCAATGTGGGACCTCTTAAATCCGAATACCATTTTAATATAAAGTGACTTTTCTTTACATTCCAAGAGTACCCCTCCTCTCCTCTTATAAAAGGCCCCCACCTCTACCTCCTTACCCACACTTCCAAAGCCTTTGGCTCGGCCAAACCCTGCCCATTTTGTCTCTAAACATCACTCTCTTACTCCTTGAAGCCTCACTTTGGGAAGAATTCTTCCCAAGGAAGCCTTTGAGCTCAAACCTAAGGGAGTTACCCGATTTTAAGGTAATGTCTTCTTTTGAGTCCTTTTGTTTTATTTTGCTTCTCCAACCCCCTAAACTCTTTTTATTCTTTTCATTTGTAGCAACTCCCGTATAATAAATATACTGGGATGTTTTTATAAGATGTATTCGAGCTACACTTACACACACCTACATTTAATGGTTAAAGAACAAGCTATTTCCGAGGATGGCGAATTTATGCCTCCAGAAACGAGGATTGTTCAACATTCTTTTAACACCTTCAAAGGTGACCATTAAGATGACACTATATTTATATATGATATATAATATTTTTATGTTTTCCTTAAGCTTCTGTATTTTTCATTTTGGGCATACCTTTATGGTTTCCATTTTGGGTAAACATGATATCTTCATTTAAGGAAGTGCGGACTACCGCCCCCTCAAGGCGATTTGATTCGTTAATGCCATATGTAGGACGTATAAAGGATGGATTTAAAGTTATTATATATGATGTTATACTGTAATTATAATATACCTCTATATAATTATTATTTATTTCCATTAATGTATGAGATATAAATGAAAGGAGCGTTCATGCGTACGTACGGCTTACCGTCTCCATGAACGGTGCATTTCATTTCTTATCCCCAAATGTAATGTACTATTAAAAGTACATATTTATAATGGATATATATAATGTATGTTACATATAAATGATTAATATAATTATGGAATTAAAATATACATACCTCTCATTTAGTTTTAATTCTATTAATATGAAATAGAAATGAAAGTAGCGTTCATGCGTACGTACGGCTTACCGTCTCCATGAACGGTGCATTTCATTTCTTAGATCTAAATGATTATGTGATATTATAAATACATGTATATGCTGGATATATATGATATATATGATATCCAAATCATGAATATAATTCTGGATATAATGAACCTTTGACCACACGAACAACATGTAATTGTAAGAAGTCCACTTTCGACTTAAAAACCAAATATCGACAAAAAAACATTATTAACTTAAATGATTACATAATGTTTATAACATGATAATAATTGATATAAAGGTAATAATGAACTTGAAAAAGGTTCTTAATCAAGTATAAATTAACTCAAGTTTATTATTCAGGACGTTAAAGAACAATCAAGTCAAGTCGGACCCGAGGTAAGGGAACTTCTTAACCCAATTTCTATTCTTTGGGTTAATCTCTTATTTTCAAATTATGTCATGATATTATTATGTCCTATCTTGTATTTATACTTTATTTATGTGTACATATAGTTAATACACATGATAGATCTATTTTATTTAAATATGTTCTTGGTATGGGACTTCGTCTCAATCTCCATTCATTGAGGCATATTTCGTTTTATACACAACTTTCTTTTATACGGTGTATAAACCCCTTTGACTTTTACTTTTATACAAAAGGAATCTTTTTCTACAAATATTTTTACAAAACGAAAAAAAATAATGTTTCTTTTAACGTACGTGGTGACAACGACCTTTTCCGACGCCGTGAGTATTATTTGGTCTTTGGCTTCCTCAACAAGCCGTAATGTTTTTTAAAATGAAATAAATATCGTATACTCTTTTATGTAGTTTTGTATTGAAAAATGGTTTTTATAATGGATTTATTATGTCAATATATTTGAGTGATATATTGTGATCAATGTGTGGAAATGTTTTCTTTCCTTTATGTTTGCTTTATGTCTTATGATTTTATAATGGTACTTGGACATTTGACGGGTGGTTAAGTGATGAACCATATGACAGGTGGTGCCGTGAATACCAAGACAGGTGGTTACGTTATAACCTCCAATGCATTGGGTATGGAAGTCGGCCGTATGGCTATTCTATTAAGTATGTATAGAAGTTGGCCATATGGCTATTCCATTAAGAGATATGTGTGGATGACGACCGTATGTTTATTCCACTTAAGTATGTTTATGTCCCAAGTTACCTTTATATGTTATGAGTTATTTATATGGGTTTTATGGTAATCCTTTGGTTACAAAAGGGTAAGTAATGATATTTTATTCAGTGAAGAGTTTTTACTACTTTATAAAGGTGAAAAGTATTACTTTGATAAAGTATACACGGTTTACTTGTTGTTTGGATAAACTAACAGTTTTCATTCTTTTTGTAACCCTTACTTAGCTTTTTATGCTCACCCCAAGTTTTTTTGAAATGTTTTCACAGGACTTAATGTGGAATAGGGTCAAGGATGGGATCAAGGGAATGCCATGCTATATAAAACATGGAACTAGACATGTTTCTTTTTAAGAGTTTTTTTTATTCTATGGAAACTTAGTAGCAGTGTCTGCTTTGTAATCTTTTGAGATGTAATAGTTAGGTTCTAATTCTCTAAAACTCTAAACCTGAAAAGATCCTCAATGTGAATTATTCATTTAATTAAATATTAAGTAATGTTTAAGGCCGAGGCCTTATATAATATATAGGTGTTACATTATCCCTAATAGAAATAAATTTTTTCCAATCAATATTAACTAGCTCTTGGAAATAAATTTTCTGATACTGGAAATTTATTTGGTAGAAACCCACATTGTATAAAGGTTTATTAAAAATCTCCCTTACAAGTGGGAAAGGAAACTAAAAAAGGTCATCTGTAATAACACACAACTATGTTTCTATGTAAGAGATTGTTGGTGTGAATTAATAGTGCAGACATGGAATAAAGTTTTAAATAATTATGGAGAGTTATAGATATGATTGGTTTTAATGAAGCGAATGATCAAGAGAAAGTCAATGAACAGTGAACCGTAAATCTATAATGAGTTAAAGTAATATTGATTAATTAAATATGAATGTTATAATATTCCAGTTTTAAATATCCTATTAGTAATTTTTATGAATTAATTTTTTATATATCAACACAATAAAATATGAATACTTGATGTTATTTTGTTTCATATGCTAAATTTTATCCTTTGGTTGTGCATTAATCAATTTCCAATTCACTTCATAGTACAATAAATTAAGGTCAAATATGAATATTTTTATTCATCAATATCTAAAATTAAATTTTTAAATATTAATATTATTTGTGTAAAGACCTTTTAGAAGTGTCTAAATATTTACCAAAACCATAATGGCTAGAACAAGATGTCCAATATAACAAATTAATCTCTAAATGTAAATAGTAACACCCAAAGTTCCACTTAATAGTTATTTATCATACAATTTTTTAAAAAACATTTTCATATTAAATAGATCATCTCATAGGCCAATGATATGTGTTACAACCCCGACAACATTCATTTGGGTGTTCAATTCCCCTGACCTTGAAAAATGTTAATGGTTTTCTCATGACATACGGGCTGTACTTTTTCAAAAAATATTTTAATATAATTAAAAAATTATTAAAAACTAGCAAAAAACTATATTTAACTCAAAATCATGGATTAGATAAACCATTAATGTTATAAATTACATTAATCTTATATCAAAAAAATTTAATGGCATTATTAAAAAAAATTACACTAAATCATATACTGAACTAATGGGTTATATTCCAATAAATGGCCCCAAAAATACCTTTAATCATTTTAAACTCTACATTACATAAAACTTCAAAAACATTGTTTTAGAAAATAGAGATTTTGATCCACCTCAAACACATAAAACGATGATGGATTATATAATTATTATGTTAGTCATAGATGAAGACATTTGTGCTTAAAATAATTATCACAATCCTCATAAGTTTCATTAATATTAAATATCGTTTCTAAGATTACTTCTGAAAAAATGTTCTTGATTCACATTAGGTAAATACGTCAACCCTTCCAATCTATCAAAGGTCCTTCCTTGGACTAGGAGTTATTTGGTAAATGTAGGCATTGAATTGGATAATTCATATGTCCCCACATGAAATTAAATAAACTATAAATGGTTCTATATTTGGACTTTTTTGCCTCCATTGAACTCATCAATTTTATTTGGGAATTCATCACTTTATTCCCCTTTTTTCTTCACATAATAGATTTTATTATTTCTTTGAGAAATTTTCCATAGGGTATCTTCCAAGATTTCATACATGAATGTAGTCAATCATTCATTATTTCATGGCCCCACTACTGTTGATCATAGTAGTATGTTGAATTATCATCTTTTTTGGGTTTGATAAATTCTAAAAATGAAAGTTATTAATAATATATTTTGTTAAATTATTTTTCATAATCATGGTAGCTTTCATACTATTCCTTATCCAATTTGTTTTCTCACAATCACCAAATTTTCCACCATATTCAATTCTTACACAATTCCTTCGAGTTCTAGCCATTGAATACAACCAAAAATCTTATTATGAGAAACAATATTCATAGTGGAAAATGTTATAATAATTTATAGGTTTCCAAAATAGTGAAATAATTTTTGAAATATAAGTCAACATGCGTTTAAACAATTCCATTAATTTTCATCATCTATTAAAATCCATCATGATGGTTTATAAAGAGAATGTTAGTTATCCAAGAAATTTCATATGAGTATTTCAAAATTTGTTTATAATAAGTCTCATTATCATACACAAGGTTATGAGGGATTAAATTCTCAATGAACCCTTTTCATGTTTATTTCCCCTACATAAAATTGTTTTAGAACAACAAAAACATCTAGTATCTGGAAATGGATATATTCCTAGAAAAAACCACTTAATATCTTCCTTACCCAAACATTAGGACACACTTATATAATAATCATAAATGTCTATGATAGGCTTAAGTTCCTTTATATATGTTTGGAAAAATTTATTTTCATTGTTTTTGACTAATCCTTCTCAGGTAAAAATATAATTGACCCTAACCACAGTAGAAAAAATGACGTGGTTACATTATTACATTGGTAATTGAAATAAGAAATCACATACCAAAAAATAGAATTGTCTAATACAAATTTTATACTAGATACATACTTGAATCTCAAATTACATTCTAACACATAATTTTTAATAATGTTCAAGTAAATTTTTTACATCATTGAACTCATTCAAATATGGTTTATTTAAATCTCAAGGAAGGGAAACAAAAAAGATGATATAAAAAGCTCAGAAAGGTTAATGTACATTAGAATATACCATGAATCAATAAAGAATAATCAATATAGAAAAGAAAATAACTACAAAACCTAAAATATAATTAATAACTTGACTATCATGACTACATTATGCATAAATAATATGTATTAAAAATAACTGAACAAACATTACATATAATCAATTCTATAAAAAAATGCACCTAGGTATAATCTTATTAAAATAACATTAGAGATAATAATAATTTATTTCTTAATGAATGTAATTATTAATATTTCATTTCACTAATCTAGATAACATGATATATATATCATCAGTACCATTTGACAAGTTGGATTAATCGATGGGTAGGTGTACACTAGAAAACTATTTAATGCTAGATTATTAATTTATCTCATGGGATTATCAACGGATAAAGAAAATAATTATTACCATCCCCACCCATCAAATAATTTTTAGATAACATTTTATATATCCAATAATATATTTTATTTAGGAATAAAATTTCCATATACATTAATATCTATATTGATTAGAGAATCATATTTATCAATATTTCCCTATTTAATAAAAAAACATTCAAAGAAATAACTATTTATAGAAATAGAATATGGTTTTGAATATAATTATATCCATTATAAATAATTTTATTATTTAATTTTATGTTCAGGATTAATGATAAAAATAAAATGAATTATTAATGGGTAGTTTATGAATGAAAATTAGATAAAAAGTTGAATTTAAATAATTTTACAATTTGAAATATCCATAAAACATCCATATTGTAACATCGTGTTATGTTTTTAGGTACTTTTGATGTTTCTATGTACCTCTGTTTTGGAGTAAAGACTTGGGTTGCATTTGGGTGAACTATTAAAGAAAAACTAGAGGACAGTGTGTTGTGCACGGTTTACGCATGATTTGATAAACTGTGCGACCAAACCATGCCAGCCTTGAAACATTGGCAGAAGCTTCCACACGGGCGGTGCACGGTTTGTCTAACCGTGCGGACAAACCATGCGGCCACATAAAGTTAGATCCTTAAATTGTGGATCTCGTCCATTTTTCCTCTAAGTGCTTCTTTTTCCTCCTATGTAGCCCTAACTCGGGATTTGACTTATCCCAAGGTCAGAGAAGGTTCTCACATCAATTTGGAGGTGAACTGAAGGCTCCTCTTGGTGAATCGAAGCGGGATTCTAAAGGTATGTGATCGTTTTTCATCGTTCTTGATTGGTTTCTTAGATATACTTATATCCACTTCTCCTCTTCTCTCAGTTTCATAGATCTACGCCCGTTATTGGTAGATCTAAGTGTGTGGTACCACATTTGATGAGGTTTTGCCTTAATCATTCTAGGAGAGGAGATCTAAGGTGGGTTCTTGAATAAAAGTCCTGGTTTTCTTGAGCGTTCTCGACCTCTGGGGTTTTGGACCAAACCCTTGAGCTAGGTGGTTTCGTCCCGACTTGACAAATTGATTATCTTTTTATTTTCTTTATTTATTTCAATCATTTATTTAAATTCAATTGCTTATGTTGCTTTCAATTAAATTGATAAAAACTCAATTCCATTAAATTGAGATATTTGACATGGTTTTGGCATGAAAATTTGGAAATCCCCAATTCCATGGAATTGGGTGTGGTTATGGAAAATTGGTCGATTTAAACTGTTGGATTTAAATTGGGGATTTGATGGAATTTTTTCAATGAAAATTTTGAATTTAATTTTGGAAATGAATTTGCGAAATGATGTAATTGGTTTGAATGGATTTAAAACTGATGAAAACGGCTTTGAATGATTTGATAGAAGACCATCGGTTTTATCTTGTGAAAGAGTCATGTTTTGAATAAAACCTCTTTTGGTTTTAAATGGAATGAGATTGGCGCTTTTGAAATGGAAGAATGGGAATGATCATATTTTAAGCTTTCTTAAAATAGTTCGCCCATCATGTAAGAGCGAATGGAAGCCTTAGATAGTTACTGAGTTATTTGGATACACTCTAAGCTACGACAATGTTCTAAAACATACATGTGGCAGGTCACATCCCTGATGGGTTGGTGACAAGTCTCCTTTGTCCAATGTCATAGGGACTGGTGTACACACATCTTACTGAGTTCACATAGATAGTGCGGAATCCTATAACTGGTTAATAATATCGTATCTTTTGGAAGATGACCATGTTGCTCGCCTGAATATTTATATTTGTGATATATATGTATGTCAATGTTTTTGAACTATTTTACATGCCTAATGAATTTATATAAACTGTTTCATATAAATGATATACTTAATCCATTATATTAGAAATATTCTATCATTGTAAAGCCTTACTTGATGAATTTTCCATCACTTGAAAATGTATAGCATGATTTTTCAAAAATATTTTTTTGAATTTCCAAACCTGTTTATTTAAAAATTGAAATCTTTTCATTGGATAATATATATCTGGAATTTTTTATGGAATCTTTGGTGATATCCTACTGGGCTTTGGCTCACACCCTACTTTTGCCTTCAGGTTTTTGTAGACTTTCTTCTTCTAGAATCGAGCAAAGGGAAGGGACCTATTTGGAGGTGGTTCTAGCTGCTGATCTTTGAACTTGGTGAGTTGTGTCCTTAGGGACCTTGGGACTATTTTCCATCTTTTGTACTTGGGGATGTTTTTCCCTCTTTGGTACTTGGGTTGTTGTACTTTGGATTTTGTGCCTCTATTTTAAGGTACATTACTCCCAGTGGAGTTTCTTTTGTTATGCATACTGTTTTGCTTCACTCTTGCTTCCTAATTCTTGTGGAAAATTCATTCCCACTTGTATGTTGTATGATGCCAGGTGCTAGTCACTGACCCATGGGGATCGAGAACGCCCTTCAGGCTATGTCAGGGCCGGTTTGGTTATCAGGTTACCCGGGTACCCGGGTTGGTTCATTACAAATTGGTATCAGAGGGAGGTTTTAAACATCATGCCTTGATGATAGTATTCATTTGAGTTTTCTTGTCGGGAATTATGAGGTAGTTGTGATTGAGTGGCTGGCTAGATCTCACCACGACGAACCTTAAGTCACCAGGGGTGGTTAGGGAAGGGAGACTTGTGGATTAGTTTCTAGTCTTTTCCCTATTTTTATTTGGATTGAGTGGAATCCAAATCTTGTTATCCCTTATTTTAAGAGTAGTTTACCTTGATACTCAGGTTGAGTGTTAATCTAAATGTCTTCTACGTTGTATGCTGATGTTGTGTAGCATCATGCCTCCGAGGAGACGTGCAAATCAAATCCAAAAAGGGGCTACTGATGAATATATTTAAGAAAGTATTGTTGTGGATCCAAGTCTCGTAGAGGTGATTGTTCACACTGTCCAAGCTCTAGGACAGGCACCACCTCCAGTACCTATTTAGACTCCAGAATTAGATTCCCAATGTGATTTTCTATGAAGTATTTCTCAAGAGTTCCTACGCCAGAAGCCACCAGTTTTCAAAACCTCCACTAACCCTCAACATGTTGAGGAATGGTTTAGTAAGATTGAACGTATGTTTGGGTTCTTGGAGACACCTGAAGTGATCAAGGTTAAGTGTGCCACCTTCATGCTAGAGGGACCAAGGAGGAGATGGTGGGACATGATGGTGACGGTAGGGAAAGTTGAGGGTCTGCAGTAGAAAGACTTCAGGGTACTTTTCACAGTTCAGTTCTATCTAGAATCTATGGTGTTGGCCAAGGATGTGGAGTTTTTCAAACTTGAGCAGGAAAAAAAACCGTGACTGAGTACTCAAATCACTTTGCTGAGTTGGTACAGTTTTCTTCTGAAATTGTATCTAATGAGAGGATGAAGGCTCGACGATTTGAGTTGGGGATTCGATCAGATATCCGTTCTCAGGATTTCGTACTGAAGCAACCCATTTATGTTGATGTGATAGAAAGGGCGATGATGGTTGAGATGGATTTGGAAGGAAATTCAGGGTTGTAGGAAGTTCCTTTTTCTTCTAGTGGCAGTGTTGGTTCCTTTAAATGAAAATGGAAGAGTGATGTTTCTCATGGTGGTTCTCGACATCAGAGTCATTCTAGACCTCCAGTAGCACCAGGAGGGGCTTCTTTGACTTTCTATAAGTGTGGAAATCTTGGAAATTCTATGAGGGTTTTCACTGAGGCACCCAAGAAATGTAGCTCATGCGGACGTTTAGGGAACTTACAAAGATTCTGCCATCACTTCTCTACTCCGCGTAGTGTAACAGGATCATCAGAACCTCCAAATACTATGCGGAAATCAAATTATTCGCGTTCAAAAGGGTTCCAGCCACAAGCATCTAGAACAAAGCATCTTCACGTAGTGGAAGAGTCACCAGAGGTAGGTGATACAAGTCCTACATCTGTGAGAGGTACCATTACTATAGCTTCACCTTTAGTGACAGATCTTTTTGATACTGGTGCATCTCACTCTATTATTTCAACTCATATTGTTAATCTACTTAATCTACCTATGGAACTTTTGTCTTGTGTGATGGATATTACTACACCTCTTGGTATAATTAGAGAGATAGGTCTTCGTAGTCCTGCTTGCGTCTTCTTTCTATCAGATTTCGAGCTTGTTTGGGACTTTTTGGTTCTCAACATGTTATCCTTGGATGTCATATTTGGGATGGATTGGCTCATCGCCAATAAATCCCGGATTGATTGTTATCTTCGATGGGTCTACCTTACTACACCCAGTGGTGTGTCTCTCATTTTTCCAGGAGAATGGGACCCAAGGTCAAGTAGAGACAGACCCTTTTTCCCAGAGTTGGGGAATGTTACACTACTACAAAATAAGGCTTAGACATGGTTTGGAACCGTGGCTATAGGCCCAAAAATTATGGCTATAGGTTATAGCCACGGTTTCATAAACTGTGGCTGGTATTGGCATGGATATAGGGCAGAACCTATAGACACGTCTTGAAACCGTGGCTATATCCATATACCAACTATTTGAACCATGGAAACACCCTATAGCCACGGTTTTCAAACCGTGGTAGAATCCTATGTCAGGAAATATATATAGGCAAAACATTAAACAGTGGCTATAGGCCTCTTGCCACGGTATAAAACCGTGGCTATATGTCCACCCATTCCATAAAAAAAAACAGCCCCCCCCCCCCTGCACACACACTCTGCCTACTGCACACACACCCTGCCCACGACACTCCCCCCTGCCCACTGCACTTCCCCCCAGCCCCCTACACTTCCCCCTGTCCCTTGCCCCCCATGCACCCTCCCCCTTCCGCAACAC
Source organism: Viscum album (assembly GCA_963277665.1). Lineage (NCBI taxonomy): Eukaryota > Viridiplantae > Streptophyta > Magnoliopsida > Santalales > Viscaceae > Viscum > Viscum album. The sequence continues at coordinate 80,490,408 of OY728121.1, read as the reverse complement.
ACCCCCTGCGCGCTGCACTGCCGCCCCTGCACACACACCCTGCCCACTGCACTTCCCTCCCATCCCACTGCACTCCCCCTGCCCCTTGCCCCCTACATCACTCCCCCCTTCCCCATCATATCCCCTGCCCACTGCACTGCCCCCAAGCCCACTGCACACCCCCTGCCCCTTACCCCCAGCAATCCACCCCTTCCCCCTCACCATGTCCCCTACACACCCCCCTTCCCCTTCCCCTTCGCCCCCCACACACACCCTTCCCACTGCACTTCCCCCCCATACCACTGCACTTCCCTCCCTTCCCCTCACCCCATTCCCCTGCCCCCCCTGCACACACCCACTGCACCCCCCCTATCCCACTGCACACCCCCTGCCCCCTGCACTTCCCTTCCCCCCAGTCCACTACACTCCCCCCATCCCACTGCACTTCCCCCCTGCCCCCCCCCCCCCCCCCCCGCACATACCCACTGGACCCCCCCATGCCCACTGCACCCCCCAGCACACCCCCCTACACCCTACCCCTGCCCCTTTCAAAATAACCCAACACATCCCCCTACCCCTTGCCCTCTCCCCCCTTGGAACCTAGTTAAAAGCATTTTGATGAACAATAACACATTATGATCATGTATGCTAATTGGAGGACGGATGATTATAATGACCAGGAATCAATTGATTTTTCCCCATTAGTTACCATATCATCTCATATAGGATGGGGGAAGGTTAGTATAGAATTTAACCCTGTGTTTAATGTGATGCGGGAACAACCAGAAAGTGGTAAACTGACACTTGAGTGTTCACTGTTTGATGATGATGTGTTACAATTTTCAAATATTTATAATCATTGAATCATTTGGTGAATAGTTGATGACAGACTGTCATACCTCTGTGGTTTTTGAATCCTGGAGAGACAAATATGGGTGATGAATTCGGGTGTCTATTTTGGTGGCCATGGACCTAGTAGAAAATATAGGAATGTTTTATATCTTTGAAGACTAATACTATCATGGAGTTCCGTTAAAAATTATATCAGAGAGAGATAGAAATATTATTCCATGATTTTTTGAAAGGGTTTAATATGACCTTAGGGAGTCATCTAATATCGAGCACAACGTGCCATCAATATATAGACAGACACTCAGAGTAGATGATACATATATTGGAGGATATACTTCAAAATTGTGTTCAATACATCGATGGATCTTGGGTTTAATATGAACTTAGGGAATCATATAATATTGATAGAGAGATGTGATATCACACCAGAGAGTGAAACCAAAAAATTTTAGGAAAATTCATCTAGAGGAGAACATACTGATGTTTTTCGTGGGGTTGGATGCAGTGAGCTGAAACCCGCATTGAGATCATTTTTCAAAATCCAATTACCAGGTTGATAGACTGTTGGAAGATCATTCTCAGTTGAAAAATCATATTGTGAGTAGCACTATTATGTTTAGTTGAGGGGTGAACCCCTATCTAGAACATTTCCGACTGTGAACCTCAGTTCAAGACATGAAATTCCCAGGGGTAGGTATTCATGGTGTGAAACCCCTGGTCACACCGCGAATCATGCCTAAGAGGATTTATTTTAATAGGTTCAATTCAATATTTTTCTGGGTCAAGTGTTTCACAATGATGTGACAGAAGAAAGTATCAAGTTTTCAAAACCAGTTGTTCTTGTTTGATGAAATGAAAACAAATATTTTCTTTAAGTTTTAGATTTTTATGAGAATCCTCTGTTGATGTTTTCTCAAAATGAGGACACTGTCATCTCTAAAGTGAAGGAAATTTCATTTTCAACTATTGAGTTGGCTGAAACATTCTACTAGTCCACATTGAAGGCTTAGGGAAATCATGTAAAATAGGTGAAAATGTCATTATAAAGAGCCACAACCAATTTGAATAACATATACACATTATATAATAATGAAAACAAGTTTTTAAAATACTTAAGAAATTATATAATTCAAATGAAAGGGTTAGTAAGAGGAAACATACCTCAACCTCAAGGCGTCTCTTTTATCGAAAACTCAAATCTTCCTTTTTTTCCGCTTGCACACATATGCAACTTCCCATATATATAATGAAACCTATCCCCTATGTACAAATTTTCATGTTCAAATATGCTCAAGAAGTTCCTTAGATATATGTTTATACTTGCATATACCCCTTTACACTTACACATCTATGCATTTTTCATATCTATATATAAGCACACCTAGCCCCAATATACATTCATACTTCCATGAGTGAATATATATAAAGGGGGAACTTATATATTTATATGCCTACCTATTCTTACACATGTAATCCTTCGTCAACGGCAACTTGAATCCACCTGCACCCCCACTGCCCCCTAGCCAACACCAGTCCCCCTACACCAGTCCCCCCCACCTCCCCACCCCAAAACACTCCCACCCCCTGCCCCCCATCCAGCACCAGTCCCCCAGCACCAGTCCCCCCAGCCCCCCAGCACCCCCCCTCAGGCACCACTCCCCCCCACTGCCCCCCCTACACACCCCCACCCAACCCCACCACTCCCCCACCCCCACCCAAAAACACCCCCACACCACTGCAGCACTCCCCCAACCCCTCCCTAGCCCTCAGCCCCCCCCAACCACCTGCACCCCCACTGCCCCCATCACCCCCACCCAATTGCACCACCACATCCCTCCCAAACACAACTCCTCCCAGCGCCCCCCACCTGTACCCCCAGCCCCCCCAACCTGCACTCCCCCAGCCCCCCTACACCACTCCCCCCCAGCCCCCACCCCCCTCCTGTACCAGTATTGCTCTTCTTCTTCTAGGATATCTTTGGTATTATTCAGAATACCATTATTTAGAATACCATTATTTAGAAGCCATTATTACTCTTCTTCTTCTAGGATATCTTTAATTAAATTAATTCTACGTTTCCTATCTTTAATTGATTCCATTTGTTACATTAGCTCATTTCCATCGGTCATGACGTTAATGGCCAATTTTCAATGGTCCGTGATCTGGAATATTCTTCCATAGTGTAGGCAGTTCATCTCTATTTCAATATCCTCTTCACTTCCATCAGTCATGACGTTATTATGCCAACATTCACTATACTGTTGTCCAAATGTCTAGTATCACTATTATTGACAAGTAAATCGCCTTCTCTTTCTATTGTATGTATTATATCTAGTTTTTCTTGCTTTCTATTTTTGGACAACAACAATATGATCTTGATCTTTATTTAGAGATCTAAGTTTTTTATTCATGCTCATTTCCAAATTGGAAGATATGGATGGATTCTCATTATTTAATCACACCCATATTTCTACAGAATTTGTTTTTAAACAATGGGTAATAGACAAATATGCATGAGTAACAACAGATTTATCAGGATAGTTTGTCACATTCCTCCATGACCTTACAATGAAAAAAATAGTGGATCAATTAAAGTCATTTTGACACAATTATGAGTCTTTTTGTTAGTAATATTATCATCATTATCTTGTGTGGTAGCTACTCTTATTTTCCCAAAAACAAGTAATGATTCCACTTGGGTGACTTCTTGATTTAAGATCGCTATTGTATATTAATTGAGTGTGGTCACTTGAATGGAGAATTCTCATCTAAGAATGTGTTAAAAACAAATGGATAATGAAGACCACTGATGATGAAAAATGGAAAAAGAATTCCTTTGGAAAATTTTAAAAAAATGAAGTTGGTAACACTATTCACAAGAAGTTTTTAAAGAAGGTATATCATACATCCTTGAGTAATAAACCCAAGAAGTCTAATCCAAGTGCTAAATAAAAAAGGATTAGTTCTTCTATAATGGAAGAAGGAGAAAAACATAGATTCATGCCAAAAGCCTTGATTGTATGTGAAAATAGAGGTAAGAAATAGTGTAACGGAAGATTTGTCCAAGGAGAATACAAATGAAGGTGGAAGGGGGATAGTGTGGGCTGGATGTGGCTGGAGCAGGGAAAATCATGGAATTACCGCGATGTGACCACGGCGTGAACGCGGCATGACCACGGCGTGTTCGTCCGGTCTAGCGACATCCACGGGGCAACATCTTCTAGCCAGGAGTGAAGGGAGTGGGAGGAGGCCGGAATGCTGGTGGAAGGGGGCTAGTTCAGGTGCTGGGGGGATGGTGTGGGCTGATTCGAAGGTGGAAGGGGGGATGTTGTGAGCTGGAATGTTTGTGGCAGCGGGCTGAAATGAAGGTGGAAGTGGGTAGTGTGGGATGTATATGGCTGGAGCAGGGCCAAATCACGGCATTAACGCGGTGTGACCACGGTGTGACTGCGGCGTGACCATGTTGTGAACACGGCAAGATCGCGGTGTGACCATGACGTGTTGGCCCGATCCAGCGACATCTGCGGGGCAGCATCTTCCAACCAGGAGCGAAGGGAGAGGGAGGAGGCTGGAATGCCAGTGGAAGGAGTCAGGTTGCAGGTGTTGGGGGGATGGTGCGGGCTGATTCAAAGGTGGTAGTGGGGGCTGTTGCAGGATGGAATGCTGGTGTCAGTGGGATAAAATGAAGGTGGAAGGGGGCTGGTGTGGGCTGGATGTGGCTGGAGCAGGGCCAAATCACAGCATTACCACAGCGTGACCACAGCTTGACCGTGGAATGACCGCGACGTGACCGTAGTGTGTTGGCCCAATCCAGTGACATTCACAGGGCAACATCTTCCGGCCAGGAGCGAAGGGAGTAGGAGAAGGCTGGAATGCTGGTGGAAGGGGGCAGGTTGTAGGTGCTGGGGGGATGGTGTGGGCTGATTCGAAGGTGGTAGGGGGGCTGTTACAGGATGGAATGCAGGTGGCAACAGGATGAAATGAAGGTGGAAGGGGGCTAGTGTGGGATGGATGTGGCTGGAGCAGGTTCAAATCCCAGCTTTACCGCGGCGTGACCACGGTGTGACCGCGGGGTGACCGCGGCATGACCACGATCTATTGGCCTGGTCCAGCGACATCCGCGGGGTAGCATCTTCCAGCCAGGAGCGAAGGGAGCAGGAGGAGCCAGGGAAAGGAGAGTCATGGTCAAGGCATATTCCTACTCTGGAAATTTCATTTGAGTTAAACAACTATGATAAACAAAATTATATTATTCAATGAAAGTAAAAACTAACCATCCAAAAAAAACGCCAACAAGAGGCATATGAAAGACTCAAACCAAATATAAACACGATACAAATAACTATTAGTACTCTTTGGTTTAGAAGATAGTGCACCTTTTTTGTAGGGGTTTTATTATAAAATCATGTCATTGCTTTATCACACAATTCATTTAATTATATTAAACATTTACTCTAAAACTCATGCAGCACAAATAAAATGTAATAATTTAAGAAACTAGACTAACATAACTATCACTGTGAGTTTTCGCAGACAGCACACCTCCATTAGAGGGGTTTTATTATAAAAACATGACTTTATTTATCAAATGAAACATTTATATTAAAGAACACTTATTCAATATTTTCAATTCAATATAATTAAGGAGAATTAAGAAAGAAGCAAAATTCAATGGCATTAAAGCCTTACCTCGATTGGGAGAACCAAATCCACCCTAACCAATAAGAAATGATCCAACGCCCTACTGAAAACATAATATGGTGTAAAAAACACTGAAATCCCCAAATACATTAGTTGAGAGACAATTAGTAACCATTTAATCTTACCTCGGATCAAAGACGGTGGACTAAGTCAACCTGCACCCCATTTCTCCCCATCGTAGAATATAATTACATTTTCTCCACAAAAAGAAGTAAAATACCTAAGTGGCCAATGCAATAAAGAAAATAAAATAAAAACTAAACTAAAACATAACTATCTCCTGTGACTATACACATCACCGCCCAACATATAAGAACCACAATGCCCCATGGGTAAAATCATGTTCCTGCAAGAAAGGGGAAATAGATCCATGTTTCAAAATGACACTATCAAATATTTCAATCCTATTAATTAGCAATTATTCTTCCTGTTAATGGTATATAATTAGTTTTTCACGAGTTTCATCTTAATTTTTTTTGTTCGATACAAGTTTTTATCCCACCTGATAATAAAAGTTTACTAGAGGAAACAATTTATAATCAAATAGAATATATCATAACAAAAAATGGATCCACACCTATGAAGAAGGTTGAACATGATAAGAAAAAATGTTTGATTATATATTCTGATGATTTATAAAAGAATAAACCAAAAAAACGAAAAACATTGAGTGTTCTCTAATTTCTTAAGTGAATATGCGATTTTCAAACAATAATAAACATGTGAAAGAAGAGAAAAGTGAACATAATGGCCTGGATTTTTAAAAGAAAATGTGTTAAAGCCATACCAATATCAAATAGTGGTATCATACAAAATCATATTTGTTACAACTAATATCAAGACATGATTTAGTGAAAGAAATCTGTTGTAAATGGATTGGTATTGATGTTGATTTTAAATTCTACTAGATCGGGCTTCATGGTCTCTTTCTTATTCTTTCCATCTCTATGACACTAATTTGTGGTGACTTCTAGTTTTTTGTATTTATTTAATGTAGGAAACATGGATTCAAAGTCTTACAATATTTTTTGAAGGATTTTTTCACCACCTCTTCCGGTTTCTTATGGACTTCAAATGTTGTGATAGAACTATGAATTCTAATACAATAACTTCATCTTTTAGTGTTAGAGGTACTTCTTTAAAAATTTCAGCATTACCTATACATTTCTCCTCCTCCCATACTTTTTATTCCTTGTCCTTACGTTTAACTTCTGTAATGACTTCATGAATTATAGCATCTTTTTTCTCCACTTTTTATAAACTTGTAAAATCTATTTTCATGATGGAAGCACTATTTTTTGTGATTTATCATCCATTACTTCATCCCCCTTCTCCTTTTTAGTGTTATGATAGTTTATTGTATTTCAAAAACTATTTATTCTTCAATTGTTGGACAATAATCTTCCTTGAATAATTCAGTTAGTCCACTTGGGTCAAACTCCCTATCCACTTATTCATCTTTTTGAACCTATCTAAATACATATATCTTCCTCATTTTAATTTTATCTGTTCTCATCCACCATTTCATTAATTAATTTTTTCATATTCCATTATTATTGTTCATGTTAGCGCCTGAGAGATTCCATTTATTTTTCTTCAGATGAGTATTGAATGGAGGGTTCATTTTCTTCTTTAGGATTCAAAGGTTCATCTTTTCTTGAAATATCTAATGTGAAACAATTTTCATCCTCATCATTCTTATTTTCCCCCAGAAACTTCACTTCATAAACCTCCTTTGTTTTATACTCTTTTTCAATCCATACATCATAATGTAACCACAAATTAGTCACAAGGGAAGCTAAACTCAGAATAGATTGGGATAGGTTATTGGTAAAATATTTTTTCTCTTTAAGACCTTCCTCATGTTTTTCCATCATCATGTACAAAATTTAATTAGTCTTCATGAGAAATTCCAAAATTATTTCATGTGAATCCATTTCATGAGGTACATGAAAGGCAGTTCAATCTTGATGGTACTGCTCATCCAACCCCCCGAACCCATCCTAAACCCCCCCAATCCTAGCCCTTTCCCCATCCTCTAATACTAACCCTCCCATGGAAAAGCCCCTGCCTCTATTCCTAACCCTCCCCTGGTATTTATGTCGGACCAACGAAATAATGTCAATAAACCTTATATTTAATATAAACCAAGGATAAAATAACTCATTATCTTATTAAATTTTTCAATATCAATCAAAAGTATTCTATAAAGATAAATAAAAACAAAACCTCAACCTAAAATGATATATGGCTTGTGATGGGATCCTAATATAGAGTGGGTAAAATAAATAATATTGCAGAAAAATATAATGAAAAAAGATAAAATAAATTGAGGTAGAAGAGATAATTCAACTTCAACGTACCTATTTGATGTGGAAGAACAAAAATTACTTGAATCAATCACCGACTGGGAAGTGGGGTTCAAATTTCGAAGAAATCTCATTTAGGTCAAAATCTTAGAGATGTATTTTGAAGGAAGTACGCTCAGGAATTAGGATTGGTATCCTAGAGAGATCCATTTCGGAGAAAGTGAGCTCGCGACGGAGGAAGTGAGCTCGCCAAGTAGGGTCCGTGCTCGAGAAGTCGGGTTAGAGGAGAGATCTCCTTGGAGGAGTAGATCTCATAGAGCAGAGATATCTGTTCGAGGAAGAGAGATTCTATTCAATAGAGGAAGTGGGATCATGGGTTCGTGCTCAGGAAGCAGGGTTCGACGGAGGAGAGATTATGTTCGATGGAGGAGATATCTGTTCAAGGTTTAGAAGAGACACCTATTCGATGATGGGTTCAATAGAGGAGAGATTATGTTCATGGTCGGGGGGAATTTGGAGTTTTTTCCCCACATTTCTTAAAAACCGTAGATAAATATTGGAAAACCAGATATTACCAACGGTTTTGTTAAACAGTTGGTACAATTACCCCTAATATCCAAAGGTTTTTTCAAACCGTTAGAAAAAATCACCCTTTTTTCCCCTTCACCAATGGTTTTATTGAACCGTTGCTACAGGTTACTTAATCCAAAGGGTTTTTCAAACCGTTGGTATGGAGTTGTTGATATAAGTGGAGATTCCACTAGTGAATCTATAAAACGATCTGTAAACATGTAATCTTATAACCTAACAACATTTAAATCTATAAACATGGAAACCTTTGAATCTCCATCATTCATACCTTACAATCAAGAATACCTTCACCCTATAAACCTAGCAAGTAAAACCCACAAACCTAAAAAACAAAAAAACCAGAAAATTAGTAATATGTAATTGTGTAATGCAGAAACTATCAACATATAACAGCCAAACGTGCTAGCTTACAAGCCTTCAAACCATGCAACCTATAAACCTGCAACTTGAAAACATGAAAAAATGCAAACATTCAAATACAAAATGAGAAAAAAAATCATTCCCTTGAAAATAAAAAAAAAACACAAGACTGGTAAAATAAATAAAAAAGTAACAATCTATATACATGTCTGGGAAATCAGCATAAAATTAAGTTTTTCACTAAAAATAATTACTTTAATATATCCCATAATATGTGGTATTAGTGAATATAAAGTAAAATAAATAAAATAGTAACAATCTATATACAGATAACAAGGGTGGTCCACCAAGTGCTATCAATGTCACAATGATACACAAATAATCTCCAATAAATTGGTTGCTTGAAACATTCTTGATAGCATCAGTAAAAGCAAGAAAAGATTAAAGACTTTTCACTAAGGATTCTCAGAATTCATACAAACTAAATCAGTGAAATCTGATTAATTACATGGTAACAAAAACTATATAAACTAGAAAGATGTCAGTTCAAGTAAGTGTTGTTTAAACATACCATAAAAATACAAATCATCAAGGGGAACGCCAGCAAGGGCATCAATTAGACCAGTGAATTGATTAATCTGTAAAAACCTGAATAAAGCCATAAATACATTAAAAAATGATAATTATCTTAACTAATGTCTCAGTTTCATATAGTGTACTAAGGCTTGAAAGAGACCCGAAACTGTGAGGTAAGTTTCCCATCATTTAGTTGTATGAGAGATCCCTGTATGTGAAACAAATAATTATAAAATAATATTCAATTGAACAAGAACCTTCTAACATAACAGATTATGAAAATACAAAATTTGACTCAATAAATGAAAATAAAAATATGAAAGAACTCTAAAAGTATAATTTATAGAATCCCCCTGGAAAGAAGCCCCCCTACTGGACACCCCTAGACAGCAGCCCCCCACCCCCCTGCTGGACCCCCCGGGACAAGAGCCCCCCCTGGACAGACCCCCTGGATAGAAGCCCCCCTGGACAGAAGCCCCCCCTGCTGGACCCCCTGGACAACCCCCCTGCTAGACAACATCCCCCCGGTTGGACCCCCTGGACAATATCCTCCCACCCCCTGCTGGACCCCCTGGACAGTAGCCCCCCGGACAGCCCCCCCCGGACATGACCCCTCCTCATGGAGTCCCCTGGACAACCCCCTGCTGGACAGTAGCGCCCCTCCTGCTGTACCCCCTTGGACAGCCCCCCTACTAGACAACAGCCCCCCTACTAGAGCCCAATGGACAGGCCCCCTACTAGACAACAACCCCCCTGCTGAAGATTTTGATGTTGAATGTACAAATTTTTTTTGGAAATAACTGGTTAAACTAATATGTGCGTAGTGGAGATGTAACAGATATGCTAAAATAAAAATCTATTTGAAACATGATGAAATAATAAAAACATACCCAACATCAGTGCTGCAGCTATTTTTTAAAGATACACAGCTCCAAAATGAGTCACTACTCCCCTTTCCATGATGGTGTATTTCTCTAAATTGTAGTGTGACTCTACCCTTTGACCCTGTATGTAGGATCAAGAACATCCCAACACAGTTAATGTTTACTAATGATTCATCACCTATTCTCATTCTAAAGAAGTTGTAATTCTCTAATCATATGTGAAAATTTTAAATTTTCATCAAAACAAATAACATATACATGAACAGACTATTCAAAAAATTACTAATAGTTGTAGAAGATTCTAAGACATCATCACAATATTAGTAAACATTAATTTTATATGAAAAGGAATAAATATTTATTTGTACCATTGAGAAATCAAATATATGATGTAATGTACCATTCAAATAATAACTAATAGTAATGAACATTGAAACCGGAACACTGTAATTTTGAATGTCAAAAAAATGAAGATAGTTTGGAAACCAATCAAATATAACAAAATATATATAGAAAAAAATTAATTGAGAAAAGAAGGGTGTGCGAAGTTTCAAAAGCTGTAGTTTATTAAATGATAATCACGTTGTACCTTCCACGATGGTGTATTTATCAAAAATCTAGTGTTTCTCCACCATGTCCCCTTGTATACCAGATCGAAACATTCCATTAATATTGATTATATTGAATATATTGAATTTATAAATTGGTGGTACAAAATATTGCAATAAAAGTGGATTAAATATGTAGAGAGTTAAAATAGTAGAAAACATAAAAGATAATCACATTGTACCTTTGTACTAATGTTCAACCGACACATTGAACAATATCTATACATAATAATTGAAAAATTAGAAATAAAATGTATAAAATTAGAATCAATAACAAATCAAATAAACAGTATCATATTCAATATGTCATAACACCTAAACCATAACCAAAGAAAATCTGAAAATAAAGATGACAATAAATTGAAACCAATAAATCATACCAAATTCAAATGAGAGGAGGCTAACAATTTGTAATAAAAAAACCACCTGCACAAGAAGCCATGTGCTAGGTTTATGGTAGTGTTCACTATGTATTTCCTAATCCCTTACTATATTCATGTAGGACATGTCTTGAATGAGATAGTGGTGGGATATGATTTGATAAAAGACATGACCTAAAAAATAGATTGGTGATATGAGATGAGATATGGGACCTCAACCAATCTGAGTGGGTGATATAATGAGATGATCATTAATAAAGCTCTTTATTTTTCAAACATCACTCATTCAGCTCAAATCACAATGATTTAAGCTGGGATGAATAACCCAAGCATCAAATGAACATCATCTATTATTCTTAAAAACACATGATGTTTTTTATCAAGAAGCTCATTCACCCCTACCCCTACACCAGCAACCCCATGCCCCCCTCTTTCACCCCACTACCCATGCATCAACGCCCCTACCCCACCCCATACCCCCTTTCACCACCAACCCTAACACGCCCCCTCCCTAACATGCACCCCTCCATCTGCCCCTTGCACCCCCACTGCCCCTCCCCACTGCACACCCCCTCCCCCTGAGCATTTCATGATATCATGCCAACCATATAAATATCAGATCTTGGTGTAACCCTGGCATACCAAATTCTCAGGTCCAAAGAGCCAGCTACTCATCATGAATGGCTCCATGAATATATTCCAGGAATCCTGAGAATGTATATAAATTCTAATAAAATGAATGGATTGATGTTGATTCCTAGGCACCTCGGGTAATCACTGAATAAAAAACACCCCCCAAGTCACCATGTCAAATGGTCGGATCCCATGCATCCTGATCAAGAATAAGTAAAATCATCAGGATTCACTGGCTAATCCTAGGTATAACATAGTCATATCATAATAATTATAATCTTGAAAAGAAATAATTAATCCCCTAATCGAACTCATTTGGATCCTAGTTAGTTTGGGAATCCTAGGGACTTGTGGAATCCAAAGCATCCTATATAGACTTGACGTTCAATCCCATCATCCTAAGAATTCTTCAGATGTTTCAACAGCCTAATCCCATGATACATGTCAGGAATCCATGACTACATCATCATGTATAATTTGTCTCACAACCATACCACATAAGGCCCAAGGTCGGATCCTATGAAACACTCTTAGGCAACCACCATACCATCGTCACATCAAGCCCATAGGTCAGCTCCCAAGAAGTACATCTGGGAACCATGGTTGCATCCAAAATTAACATATTAATTTATAAAAAAAAGTTAAGGGTTTTACAAATTTCTAAACCCATCACTTACAATTCATAACCCCATGGGATTATACATTTGATGCAGGTTTTAAGGTGACACTCACTACCATCTCTACCAAGGCCATATGCATCTTCTTTGGGTTGTTTAGTCAACAGGGAACCCATTGGGGTCCCCTAGTAATAGAGGCACCCTCACACAGGTCCTCGGTCTCAATCCAGGTCATGGTTCAAAAACTAATGCTCAAAGTAATACTATTTTTCTTGGCATCATAATCAATAGAGCACAATCTTTTTTACTAAACAGGATATGTCATGTTGACAAGACTCAAGAGATGGCACATTACCCATTTTGGTCTTCAATGTCTCACAAGGTCTATCTGCTCACCCAACCCAAGTACATAACCTAGGCTAAGTGTGTCTCGTGTTAAGGCCTAGATTATTACTGTTCAAGGTAAACCAGCTAGTACCAAGGTCCATCAAGGCCTTATCACTTTATAAATCATAATTGAGGAATTTAATTTTAATTAATTGAAAATTTTAATTGATTATATCCAATTAATTTATATATTGGTTATGGGGTTAATTTAATTTAAATAAATTGATCACTTTATTAGCAAGACTGAAAGCCATGAGAATAATTCAAAAGCATAAATACCACATGGTAATGTTTTCATACCGCCTATCTTTATTTGACGCTTTTCTAATTATTTCCCAATGGTAGGAATAAGTTTCCAAGGCACACCACGGTCTTTCCATGCTCAGTCCCATCCCACATCACTAAGCATGATCCCACCTCTCTCTAAGATGCTTAAATCAATTATCTAAAACTTTTGAAATTAATTTATCAGTTTAATTATAAAAGGGAATAATCATCAAAAATCTAACTGGATACTTTATTACACTAGAACCAAGTCCAAAAACATCCCAAGGGTGTGTCTCATATCCCCAGACATACATTAAAAAAAATCCCCCAAAACAATTCCAATAAAATTGTAAATTTAATTTAAAATCTAGTGAAAGACTAAGAAAATATAAAATGATAAAACAACTTTCCAAATCGCTGAGAAACCGGGTGTAGATGGCATCTTGGGATATCCTCATCCTAGGTTGTATGAAATACCCTTGAGAAATGCAATCTGGTTTCATCTCAAGACATTTTCACATGCTTGTCAAGACTTACACATCATAAAGCACATACAACTCATATAAATTGGAAAGGAAACTTAGGGACCACCTACCACATAGTTATATGAGCCTCTCCGTCCTATATTTATGGATGGACCAATCTAAATCAACATGATTCCTCAAAATAGATAAAATCTATCATGTTATAGATTTAGAATGAAATGCCAAGAAATGGTGAGAGAGGTCGCGATGGGTACCATCGGTGTTGGAGGGTCGCATGTAGAGGGTATCTGGGAAGAGGGTGTCGCCGTGAGATAGGTGTAGGGAGGAGGGTCGCGGATCAGGGGAGGATGGAGTAGGATGGCACCGTTGTAAGACAGGTCGATGGTGGAGGGTCACAGATTGGGGGAGGATGGGGGAGGATGGTGCCACCGTGAGAGAGAGGTCGATGGCGGAGGGTCACTGATCAGGGGAAGATGGAGGAGGATGGTGTGGAGAGTCGTGTATCAGGGGAGAACGGAGGATGAGCCTGATGTATTTTAGGGGGAAAAGGGGGGGGGGGACGACAAACGGATCGGGGGAGAACAGAGGACCCTAACGGATTTTGGGGGAAAACAACGGGGACGAAAAATTTTAGGCACGGTTTTTTAATTAAACCATGGCTATAAATTGGCAATAGCCACAGACCTATAAATCCGTGGATATTGGTCCGTGGATATAGCCTAAATTTCTAGTAGTGTTATATCAGTGATTGATTTTGATCTAAAGAAAGATCCAATGAGTGGTGATCTTCCTCCAGGCGTCGCTGAGTTTCTGGATGTGTTTCCTTCTGACTTCTCTGGTATGCCACCGGTAAGGGAGATCAATTTTTCAATTGATTTAATACCCGGTACTCAACTAGTTTATATCCATTCTTACCGAATGGCTCCAGCTAAACTAAAAGAACTAAAGTCTCAGTTAGACGATCTACTTGAGAAAGGTTTTATATGCCCGAGTGTGTCACCTTGGGTAGTACTAGTTCTCTTCGCCAAGAAGGCTGATGGTTCTTTTCGCTTATGTGTTGATTATCGAAAGCTCAATCGAGTTACGATAAAGAACAAATATCTGTTGCTGTGAATTGATGATTTGTTTGATCAATTGAAATGGTCAAGGTGGTTTTCAAAAAATGATCTTCAATCTGGTTACCATCATTTGAGGATAATGGAATTTGACATTCCTAAAACTGCTTTTCGGAGTACATATTTCCATTATGAGTACCTTGTTATGACCTTCGGCCTAACAAATGCTCCTGCAGTTTTCATGGCGTTGATGCACAAGGTTTTCTGTGAGTACCTTGATACTTTTGTGGTTGTATTTGTGGATGACATTCTTGTATTCTCCAAGTCTGAGGAGGAACATGTGCATCATCTAAGAATAGTTCTGAGTATTCAAAGGAATCACTGACTTTATTCCAAGCTTTCAAAGTGTGATTTCGGGATTTGGGATGTGAAATTCTTGGGAAATGTCATGTCAAAACAAGGAATATCAGTTGATCTTGAAAAGGTGAAGGCTGTTATGACTTGGGAACAACCACAAAATGTTTTTGAGATTCATAACTTCTTGGGCTTAGTAGGATATTATCATCGGTTTGATAAAGACTTCTCAAAGTTAGCTTCTTCAACGACTGCTCTGACTCGAAAGGGAGTAAAGTTTTCCTGGGATGAAAAATGTAAGAGTTCTTTTGTTGAGCTAAATCATCTTTTGACTACTGTGCCGGTGTTAAATCTTCTTGAGGCTAGGATATCTTATGTGGTATTCTATGATGCATCGGGCTCAGGTTTGGGATGTGTGCTCATGCAGTGTAATCATGTTATTGCCTATGGGTCTCGTCAGATTAAGCCACATGAGAAGAACTATCCCACCCATGACCTTGAAATTTCTACATTAATGCACACAATTAAGTGTTGGAGACATTACCTTTATGGAGAAAGGTTTTCTATGTATTCAGACCACAAGAAATTCAGTTATATCTTCTTTCAGAAAAGATTTGATTCTCCGCCAAAGGCGTTGGGGGGAGTACCTGCAGTTCTTTGACTTTGAAATTGCCTATACCCCGGGGAAAGGGAATTTCATCATAGATGCGTTAAGCAGGAAACCTTCATCTCATGCTGTGAATGAATCTTATGAAGATTGGAGTTTGATGTCTCTTTTTGCTCAGTTGCATATTGGAGTTCAATGGAAGGGGAATGAAGTTTCTTTAGACAATGTTTTGTTGACTTCTGCCCTCCTCGAGTTAATTCTTCAGGAGCAACAACTAGATGATGAATTCTGTGGAAATAGGGACTCTCTTTATTGTGGGGAGACTGACCCCTTGTGGTCATTCTATAAAGAGGGTGTCTTGTGTTATCAAAATTGTTACGTTGTACTGTTATCGGCAAGGAAGGATGTGATGGGGGGTTTCCATAACTCCCAGTGGTCTGTGCACCCGAGAACCACGAATATGTTCTATGATATGCGGAGAATGTTCTGGTGGCCAGGTGTGAGATTAGACATTGCTGAGTTTGTATTTAATTACTATACATGCCAGCAGGTGAAAGCTGAGAACCAGAAACCTTTAGGGCTTGCTTCAACCACTTCCAGTACCTACATGGACGTGGGATGAAATCTAAATGGACTTTGTCTTTGGGTTACCTCAAACCCAGAGAAAGAATAATGTGATATGGGTTGTGATAGATAGACTTACGAAGTCGGCTCACTTTATACCTATTCAAGATAGAACCAAAGTTGAGGAGTTGGGAAATATCTATGTGAAAGAAATTGTTCGTTTACACGGAGTTCCATCTAAAATAGTCTCTGATAGGAATCCTCGGTTTACTTCTCACTTTTTGAGAGGCCTTCATGAGTCACTAGAACCTCAGGTCCGTTTGAGCATGACCTACCATCCACAGTTAGATGGTATGATAGAGCGATCTATTGAGATCCTTGAGGATATGCTCCCTGCATGTGTTCTTGACTTTGGTAGGTCTTGGGATGATCATCTGGGGCTAGTTGAGTTTTCTTATAACAAAAGTTATCAATCTGTGATCAAAATGGCTCCTTTTGAGGCTTTGTATGGTCGTCCTTGTAAATCTCCTTTATGTTGGTCAGAGATTGGTGAAAGCTCTTTGGTAGGACAGAGTTTGGTCTAAGAGACGACAAATAAGATCCAGTTGATTCATCAGAGAGGGTAGACAACACAGAGTCGGTACAAGTCTTATGCTGATCGTCGACATAAACCTTTAGAATTCTTATTTGGTGACCAGGTGTTCTTGAAAGTTTCACCCTGGTTTGGTCATCGACGGCTTGGGAGGCAAGGGAAGATTTCTCCTCGTTTTGTGGGACCTTTTGAGGTTGTTGGTCTCATGAGGAAAGTTTCTTACCGTTTATCTATACCACCACAACTGACGTCGATAGATAACATGTTCCATGTATCTCAGCTGCGAAGGTGTATCTCTGATCCATCCCATGTTGTGAGGTGGAGTGATCTTGAGATTGAACCATATTTATCTGTTACTGAATGACCAGTTAGGCTTGTTGACTCTGAGACCAAGGTACTTTGTGAGAGAACTATACCTCTGGTTCGTGTACTATGGCAGCATGGTTCTTATTCTCATGAGACGTCGGAAAGGGAGGCACTGATGAGAGAGCAGTGGCCTCATCTTTTTGGCGTGGAGTTTTCATCATAGGCTTTCTGGGGACAGAAAAGTCTTATGGTGGGGATTTTGTAACATCCCATTACGTTTTCAGGTACTTTTGATGTTTCTAAGTACCTATGTTTTGGATTAAAGACTTGGGTTGTGTTTAGGTGAACTTTTAATGAAAAACTTGAGGACAATGTGTTGTGAACAGTTTGCGCACTGTTTGAAAAACCGTGCAACCAAACCGTGCCTGCCTTGAAACTTGGGCAGAAGCATCCGCACGGGTGGCACATTGTTTGTATAACCGTGCGGCCAAACCATGCTAGAAGGATGTCCAAGGCAGTAGCTCACACACGGTTAGCACACAGTTTGTCAAACCATGCGGACAAATTGTGCGACCACTTAATGTTAGATCCTTAAATTGTGGATCTCATCTATTTTGCCTCTAAGTGCTTCGTTTTTTCTCCTATGCCGCCCTAACTAAGTATTTGACTTCTCCCAAGGTCATAAAAGGTTCTGCCATCAATCCGGAGGTGAACCGAAGGCTCCTCTTGGTGAATTGAAGTCGGATTCTCAAGGTATGTGATCATTTTTAATCGTTCTTGATTGGTTTCATAGATCTACTTAGATCTACTTCTCCTCTTCTCTCGGTTTCATATATGTACACCATTTATGGGTAGATCATAGTGTGTGGTACCACGTTTTATGAGGTTTGGCTTAACCTTTATAGGAGAGGAGATCCATGGCGAGTTCTTTAAGAAAAGACCCAGTTTTCTTGAGAATTCTCAACCATTGTGGTTTTGGTCCAAACACTTTAGGTAGGTGGTTCCGTCCCGACATGCCAAATTGATTATCTTTGTATTTGATTGATTTATTTCAATCATTTATTTAAATTAAATTAATTATGTTGCTTTCAATTAAATTTATAAAAACTAGATTCCATTGAATTGAGATATTTGAGATGGTTTTGGCATGAAAATTTGGAAAAGCCCAATTCCATGGAATTGGGTGTGGTTATGGAAAATTGGTCAATTTAAATTGTTGGATTTAAATTGTGGATTTGATGGAAATGTTTTAAATTAAATTGTTGTATTTAATTGTGGAAATGAATTTTCTAAATGATGGAATTGGTTTGAATGGATTCCAAACTGATGAAAATGTCTTAGAATGATTTGATAGAAGCCCATTGGTTTTATCTTGTGAAAGAGGCATGTTTTGAATAAAACCTGTTTTGGGTTTAAATGGAATGATATTGGAACTTTTGAAATGAAATAATGGGAATGATCGTATTTTAAGAATTCCTAAAATAGTTCGCCCATCATGTAAGAGCGCATTAAAGCCTTAAATAGTTAGGGAGTTATTTGGATACACTCTATGCTACGACAGCGTTCTAAAACATACATGCGGCGGGTCACATCCCCGATGGGTTGGTGATGAGACTCCATTGGCCAGTGTCATAGGGACGTGTGTATACACATCTTTCTAAGATCACATAGAGAGTGTGGAATCCTATAACTGGTTAATACTATCGTATCTTTTGACAGATGACCAAGTTGCTCACCTGAATATTTATATTTGTGATATAAATGTATACCAATTTTTTTTGAACTGTTTTACATGCCTTCTGAATTTATATAAAAGGTTTTATATAAATTTTATACTTAAGCCATTGTTTTATAAATATTCCATCATTGTAAAGCCTTGCTTGATGAATTTTCCATCACTTGAAAATGTATAGCATGATTTGTTAAAAATATGCTTTTGAATTTCCAAACCTATTTATTTAAGAATTGAAAGATTTTCTTTGGATAATCTACATTTGGCATATATTATGGAATATTTGGTGATATCCTTCTGGGATTAGGCTCAAACCCTACCTTCTTCCTTCGGGTGTTTGTAGAGTTTCTTCTTCCTGAATCGAGCAAAGGGAAGGGACCTCTTGGAGGTGGTTCAAGCTGTTGATCTTTGGACTTGGTGAGTTGTGTCCTTAGGGACCCTGGGACTATTTTTCCCTCTTCGGTAGATGGGTTGTTGTACTTTGTCTTTTGTGCCTCTCTCTTTTCTGGTACATTACTCCCAGTGGAGTTTCTTTTGTTATGCATACTCTTTTGTTTCACTCTTGCTTCCGCATTCTTGTGGAAAATTCATTCCCACTTGTATTTTGTACGATGCCAGGTGCTAGTTGTCGACCCATGGGGATCGGGAACGCCCTTTGGGCTTTGTCAGGTCTGGTTCAGTTATCGGTTTACCAGGGTACCCGGGCTGGTTCGTGACACATATAATGGATAAGGACAATATCACTATAAAATATCCCTAGTGGAGTATACTTAAAACAGTGGGTTGTTTTCAATGATGATTATAATTTCCACGAAATGATCATTAAAATCACTCGTTAGGAAAATATCTTATTCACTTTGAAAATAAAATTTAAAAAATTAAAATAATATTTGTGAAAATGGTTTCGTTTAACCGAACCTAGTACACATGTAATTTAATATTCAGTTCATTTTTGTTGTCAAGAAGGTGGGAAATTTCATTCATACTGATTCTGTAAATGTAAATATTCATTTCAAATATTTTTTGATAATTTAGAAACAAAAATTGTTTGGATTAATAATAGATGTTTAATTTTTAATTTTTTCAAAAACAAAAATCCCTGGTAAAAATGATTTTATAAAATCATAGGGTAATATTATAAACACTTTGGAATTTTTTTTTGAAACATGGTTTTAGAAAAAAGCATATTTTCATTTCAAGAGAGAACTGATGAGAAATTTTATTATAACCATTTTCTCAACAAATTTAAGAACTAAATAAAGTAAAAAATTTACAATTACCTGAAATTTTCTGGAATAAATAAAGGAGAATATAATTTAATGGGTTTATTATATAACAATCCTAAAATTTCCATTAATAAACATTCAAGCATAGATAATCATGATTAAAATGTTATTGTTAAATAAACCCTTACCTATTTGATATCATCTATATAAGAAGTCATATAAATTGAATAAAATCAAATGAAAAATTAAATATAATTAATATAAATAGATTCAGGATATTATATATCAAATTTATAATATATTGACCTTATAAAAATAAATATGTTCAAAAAACCAAAAATATCTCACTAGATTTAAAATTGATATGACATATCTATCAAAGAAAACACTATTGAAGTAGTGATTCATAAATTAATTTATTATATTGTGGAAATTTAAATCCACATAAAAATTTATAAATACATCATAAAGTAAATAAATAATATTACCCACATTATCAAATAATATAAAATAATATTAATATGTAAAATAAGCTAGTGAAAAGAAATCGAGTTATGAGATTACATACAACTTGGTAACATTTTAGTCAAATTTTCATTAGATAAAATAATTCAATTTAAAACATATAACAAAATTAAATTTGAAAGATTCATGATATTACATGTATAAGCGGTATTAAATTCACCATATAAATTTAATTATGTGTATAACATTATAATATGACTGAATAAATGAAAATTGGAAAAAATATATTACCCCTGATTCCATTTGGTTGAAATTTATTTTAACTCATGTATAATTGTTATAAGAGTGTTATAAATTTATAACAGAACCATATTCATATTTATGATAACTTATATAGTCTTATTATAACATCTTATATATTTTTTTGTTAAAAAGTTTTCATTATTAGATTTGTTTCGGGTGATAACTTCAACGTTTTATCATGCATGTATTACCATGAATGTTCAATTTATTTTTATAGGATATTTATCCATAATATATTGAATGATATTTATATTATTAATAAAAAATATATTCATTCGATATATTTTTTATATCCATTCTTGATTGTTTTAAAATGAATATGAATCGCATCACTATATGGAGATAGTAGGGATAATAATTAAAAAGCAATGATATAATTTACAAAATGGGTGAATGGTTAAGTATAAATATGATCTATTATTTTTACAAAATTAATATAATCTCTCATTTATCATATATATTAATTATTTATATACTTATGACTATCAATGTGAGTTGGTAATGGAAAAAATGCTATCAGTTCATGAGGCGGTAGTGTTCCATACATAAGTGTGATGAATTTATTTCCCATTTTACAGAGTAAGAGATGGATAAATATTATTCCATAAACTGAATAAAATATTTTTATATGTCATATTTTCATGATGATACATTTTAATTTTTAAGAAATATTTTAATGTTGGAAAATATAAATTACAATAAGTAACATGGGGATGGAAATTACATTTTCATAGAAGAACCACATTTTAATATCTTATTATATACCCTAGGGTTTGTATTTTTAGAATAATATAATGTATAGAATGTGTATAAGGGTGTTTAGAAGTTCTTTTTGAAGGTTTGGTCATGAAAAATTGATTGAGAGGCGTGATGAAGTGTGGTGAGGGAGTTCCCATCTATAATTTATAATGAGTGAAATTTAAAAAAAAAACAAATATTTAATGAATCGAAGTCCCAATCACCACAATTATGTAAAAAATTAATAAATAATGAATTGGATGAAAATTTATTACTATACACACTTCCACCAAAAAATAATAATTTGCATATATATTACTCCATATCCAAAATAGTATCCAAATTTTATAATTTTATTTCCAACCATGGAAATTTGTTTAACGAAGGTAATTTATAATTTAATAATAAAATAAAATTATAAATATAATATAAAAATTTCAAACCGACTTTTAATATTAATTATAATTTATCAAATAAACATTTTCTTTCAATGGAAAAATAATTTTATCTTGTGT
Organism: Viscum album; assembly: GCA_963277665.1. NCBI lineage: Eukaryota > Viridiplantae > Streptophyta > Magnoliopsida > Santalales > Viscaceae > Viscum > Viscum album. Next base: position 80,468,322 of record OY728121.1, on the reverse strand, counting down.
TCAAGTAACGTTAAAAGCCCTTTTTAACATTAATAGGGGAAAATAGACTTTACATTATTTACTAATCAGTAGTTAAAATATAATGTCACTAATACTACAAATTTTTTTATAATGACTAAAAATATTGAATATTCTATATGAAGATCAATTCATAGTATTTTTTGAATGTAGTTAAAATATGTACACACAAATCGTGTTGAAAACAAGACTTCAAGAAATATATTTTGCATAGAGAAGATGATCTTACATTAAGTATATGACTAGTGATCTTCATTAAATAGATTCAAATTAATATATTTAGTTATATAATATATATATTTTGTTAAAATATATCATTTTTATCTGTTATATTAACTAATTAAAATAAATGAACATTATATATTTAAAACTAGTTTTTAGAAAAAATAATATTTTAATCCAAAAACAAGCTTTTTATGAAATATATTATAAATATGACTCAAAAGAAATAAATTATTAATACAATTAATTAATAATATATTTGTTAATTTAAAATAAAAATCACGCGTCATGGTACTTTTTAATTAAATAATGTATTGAAAATATATGAAAATTTTAAAGATAGATGTATTTTTAATATTCACTGAAAAACCATTTTTTTTAGAAAAATACGAAAATTTCACAGTACAATAATTATCATATTAAAATTTAAAAACTATATATATTTACAAAACCAATTTCTAAAAAATTTATAAACTAATTATAATTATGATTCAAAAAATTGAAATTAAAACCATTTTAAAGAAAATATATTTTAAAGCATAAGATGATTTTACAAAAAAATAGGTATTATTTAAAAAATAATTTATCTATAATTTTTTTACTTGGACAAATGTATACATTTTTCATAATTTCGGTAATGTATATTATATCCTTTTTTCAATGGCTATGTTATATCGGTCATGTTTAATTATAATATTTCGTCGATCGTTTAAGATTGGTGTTGTGTGCTGGATAAGTTATTGGACACAATGATTTTATTTTTAAATATTTTTGTGTTACAATTTATGAATAAGATATTTAATAAGGTATATAGTATAATTTTGGAATGATAAAAAAATCCATATATGGATAAATAGTATATTTTGATCATATGAATGATAAATGAATGAGAACATAAAACCTTTTTTGGATGGAAGATTAATTTGTTTGATTCCAATGTTATTTTACTCATACAAGTGATACTTTTGAAGGTACATGTAAAATTAGGGGAGGGTAACAACCTAAATATAATACATAATATATTAAATTTTATAAAAAATATCTAACACTTAGAGATACTAAATTATTATCAGAGAGTCAATTAATATGATTCAATTTTGATTATCAGTCGTCAATGTTACGAGACATAGAATATCTGGGTTGGTTGGTGAGAATAATGTATTTAATAATTGGAGATAATTTTATGTCAACTTGAGGTTTTACTCAAAATATGTTTTTTACATATACTAATATTGAAAATAATTAATCATATAGTCAATTTTTTTATGTTTAAATATGTTAAATCTCAATTCATTTCAAATTAAAATGATGATATTAATATCATTTAATGAATGTGAATAAATAATATAAATTTATGAATATTAAAATTTTTCATCTAATTGTATTTTCACATTTTATTTTTAGAAATATTTCCCATTATATTATTTTATATGGAAAAGGACAAAGAAAAAGTGTATGATTTGAATGAAGTGGGAGAGATAAACCCTATACTGAACACTACTAGATATCAAATGAATCAATTAAATATATCTTAGAATCCAATTTTAATAAGAAAAGAATATATTGTTCAATGAAGAAGAATATAAATAAGGGAAGTGTTGACCATTGTTGATAGTAATACTTTTTTTCATGATCATAGTATTGTGTATCTTGGAGAAGAATAAGTATATTAAATGTGAACTACCAGATATCGTGATCATTTAAAGATAATGTATTTTAAGAAACATGATAATACAATTCTATCATTTTTGTTTTTTTCTCTAAAGATATACTTGAATTTGAATTCATATTGTTGATGATGAATAACATTGATTGTGAATGTAATCACATCATAGAGTATGATAAAGATATAAAACTAGAGAAAGATATTGAGGATCATTGAATACTAGTGGGTTGAAGTATAATATTTTCCCTAAAACTGTTTTATGGAGGAAAATTTTGTCCTGAGAATTTATGATGTATCTTATCCACCATTCAAATACCTAAACAAATGCATAGGAATCATTGATTTATTCTTACCAAATCCTATTAGAATTACATGATTCATGAAATTATTTAACCTTTCAAATTTATTAATATGAGTAATATAATTAATAATTTTTTCTCATACCTCACCCCAAAACAATATGGAAGAAATACACATATGGGGTCAATCAACAAAACATTAAGTTGTATTTTATTTTATATTTACAAATTTTCACATGGTGATGTCTATTAAAAATGTATGACATATTCTATATAGACCAAATGATATTGTTGATTGAATATTACTTACATAATGTTTATGAGTATATATTTTTAAAAAAAATATAAACTAATTCACCACTACTATTAGAGTGAGAAACTAATTAAAATATCTTATAGAGGGGTATCAGAGATATTAAAATTTCCATATGATTAGATCCAGCTTCCATTCCCAATATATTTTATCGATTCTATATAAAATATATTGTGGAAGATGACATAGAATTTCCATATATAGAGAAGTTAGATTCCATTATTTTCAATATCAACATGGAGGTATCATCAAAATAAATGAAAAATATAATGGTTAATGTGGATATAATGATTACAAATATCGTAAAAGGAAATGAGGGGCCATAAGTAATTAATTTATATAAGATTGGAGTTATTTTTTTAAATGTGTTGGTAAATATCTTATATAATAATCTTGTTTATAATGTTTTGTTTATGACTATAATGAATCAATTATACATGATGATGACATATAAAATGATGTTGAGGATTAAGTAATGAAGATTATTATATAATTTATCAATTGATTAATTATTTAATACAAAAAAATACATGATGAGAAAACATATCTAGTAATGATTGATGAATATGTGAAAAAATAATTGATTATGTTTTCTCAATAGTTCCAAAATACCATAAAAATTATTATTCCAATGAAAAAATATTTTATATAATAAAAATATATCACATAACCACATTAAATATTTAAAAAAATATGGTAAAGCAGAAGTTTGAAGTGTAATATAGCGGATTCCAATGATTTATAAGAAACTAAAAATGTATTATTGGTATTATGGTTTTCCAATATGATATCAAAGAAAAATACATTTAATTTCCTTGACCATTAATTGAATGAAAGATGAAAGATGAAAGTGGATTATAATGAGAAGATGTAGATTAAATGGGAAGAATTATTCTACTTTGGTGAGGATGAGATTATTCCCCTAGACATACTGCATTTTCAATTGAAAGTTATGTTGATAACTATAAAATCAATTCATCATGAATCATTATAAATTACTAAAAGGAGAAATGATTCTAGGAATACTTTTTATAAGAGACTTGTCTCATGAATGACATATGATTTTGGGAAGAAGGGATTAACATAACCACTTGAAACACCCTTGGAAACCATTATAAAAAAATTCTACACATGATATTGAAAAATATATTTATGAAAATGTGTTTTCACTTGAGAGTATAGTTTATAACTGAAAATAAAAAAAATAAATGGAAATTTTTTAAAAACTAAGAATCTTATGAATGGTGGATTTCAGAAAAACTAGAATAAATTCAACCCCATAAGTTTCTAAAGGTATGGTTTTACTAAAAAAAATATGTCCTAAAAAATGGAATGACTATGGTTTATAGAAAAATATAAATGTTCATTTTCATTTTTTCAGTTATAAAAGGATTTTAAAAAAATTAATTTTTTTTTCTCAATAATATTATAACTCATTGGGATTATATGATTCCTATAAAAATAGGTAAAAGTATTATCTATGAAAATTTCATTAAGTAGGATAAAATTATTCAATAAAAACATATTTTAATATTTTGTGAATCTTAATTTCATTTCTAAAATATTTTTTCCTACTTATAATGATTGATTGTTCTTCCATATGACGAAAATATTATATATTGATGAGAATATATGGCCAAAAAATTAGAAAAAATAGTTATAATGGAATTTTAGTTAGACATGAAGTATAATTTTTTTTATTTATAATCAAATAAAAATTATCATAATGTCTAAAAGTGATATGAAAATAATGAAGAGATTATTATATAATGGAATAAAAGGATAAATAATGGAACTATGTAAACAGTAAATTAATATAAATGAAAAATCAATAAAGAAATAATAATTAAAACTATAATTCCAAGTTGGAAATAAGGGCATTTTTTTTGAAGTCACCCATGAAGAAAAATATTAGGAGTTACCAAACATGAGTAACACAATTATAGAATAAAATCAGTATTTCTTGTGTTAAAATACCATAGAGAATCCAAATAATAGATTGACATGGATACAAGGTGATATGGATTTCTATAAAAAAATTATAAATAATAACTAAATTCATTTTCTATGAAGTTTAGTTAAAAAATCATGGTTCCACAAAAGGAGAAATCTTAACTTGTTCTTATGAATACATGATAATGTTTATAACCTTATTGGTAAAGGAATCAAATTTGTAGATAATAAAAAAAAATGAGATTAAATTTATTGATAATGTTAGAAATCCAATTCCAACTATGAATAAAGCTAAAATAGAACACACAAAAATTCCTCTAAAGAATTTAATTGATTAGAATATATAATGTAAAGTGATAACGAAGAGTTACATAAAATAAAGGTAAAAATAAAACTATATTGGTTTTAGAAATAAATAATATTCCATTTTCGTTCAATAAGGAGTTATAGTGAAAAACTATTATTCTTATATCTATTTTTTTGTTCCTATATGTATGGAATGTAAGATCAAATGAGAATTTAGGGCACCATATTGATATTAATTTCATATAGAATGTAGTTTTATCCATAATGGAATTCCTTTATTGATACAATGATAATTAATTTAATAATTAAAAGTAATAATGACTTACTTATGGTTCATTTTAATGATTACTAGTCATGACTAAAATTGTGGATTCTATTAATGAATGGTTGGTGGATGTTAATATTATCTTTTAAAATTTTATTATTTCATTACATAGTATTTTATGGTATAAAAATCATTTTACTATCCTGATTATGGTTATTTTAAATCATATGACTCCATTGGGGAGTGTATTGGGATGGAATTTAGCTAGAAGGGTGACAAAGTTAAAAAAATGTAATTGTTTTTATATCATTTTTGAGTCAAAAATTTTATAACATTGGATCAACCATTCATTAATAATATTTCATTATTCTAACTGTTTCAGGTCTTAATTGATCTATTTTGTTATGAATTTTTTGTCAAGAATGATTTAGTTATTGATCATATGATATATTTCCATGATCTCTAGAATAATAATATTGAAATAATTATAAAATCTATGAATCTATTATAATTTTAAAACAAATCATGAAATGAGTCTATAAAAATTGAATTATGTTATAATCAGGGAGATGTAATGTCGTATGTAAGCATGAGTTTCATTTTCATTTTCAATGATCATTATGGAAAGAAGTTAAGTAATATTTTATCATTAATAATTATACTAATATCATATATTCTATATTAGTTACATTAATATACTTAAACATATCATCCTTGAGCTATGATTATGAAAGAGAGCTGCATTACTTTGAGAAGGTTGTAGACCACACATACACGGATGATGTTATCCCTTTTCAGTGTTAAAATAAAAAGAATGATATATTAAAATTTCATAATGATAAATATTTCACTTATATCATAAATATTTAATTTATATAAAAATAGTCATTAAATTAACCTTAATACCACTCAGGTAACGTGTTAGTGAATAATGAATCACATATCTTTACAAGGTGGCAGTCCACCATATATACGAGTAACACTTTTCTATCCTGAAAGAATGGAATGTAAAAAAGTTATATATTATATAATATCATTAAGGGTATAATTATATTATATATAGAATATATATATATATATTTTATATATATTATTATAACCTACCATCTGAGGTTGTAATGGAAAAATCAATTATATCTGTTCATGAGGTAGTAGTCTGTTGTTCACAAGAATGATGATTTAGTAACCCATGTTATGGATGTGGGGATTTTTGTAGGTAATTAAATAATTATATAAAATATTAATAAAAGGAATACACTATGGTTATTATCTCATAATGTTTTAAAAAAAAATTAATCATGTGGATTTGTAAATAAAAAACACTCATTGAAGAACATCTCCTCTTCTTCGAGAAAGCTCCTAATATATTCACTAATGAATTACAAGGATGGATTATTTTACAAAAAAAATAAATATAGAATTTGGTGATGTATTTTGGGAATTGTTTTAGGTTGGTATTTTATGATACAAAATGGATAAAGGGTTTGATGGAGAGTCGAGTGTGGGTGGCATTAATAAGTGAGTTGAGTGGCACACTTGTAATTTTTTGAATTAAAATGGTGTACCCGTAATTTTCACATGCTAAAATTTATAAGACTCTTGCTTTACTAAAGAGAGGAGATCATGTTTTAGATAATAGATAGGATATTATGAGCACATTACTTCTTATTACAAAGAGCTATCAAATGGATAAACCATTATTGCCTCTCCTGTGGAGGGTATTATACCCAAGATTGTTAATCCGGAGGATAATTCAAGATTTATTTCCATTCCCTTGGAACCAAAGAATAAAGCGTCACGTTTTATTCTTTGGATTGACATCTCCCTAAGTCATTATGGTTTTAGCAACCTCTTTTTTCATATTTATCAGAAGATCATTGGGGATGATGTTCGCAACCTTGTTCTTCATTTTTTAAGAGGGGTCAACTTCCTCGTGGTTTAAATCCCCAATTCCATTCATTAATTCCTAAGATGGGAAATTTCAGTGATATATAATTATTCAGGTTGATTTATGTTAATAACTCTTAATACAAAGTGACTACAAATATTGTTACTAGCAGATTGGCTCCCATCTCTCATAAAATTTTTTCTTCCAATCAAGTTGGATTTAATAAAGAGAGGCCCGTCCTAGATTTCCTTATTACTGCAATAGAGTGTGTCAATAGTCCTAAAAGGAATATTTGATGGGGGTATAATTTCTCTTAAACATGACATTAAAATGCTTTTGATACTATGGATTGGGGTTTTATATTTAAAATTCATACCATGTTCGGTTCTGATGACACCTTCATTAATTGGTTCAATATTTTCAATGGTTCTTCTTGTATCTTATTTTTTGTAAGTGGATCTTAAGAGGGATATGTCTCTTATTATCGAGGATTAATACAATTTGATCCTCTCTCAGCTATTATTTTTTCTATCTCAGAGGATTATTTAGCAGACTACATCCCCTCATAACATCTAATGGAAACCTATTGGGCATTGGTACTGATCATTGTTCCACTACTCCTACACATCTCCTCTATGAAGATGATATTATCCTCTTCACTCTGGGGGATAAAATAAATAAAAAAATTTCAATAAAGAACTCCTACATTATGAGAAGGATTCTAGTTATAAATTTAGTGGGAAAAAATATTTTTTTTGTATTGGAAGAAACAACTCACCTGTTATGAAATCAGAAATCATAAATGATTTGGGGATTAGAGAAGGACTTATCCATTTTACATACCTAGGTGTTCCAATGTTTTTGGGATGAACAAATTATTTTCACTTTTCTGTGATTATCGGTAATATCAAAAATAATTTATCTGCTTGGAATGGAAAATCCTTCTCTATAGATGGGCGTGTTTTATTGGATAATGATTTTATTGTTTCTAAATTCGTTTATTCCATTATGGTATACAAATTTCAAGAATCTATTATTAGATTGATAATTATGGCCATAAAGAACTACATTTGGACATGTAATACTCTAGAATGAAGGCTGGTAAATATCCATTGGAACACTTCTTGTAATCCTTTTGAGATGGGGGGTCTTGGTGTCCAAAATCCTAGCATATTTAATCATGACTTCCATGTTTATTTTGTTTGGATGATTTTTAAATGATAACTCTAAGGCTAATTCCTTTTTAAGGTCCATATTCCTTAACAATTTAAACTATGGAATCATCAATAACATGTATTCCTCTATTTGGCCTTCTCTTCAGTCCAACTTTTCTTTTATTAATGTCAATACAAGAGGGTCTGTCTCGCAGGATTCCTATCTCATGTTTTGGAAAGATAATTGTACAGGTTCCCCTCTCATTGATTCGCATAACCAATATGTTTGAAATATGTATATCTTTATTTATATTAATAATCATCTTTAAGATACTCTTTCTTTTCCTGATCATATTATACAGATTATAAAAAATTATTGATATTCTTCCATTGGTTATTTCTTGATCTTATAACCAAAATATTATGGTGTTCTCACCTAAAAATACTTTAAAAATCATGAGACTACTTCTGTGTTAGGTTTGGATTAAATTGGGAAATTCAATAGGATGACCATTCCCCCATATTGGTTCACCATTTTGTGAAGGATGGCCCATAGAAAAGTTGATACTAATTTTCCCTTCAAGGTATGTGGAATCTATCTTTTCTAGGATTCTATCCTCTACCATCAATATTGGGAGGTCCTAAATCATCTCTTTTTTTGTTATTCTATATTAACCTCTACATGGGTGAATCTTTTTATGTTTTTACGATTAAAATGCATATTGTTTTTTCTATCAGAGACTTTTTGAAAGAACTACTTTGCCTTCCCTTATCCCCTAATATTATTCTTATTTTCTAGGTTGCTACTATGGAGTTGGTTCAGTCACTCTGTCTGGTGAGGAATAGGGGACTTCATGATAGATTTGGTTTTAATTCTCACGCATATGATGCTAGTATGTTTTCTATTCTAAAAAATGTGAAGCTCCCTCAAAATGTTTATTTTATCAACTCGGTTCATGATTTTTTAGTTCTTAGGAGTATTAAGGTTATAGGTAATTTACATCCTCTATAGGTTATAATGGAAATGTTTTGGTGTCTTCCCTTCTTTTGTTAGACAAAAATAAATACTTTTGGATCTTCATGGGGAACCTATGGTCATCGAGATATGGATTTTTTTAGAAATAACTCTAGAGATATGGTGGGATGATCCTTTTCCTTTTGTGGTATTTTCTCCTCCTTGGAGTATGAGATTATAAGTTTCATCACTGTTATAGGTCTCGCTAGGTATAGGTGTTGGAATAAGATATGGTTGGAGTGTGATTCTAGCACAGTTGTTCATGCAATCAGAACTACTTCTAATCACATTCTTTGGAGGATTTATAAAAGTTGGAATAATTTTTTATTATTTCTATCATCTATTGATTATATAATTACCTATGTCTTCTAGGAGGGAATTACTCTAGCGGAATGGTTGTCTAATAAGGTTGCTGATGGGGGGACCCTTTTTGGACTAATCAAATTCCTTCGAATGTAATCCCTATTTTTCCATGGGATAAATATAATTTTCCTTCTTTTATTATTGTTTGAATTTTTTGATTTATATTAATAAAGGGGCCCTATTTTCTAGATGGTGTTCATCTCATTCAAAAAATTAAAAGACAATTTTCAATTAAAATTCATTATTTTTCAGTATTCATCAAAAAATAAAACATTTTTGAAAAATAGAAAAAGCACAATAAAATATAATTTTCTTATTATAATATTAAAACTATAGTTTATTATAATAAATTTATCTTTTGAATTTGGTAAATAAAATTTTTAAATTATGTGTATAAAGCACGACTAAACCTTCTTTTAGAAAAAATTATTATTTTTAGAAAACTATTATTTTTTTAAATAAATATTATTTTTATTATAATATACACCTAAACATAATATTTAAAATTTATTTAGTATTACTTTGAAATTTCATCATAAGTTATAGGATATTAGGGTATACTATATTAATGTTCATTTCCCCTAAGGGTAACATGGTCTGCAAGCCATCAAAGATATCAGAATTATTTAAAAAGAAATAATTTTTAAAATCTCAAGTGTTATATTATCTCTTAATATTGATTTTTCCATAAAAACTATCAAAAAAATTTATCTTATTCAAAATTCTCTTGGTGTCATAGTTTATCTACCTTATATAAACTACATCTTCACAGTTTAAAAATGATCTCGATAATCAAGGGTGTTCCATTTTGAAATGAAATTGTTAAAAACCACACATAGTGAAAGGGTTTGTAAAATCTTGTTATTATTTCAGGTGTTCCTTAATCATATTGTGTTAAATTATTGATATCCTAAGTGGAAAAAATGATTTATTGGTGAATTTTTGAAATGTGTGTTAAAGGACATTAATTCTTGTTAACATCTTGGAATGTTCAATTAAATATTTTTTGAGTTCAAAACTATGTTATTTGGTGATTTGGAGACCTGAAAATCCTCAACGAAGAGGGAATAAAAATATTATTTATGTTATATTAATCACACTCTTTTGGTTCAAAATAAATTAATAAGTCCAAAATTATTTGTCGTATGAGAAATCGGAGGCCACTATTATGTATAAAAAAAGGTGTTTACACTAAGAGGGTTATAATATTCGAAGGTGCCAAACATTTGGATGCCTAGATCATGAGATAATGTTATTAAATAAGATTTAATATATTATTTATTAAAAATAATTAAATATCTCCCAAAAGGTGTGATTTATGGGAAATCTAAGACTACCAATGGGGTTAGAATGAGGGGGTTACCCTACACGAGGTATAACATTTGTATACATCGAGGGTTTCGACACCTCGCTCACAAAAGTAACCATCTGTTTTAATTAATTAATTATTCCTATTTTTAAATAATAAATCATTAATATCTCTCAAATGGTGCATCATATTAAAATATTTATACTACCATTCAGTCCAGAATGATTCTTTTACCCTAGAAGACACATAACAGTCATGAGCAACATGCTTTCAGATTGGTCACATATAATTTTTATGTCATTTAATAAATATATGAAATAATTAATATTATTTATTTCATTTAATTATTATTTTAATTGCAAAAATCATCTTACAATTAATCTTCCCCATTTTTGTGTCACACCTATATTTCTCATGCATGGGACCTTCCAAAAACTGTACTTATTGCTCGTTTTTAGGTTTTAAAAATAGTAAACACCATATATGGATGAATCTGATACTCATCATTCAATTTTAGGTGAAATAAAAGTTTTACTTAGCCATTAACAAATGGAGGATGGTTTTATGGATATGGAGTTTTGAAATACCCCAATACACATGGTTTTCGGTTGGTATATCTTCTAGATGAGTTTGTTTGGATGTAGATCTTCCCTGCGCACCATAATGGGTTTCCAAACATCATAACCAGACTGGTGCTTCCTCCATCAGCCATTGTGCACACCCACTTTATTGCTTGATGTTCCATAATATTTTTCATTTTATTATTTATTTTCCACTTTTAATATATGTTTTATATACTAATATAAGAATAATATGGACTTGAATAAATGGAAAAAAATATAATATAATAATGATAAAATAAAATTTATCAAATGATAAAATTTATATAATTTATCAAGTGATATATAAATATATATGTTTATATATCTATTAATATATATATATATATGTATATATACCTAGATATATTGATAATCTCATTAAGAGTTCTTCTATTTAATGTGACTTTATCAAAGTGTAATTGAAATGATAATTGTAAATAACCATTATGTGATAATTACATCAAATTATTATCAGATAAATAGGAAAAAATGATAATTTATAAAGAGTAATTAATCTAATATAATTACTCAATTAAGTAATTAATTAATAAGTAATAATGTAAAATTATCTTAGGATAATTTGTAACATTTTATTACATGATATAATTATTCTTGAAGGATAATAATGAATGCACATACATTGACCTAAATGATAAATTGAAAATTATCTAAGAAATGTATAATCACATGTGAAATTTTATGTCAAAATAAAATAAATAACATTGGTTCTAGGAACCCATGATGAAAATCATACATTTGTGTGTCGACACTTACGATAAAAGGTCCCTAAGAAGTTATATTGAACACCACAAGGTAGTTTATCTTTACCGCTGAAATCGGTGACCTTGAGGTAGGTGGTTCCTTAACAATACCTTATTTATATTAACCATAATTTCATTATTTTCCTTTCAATTTTTTTATTAAAATTCAATTGTTTAAATTTTATTCTTATATCATTCAATTGATTTTTTTTGGAGAATCCATATTCCGGTGAATTGGGGTGTTTGAGAAAAATGGGTTTTTGAATTGAAATATGAACTTGTGAGATTTAAAATTTAAAAAATTATTTTTTGGGTTTGATGGAAATAGATCTAATGTAATTTCTGAATTTAGTTGTAAAATTTAATTTGATGGAAAATTTGTTAAAATCCCATGTTCGAGGTAATTGGGGGCATATAATGAAATTGATGGAATTAGTTAAATTGTGAAAATGGATTACAATGTTTTTATAAATTCCTAGTTTTTTTTATCATTTTAAGGAGGAATAGTTTTGTTATTAAAAAATGTTTTGGTTTTAAATGGAAAAATGGAATACAGTTGACATGTTGGGATTTAATTGTGTTTTAAGTAGTCTTATAATAAATTTCCCATCATTGATTTTGTATGAGAATATGTAAGAATTAGTATATTTTGAGTTATTTGGACACACTATATGATTACTACAACCTTATAAAACATAAATGAAGTAGGTCACATCCCTTTGGTGATGGTGACAAGTCCGCTCTGGCTGGTGTCCAATGGATGTAGGTGTAAACATATTTCCATGATCACATTGAGATTATGTTGTACTATAGCTGGAAATACTATCTTACCTATTTGGAAGATAACCATGATTCTATTTTTTTATTTATATTTGAGATATAAATGTATGCCGATGATTTTTAACTTCATTACATGCCTGTTGAATTTACATATATTATTTTATGTAATTGTTTTATGGATGCCATTTTTTAATAAATATTCCATTATTTGTATAAACTTTTCTTAAATATTTTTTTACATCATTTGAACTACATAGCATGATTTTGTTTAATTAATTTCTTATAATAACCTATTTACTTTAAATTTGGATTCATTCTTTTCGTTAATATATTATGGGAATTTGTTATGAAATCTTGGGAGAGACCCTACTAGGCTTTCTAGCTCACACCATACATGTGCCTTTGGTTGTTTTTATATTATCTCCTTTTGGTACCAGTATATTGAATAGATCTCTTAGTGGTGGATCCACCTATAGAACCATGGCGTGGCATGCTTTTTCATTGAGGTATTGGATTTTTTCCCTATTCTGGTACATGGGTTGTAGTACTTTAGGCTTGATTATGCCTTACTGTATTCTTGTACTATGCTCCGAATGATGTTTTGTTTTTATATACGCACTATATTTCTTATTTTACTTTCTCATTGTGAGTGAAAAAATTGTTCGTGTATGCTTGTTGTATGATTCTAGGAGCTAGTAACCAACCCATGGGGTTCAGGAATGCCCTTACGGATATGTTAGGGTTCGCTCAGTTATCGGGTCCCCTGTGTACCTATGATGGTTTGTGAAAAATGGTATCAATGATACGTTGATCTTTTGTCTAGAAGTAAGTATGAATTTGTGAAATCTTGTCAGGACATTGGAGGGAAATGCGATTGAGTTCCTAGACAACTCTTACTGCAATGAACCAAATGTCACAAGGGGTGGTTAAGGAAAGATGTCTTGTGGTTTTGTTCCAAAATTATCCCTATTTTGATTTGGATAGAGTGAAATCAAAATCTTTTTTTTCCTTCTATTGAGAATAATTCCTCTCATTACTCAGTATGTGTTATAATATAATGTCATACGTTCTTTTATTAATGTTGCGTAGAATCATGCATCCAAGAAGACATATGAATCGAATCTCGGAAGAGGGTGCTTTTGAACCTCAATAAGAAAATCCTGCTATGGATCCAGTTCTAGTTGTAGTGATCATGCATACCATCCATGCTCTAAGATATGCACCACCTCTAGTCCATGTTTAGGGTCTACTTGTGGATATTTAGTGGAATGTTATTTGAAATCTTTCCCAAGAGTTCATTCGCTAAAAAACATCAGTTTTCAAAGGTTTGGCCAATCCTCAACATGTTGAGGGATGTACAGCCAGGATAGAACATTTGTTTGAGTTCTTGAAGACACTAGATGTGATCCAGGTGAAGTGTGAACCCTTTATACATGATGGACCATGTAAGAGATGGATGGGCATGATGATGATAGAAAATAAACATGAGGGATTAGAGTGGAAGGACTTCAAGATGCTTTTTACCAAACAGTTCAATCCAGAACCAGTGGTGTTGTCCATAGATGTGGTGTTTTTGAATCATTGGAAAGCTAATTGAACTATGAATAAGTATTTAAATTGCATTACTATGTCAGTGAAGTTTGTTCCTAAGATTGTATCTAATGAGAGGATAAAGGATCAATTTTTCAAATTGGGGCTTCGATCAGAGATCTGTTCTCAGGATTTATTGCTAAATATTCCAACTTATGTTGATGTTCTGGATAGGGAAATGATGGTTGAGATAGACCTCGATAGAATGTAAGGGTTGTAGGGAGTTCCATTCTCTCCTAGTGTAAGCATGAATTCCTTTAATTAAATGACAACGTGTAATGATTGTCATACTTTTTCTTGACAATAGGGTCATAGTCTACCTCCGATGGTGCCTAGAAAAAACCCTTTGATATGCTACAAGTGTGGTCATCTAGGAAATTCAAAAAGAGTTTTTTCTGAGGAAACCATGAAATGTGGCTCCTATAGATTTTTAGGGAACATACTGAAATTCTACCATAACATTTCTACTCCACATATTGGAAAAGTGTCATCATACACTCCAAAAACCATAGAGAAATAAAATTATTCACTTAAAAAAGGATTCCATCCACATGATTTTAGAATGAAGAATCATTATGCAAAGGAAGATTCTCTAGAGGAAGCTGGTATGGTTCCAGCGACTGTGAGAGGTACCATTACTATAACTTCATCTTTATTTAATGCTCTATTTGATATCAGTTCATCTCACTCATTTATTTCAACCCATATAGTTAATCTGAATAATATTCTTATAGATATAGTATCTTGCGCAATGGATATTACTACACCCCTTTGTATAAAAAAGATATGGGTCTCCATAATCTCACTTGTGACTTCTCTCTATAAGATTTCGAGCTGGATTGGAATTTTCTGGTCCTCAAATTGAAATCTCTTGACGTCACATTTGGGGTGGATTGGATCATTACTAATATTTCTCAGATTGATTTCTATCTTCAATAGGTCTACCTCACTACACCAATTACTGTGTGTCTCTTCTTTTAAGAAAACTGGGAACCAAGGTCGAGCAGATCTGACCTTCTTGTCTAGTGTTTCATAATGTTATAAAAGTGTTTTCATATGATCTAGAGTGGGAGTATTTGTGCAGTGATCTCCCTCTAGTCATCAGAGAGTGTCCCAACGTGTTTTCTTTTGACTTATCTAGTTTACCACTGATACGAGAGGTTCATTTTTGTCTTAATTCTCATTACTCAACCAGTTTCTATTTCCTATTAAAAAATTTCTATAACTGAACTGATATAGCTGAAGTCTCAGTTAGATGATCTTCTTAAGAAAGGATTTATACTCTTGAGCGTGTCACATTTGGCAGTGCCAATTCTCTTCACCAAGAAATCAGATGGTTATCTTAACTTATGTGTTGATTAGTGAAATATAAATTGAGTTACAATAAATAAAAATATATTTTTCCAAGGATTCTTGACATGTTTGATCAGTTCAAAGGGGAGATGTGGGTTTCAAAGATTGACCTTTGAACTGTTTACCATCAGATGAGGATAAACGCATATGACATTCAAAAAATAAATTTTTGTGGATGGTATAGACATTATGAGTAACTTGTTATTCCCCTTGGCCTATGAAATTCTCCTGTAGATTTATAGGATCTCACAAATAGTATTTTCCATGTGTATCTTGATATATTTTTGGTAGTATTTGTGGATGTCATTCCGGTCTACTCCAAGTCGAAGGAGGATCATGTGCATCATCTGAGAACAGTTCTGAGTCCTATATGAAATCACCAACATTATTCCAAGCTTCCAAAGTGTGATTTATGGATTCAAGAAGTGAAATTATTTGGACACGTAGTTTCAGAACAAGGAATAGGATTTGACCCTGATAAGTTGAATTATTTTATGACTTGGGAAAACCCGCAAAAGGTTTTTGAGATATATATCATCTTGGGATTACCTAGAAATTATTTCTGTTTTCCTAGGACTTCTCAAAATTGGACTCTCCGATGAGTAGTATAACTCGAATTGGAGTGAAGTTTTCCTAGAATGATAAATTTCAGAGTTCTTTTGTTGAGATGAAGCATCTTTTGACTATTTTTCATCTGTAAACACTTCCTGAGGCTGGGAAATACTACATGGTATTCTGGTATGAATTGGGTTCATGTTTGGGATGTGTTATAATGAAAGGTAATCATGTTGTTTCCTATGGACATCGTCATCATAAACCTCATGAAATGAACTATCATACCCATGACCTTCACTATGCAACTATAATGAACACACTTAAATGTTGGTGACATTACCATTATGGAGAATGGTTTTCAATGTATTCATAAAACAAGAGCTTGAGATATATCTTCTCTCAAAAATATTTGAATATATAATAGAGGTGTTAGGTGGAGTAAATGAAATCTTTCGACTTTGACATCTTTTATACCCCAGAGAAAGGGATTACCATTGGAGAAGAGTTATCAAGGAAACTTCCATCAAAGTCCTTGTAATAATCTTCGAAAGAGTGGAGTGTAATGTATCTTTTTTCTAAGTTTCATGTTGGAGTTAGATGAAAGGGGATGGATTTTATTTAGACATAATTTAGTTGATATATTCTTTTCTAGATATGATTTTTTTGGAATAGAATCTTGATGATGAATCTCGTAGTATTAGAGACTCTCTTTGTGGGGAGGGGGGGGGGAATATTCTGAGGGGTAGTTTTCAAATAATGGTGTTATGTGTTATTAAAATAGTGATGTTGTACTATTAGGCAAAATGATGGTCGTAATGTGGGGTTTTCAAAATTCTGAATTGGGTTTCCACCCCAGAATGACTAAGATGTTCTATAACATGAAGTGACCATTCTGGTGGCTAGGTATAGGTCATGTAATTGTTGAGTTTGTTTCTTATTACATCACATTATAACAGGTGAGTTTTAAGAACCAGAAACCATCAGGTTTGCATCAACCACTTCTAGTCCCTACATGAATATGTGATGAAATATCTATGGAATTAGTGATTGGGTTGTATCATGCCTAGAGAAAGAATAATGTGAAATGGGTTGTGATTGACATGATGAAAAAGTCATCTCACGTTATAGCCATTTGATATACAAAAAATGTTTAGGACTTGGGAAGTATTTATGTGACAGAGATATTTTGTTCGCATAGAGTTACTTCTGCTATATTGTATGATAGGGATCCTATTTTTACTTCTCAATTTTTGAGAGGCCTCCAGGAGGAACTGGGATCTCATGCCCATTTTAGAACAACCTATCACCTACAGTCGGATGATAGGACAAAGAGATCTATAAATATCCTTTAGAATATGCTTCATTCTTGTGTTCTAGTCATTGGTGGGGCTTCGGATGATCACTTGTGACTATTTGTGTTTTCTTATAACAACAGGTACTAGTCTGTGATCAGAATGGATCTTTTTGAGGCCGTGTATAGCCATCCTTGTAAATATCCATTATGTTGGTTTAATGATGGTGAATGTTCCTTGGTTTTACTGAGTTTGGTCTATGAGACAACAACTAAGATTTAGTTTATTCGTCTGAAAATGGTTACAGTATAGAGCTGGTACAAGTCTTATGATGATCGTAGATATAGAACATTAGAGTTATCAATTAGTGAACATGTGTTTTTAAGTGATTCTCCTCAATTGGGTCATTGACATCATGGGAGGAAATGGAAGCTCTCTCCTCATTTTGAGGGACCTTTCTATGTTATTGTTCAAGTGGGAAAGATGCTTATCATTTCGAACTACCACCACAGATGACGTCGACACATAATGTGTTCCATGTATCACATATGTGAAAGTATATCTTTGATTCATCTCACATTTTGAGTTGGAGTGACTTGGATATTGAACCTGATTTATCTGGGACTGAATGACCAGTCATGTTTATTGAATCTGAGGCCAATGTACTTCGTTGGAGGACGATACCTCGAGTCCATTTGCTGTGGATGTATTTTTTTTGATTCTCATGAGACATGGGAGAGGGAGGCATTGATGATAGATTAGTGGCCTCATATTTTGAAATGGAAATTTTTTGTTGTCTTCTTAGGGATATAATGTTTCTATGGTGTGGAGGTTGTAACATCTATTTACAGTTTCAAGTATTACTAAACCCTCTTGTGTCAAATTATTAATACCTATGTAGAAAAAATGATCTATCAATGAATTTTAAATAATTGTTTTAAGGGCCTTAATTTCACTTTAACATCTTGGAATATTTTGTTAATTATTTTTGGAGGTCGAAAATATGTTATTGTGATATTCTAAGACCTGAAATGCTATAATGAAGAATGAAAAAAATCATTAATTATATTATATTTGGAGCACATATTTTTTTCAAAATAATTGAATAACTCCAAATCGGTGTGTTTTATGGGAAATCTAAGACCACTATAAGGTAAGAACTATGGATTTTAGATTAGGAGGGTTAAAACATTCAATATCACAAGACATTTAGACGCATCACTCATTAGAAAATGTTATGAAATTAAATTTAATATATAACTTAATAAAAAACTATATATATCTCCTAAATGGTACAATTGAGGAAAAATCTAAGACCATTGATGGGTCTGGAATGGGTGTTTACTCATGATGGGGTATAACATTTTTTTGTGTCGATAGTTTGGATGTCCCGATAAAAAATATAACCCCTTTTATTTTAATTATTTATTTATTCCAATTTTTAAATAATTAATCATTAATATCTCTCAATTGGTGAATCCTATTAGAAATCATAGACCACTTTTGGGTCCAGAATGAGGTATTTACCCTACAAGACATATAATATTTATGAGAATCATGCAATTTATTTGGTATCATATAATATTTATGTTTTTCAAAAAATTATTAAATAATAGACATTATTATTTTCATTTAATTATTAATTTAATTCCAAAAATCTGGTTACTGGTCATCTTCCCTATTTTTTGTCACACCTTAATTTCTCATGCCTGGGACCTTCCAAAAACACTATTTATTGCCCGTTTTTACTATTTTAAAATTATAAACACCTTAATCGGATGAATCAAAGACTCCTCAATCAGTTTTAGGTTAAATAGTGGTTTTAATTAGGTATTTCAAAATGGTGGATGGTATAATGGCTAAGGGGTTTTGAAATACCCCTTCTCATTCAGTTTCTTGGTTTCTTTTATTCTCGAAAAGTCTGGTAGGTTGCGGATCTTTCCTGCAAACCTTTATCGAGTTCTATACATCAAAATAGGACCGGTACATCCTCCATCATCTAGTGTGCTCCCCTTGCCTTATCTTTCTTCCTGGGTTTGTTTTCTTTATATTATTTATTTTTCCTAATTTTTTATATTCTTTATATAATTATAAGAATAATAGAGACTTGAAAAAATGGAAAAAAATTATAATAATAAGGATAATGTAAAATTTATCAAATCGTGTATTTTATATGAATTATATAGTGTTATATACGTATATATGTATATGTATATAAATATAAATATATATTCATATTATTAGATATAATTATAAACTCATTAATAGCACTTTTAGTTAATCTATAATTATCATTGTGAAATTGAATTGATAATTGTAAATTACCATCAAGTAATAATTACATCAAATTATCATTAGATAAATTGAAAAAACAATAATAATTTATAAAGGGTACTTATTAGAATATAATTAATTAATTAATTAAATGAATAATTATAGAGTAATATTGTAATATTATCTTAGGATAATTTTTTATCTTTTATTACAAGATATTTTTATTCTTGAAGGAGAATAATGAAATCACATACTTTCACCTAACTGAAAAAATTGAAATTATCTAGTAGGGAGAATGTATTACTACATATGAAATTTTATTTTGAAATAAAATAACATTCATTGGTTCTAGCACCCCTTTACAAACATATAATTATGGTGTGTCGATGATTATGATTATATAACCCTAAAGTGGTCTATTGAACCACACAAGGGGATTTATCTTAAACAATGACATTGATGAACTTGAGGTAGGTGGTTCCATCATAATGCCTCGATTAAATTAACCCTAATTTCATTACATAAGTTTCATATTTATAAATTCAAATGAAATTTTGAAAATCGGAATCTTATAATTTTAATTGACTTTTTGGAAAAACTGAATTCCAATGAACTATGTTTTTTGAGAAAATTGGGTTTTAGGCATGGAAATTTGAACTGCTGAGATTTAAAATGTAAAAATTATTATACTAGTTTGAATGTAAATGAATGAAATTGAATTGTTGAATGGAATTATTGAGTTTAATTTGATATAATATTTGTTAAAATAACCTAATTCTTTTGATTTTTGGGCTTGGTATGAAATTGTTATTATTTTTTAAATTGAGAAAATGGATTAAAACGTTTGGATAAAAGACCCAATGGTTTTATCTTGTTAAATGGACATATTTATTTTACTAAAACAAGATTTTTTTTAAATTGAAAATTGGAATTTAAATGGATGTTTGAGATTTAATTATATTTTAATCAGTCTTATAAAAAATTCTGCAACATTTATTTTGTAAGAGAACCTAAAATCCTTATGTAGACTGTGAGTTATTTGAAAAAACTATATGATTAATGCGATGTTCTAAAACATACAAGAAATAGGTCACGTCTCATAGCCGATTGTGATGAGTCCTCTCTGACCAGTGTCTATAGGATGTATGTGTATACATATTTATGTGATCACATAGAGGGTGCAGAGTCATATAGCCCGAAATACTATAGTAAATATTAGGAAAATGACCATGTTTCATTATTTTTATTTATATTTGAGATATATATATGTATTCTAATTATTTTGAACTTATTTACATGAATTTAGAATTTACATAAACATCTCTTTGTAACTATTTTAATTAAACCAATATTTAAAAATAATCCATCATTTGTAAATACTTGCTTAATGTATTTGTTTCCATCATTTAAACTGTATAGAATGATTTTTTAATTAGGTTTAAAATACCAAAACTATTTACAATTAAATGGGACGATATTTTTGATTAATATTTCCTTGTAATTTGTTATGGAATTTGTGGTAAAACACTACTGGGATTTTTAGCACACACCCTACATATGACATCAGGTGTTTGTAGATTATCTACTTCTATGTTAGATAAAGGGAGAATAATCTCTTGGTGGTGGATCCAACTATTGAAACATGGTGCGGTGAGTTGTTTCCTTGTGTAAATGGGTTGTTTTTCCATGTTTTGGTACTTGGGTTGTAGTAATTTGTTCTTTTTTATTACCTTATTGTGTTCTGGTACTATACTCCCATTGTAGTTTTCCTTTTATTTTCATACTTTATTGTTTCATTTACTATTGCACTGTTAGTGGTAAAATTGTTCCCACTAAGATGTTGTAAAATTCCAGGTGCTAGTTGGAAACTCTTGGGGATCGGGAATCCCCTTTGGGTGATGTCAGGTCTAGCTCGATTATTGGGTTTCCAGGGTACCTGATCAAGTTCGTGATAGGGTTAGTAAGAAATCCTATTACTAAGAGATTAAAAAACTAAAAAGGTTATATTTATCATTAATATGTTACAAGGTAGTTACTATTTTCCAATTTACATTATCCATATCAATCATCTCTTTATCCTAATATAATTTTCTCTACATTAGAAAGTGTTCAACTATTTATACCACACATCGTGGTTCAACATGATGTTATATCTATGAAATGTTATTACTCATATTGTACATCATCCGCCTAAAAATGTTTATAATTTTTTTTGTTATTATTATTTCTCCATCTCCATATCAAATATATTTCCCATGAGGGAAATTATTATATGGATTACAAGAATTTATATAATTACCATTCATTCTATTATAAGAAATTTCTATATAATATAATATTTATATATTTTTTCATAATTATATAAATAAAAATGAATAAACCCAAAACTAGTGAAAGAATTAACAAAATTGAAAAACTTAGGAATATATAATCTTATAATCACAAACATGGTCTCATTGGGGATAATTTTATCTTTAAAACCATCCGAATTTTTTGTAAATAGAATATATATTATATAAGAAATATACATTGTGAGTGTCAAACTAGGTGTGATAGACCATTTTTATTCACCAGGTGATTATTGGGTCAAGCCCAATAAATACTTTTTAGAGTTATAACCCCTATGTACATCCGTGATAGAACCAAACCAACATTTAGTTTCTAGGTAGGGATTTATGCTCAACATAAAATAACAAAATCCCTTCCTTACAACAAAATATTCATGTTCTTATACAGTTATCCAAAAATTTGATCATTAGGTTATGTTCACTACTCGATGTTTTCTTATATATAGATCGTGAGGTTTCTAATAATCTCCCTCATAGAGAAACAATAATGACCCCAACTATAGTAAACTGGATCCATTTTATACATTGTTAAAATTTCCTATGATACATGTAATTTCATCCCGATTGAAAAATTTGTATAGTAGTATTCGGTAACTAGTTACATGAAATTAATATAAGATTTTAAAACATAAAATACACAAATAATTTTATTCTAAAATTTAATTATTCCCCTTATCATATCCCATCATACTAGTAATATAACACGTCCTACCATCCCATGGAAAATAAAACATAAGAGAGGGGATATATCATATTCTCAATAAGGGTAAGCATACAACTGATTCTATGAATAAATATGGAATAATAAATAAGGACTAGTAAATAACTAAAATGGATTCCATTTAAAAAATATCCGGAGAATATAATGGAAATAAAAAAAGATGATCTAATAAATGCATATGAATAAAAACATTAGCTTGAAACATGAAAATGGATATTCCAACGAGTTGAATAATCAAAAGGATACTGATTAATGAATTATTAACAATGGAATTCACAATTTTGTGAATATAAAACATATCATTATGGATTTTTCAGATACATCAAATACAATTGATACATTTTCAAAAACATCTAACATCTTAAATAATACTTCCATGAAATTAAAATAAATATATATAGACTCAGCCAAAACCATATCTATTTTATCTCTTGAAACCTACTAATGCATCAAGTGGATAATGTAGGCCATAGACATCTATTATAAATTCAAATGGATTGAACTTATAAAAGTGGTGAAATATAAACAATAATAATATTTATAAAATATCTACAATAAAATGTGTAAATACACCCCTTAATCAATAAAAAAAATGAGAAACCAACATAGATAAAATGAATGTTATTGATATAGTGGATCCATTGGAAAACTAATCATAAACCATCCAAATAATAATATGGATGATATCAATGGATTAAATACCAAATAATTGATATGTAACATCAATGAATGTCATCATATATGGAAAATAACTTTGAAAGAACTATTTCAAAATTTATTAAGGAAAATAGACTTTCTTTGAAAATTAATACTTCTTTTTTTTAAAAATAATGCTTATAATATATTATAAAAATAATTTTCATTAATTTTTTTTAAAAAATAATATTTTAAATAATATTTTAAATATTAAATATTTATAAAGAATCATTTAATATTTCAAACTATGCTTCTATGAAATTTCTATCATGGTGGTGGGTAATTCCCTACATGCTGTATAATTTAAAAATATCATTCTGATTTCATTATAAAAAAGGAAAGAAAATTTCATTGTTTAGAAAATGAAAAAGAAATTACATTTAAATCATTTTTTGAAAATTTAAAAATTTATTGAAAAGTTCAATTATAAATCATTTGTTGAACGCTAAAAAAATTTAATGAAAATATAGAAATTATAGTCCTTGTTGAAAAAGGATATTCAACAATTGATAAATAAATGAAGAATATGGTAAAAACATTTACTCGATAATTTTATGTATTAAAGGGAAGAAAAATGGTAAAAATACATGAAAAGGGTCGTGAATAAGTAGAACTGAACAATACACATTTATTTTAAACTACTAATATCATATAATTTCTAGAATGGAGATTCAAACAACAACAATATTTGAAAATGAGGAGATTATGAAATTAACTTATACCATATTGGTTACATAAGAAACATAATCCCCACGAAGGAAATAATATTAAATTAATCTTCAAATATAATGAAGATAAATGAATTCTTGACATAAAATACAAAAATTAGAGTTGATAAACCAAAAACCAAATAAATCGTGAATATGGTGTATGTATCATGAATGTAAAAGTGAACAGAGAAACCCTTACCGAACATTTCCATATAGTTTCTCAAAATTTAACCAGCTGTATAATATTTTCAGAAATGTTATTAAATTGTTAAAGAATGATAACAATTTTCATAATATCATATATGATCATTTTATAACATCTTTTCATCTATTCCTTACTAACCATTTATTATTTTAGTTGGTTTAGTTATTAATTGTTTTGTTTTCTTATGGCATGTTTTTTCATGAAAGATAGAATAATTGGATATATTATAGTGTTACAATATCTTAAAAAATTATATAATTATATAATTATCAAAATTATACATTAATTATAATTTTATAACCAATCATGATTTATTTTTATGAAAAATAAACTACAATACAATCAAAGAGATGATTAGTCATACATACTCGTGAGAATTGTTTTCATTTTTCAATGATCAATATGGAAAGAAGATAAGTAATATTTTGACATTATATGATAATAATGTAATATAAAAAATATTATTTATTTAAATATTCTTATATATATGAACCTTGGGCTATGGTGATGATTGAGAGTCACATCACTTCAGGATGAGAGTAGTTCACAAGTACATGAAAAATGTTTTCCTTTTTTCTATGTAAAAAATGTAATTTCTTCTTTTTCAAATTTTTAATCATTTATGAACAAAATTATTATTTCCTTTATATCACATATATTCATTACAAGTTTCCATGTAACATTCCATGTAAAGCGTTAGTGAATAACAAATCACATCACTTTGTGAGGATGTAGTCGACCATACTCGCAAGCGATGTTATCGTATCCCTACGAAATGTAAAGAAAAAAATGTATATATTAAAAGATTAATAAAAATATATAATTATATTATGAATGTACTATATATAGTTTATATTCATAATAATACCAAACGATGTGAGGTGGTAATGGAAGTACGAATTTCATTAGATCTTGATGTGTTAGTCTATCGTACACATGAATGATGATTTCATAACCAATTTTATTGAAGGGGGAATGTATATAGGTGATTAAATTATAATAAAAAATATTAATATATCATAGAAAACGAGAATATTATATAATAATTTTTGAATAATATTTTCATAGGTGGAGGAGGAAAGTAAATAAATCATGTTGATGAACATTACCTATTCCCTAGGTGACCTCCTTAGGATTTAACCAAAGCCTTATAAGGAATTTTTTCTACAGAAAATAAGGCTTCTATGATGAATTTATGGATATTGGTAACTCTTTTGGTTAGGATTTTCATGATCCAAAAATTTGTGAAATTATTAAGAGGAGAAGAGAGTGGGTGGTCATTTATAAGAGATGTGAGTGACACACATTTAATTTTTGAAATGATAAAGGATTAACAACGTTTTTCAAATTCCAAAAGGCCCACAAAAGACTATTTTATAGAATTATAAATTATATGTTCTAAATTTGTCCACAAAAATGTTTTATGTTTTGTTTTTAGTTTTATTTAACACCTATCTTATTAATTTAATCCACTGTGAATCTATTTTTACCTGAACCATGAAAAATAATTTATACTATTTTCACTATTAATTTAGGTAGAAAATTAAATTTATATTAGTATAAAATAAAAAATAATCATCTAATTAATATAGAATCCAAATTTCTAAATTCCATTTAAATAAGAGGAAATTTTTAATTTAAAATTAATCTCACAGATGTCATAAAATATCGAGTTTCAAAGAGAGATTGTTCAAAATATCGCAATTTTTTATATAAAAACACAATATGAAAATGATAAAAAAGTCTTTAATTGGATAAATATATATATCATTTACCAAATTTTTGTCTAAGAAATTCAAAATAAAATGTTTCTTTACAAATAATAAATTTGAAAAGTCTGTTTTCATTTAAAATTTAGTGCTTTCTAATATTCGTTAAAAATATAATTTCAAAAAAATCCCAAAAAATAACTGTAATATAATTTATCTCTTATATTTAAAAATATAATTTTATATATTAAAATATATTATATAAAATTTTATAAAAATAAATTTTAAATTATTTCAAAAGCATGACTAAGCAGTATTTTAAAAAAAATCAAGTTTTAAGAAATCATTTCTTATAATTTTAAATGATTCTTATTTTATTTATAATCAATATATAACCATAATTTTAATAATTTGGATAGTAATATTCTTATATAAAAACATAAGTGGTAGGTTAATATGCTATGCTATATTAAAGTTTATTTCAAATCAGAGTTGTATATTCCTCATGAAATAAAAGAGATTAAATTTATATAAACAGAAATATTTAATAAGGTCCTAGGTGATAAATTTTCTTTTAATGATGGTTATATGTTTTACACACAATTTTAATCAAAATTTTAAAATTTAAATTCATAGGGTGTTACAAATCAAGAGGATATATTCATTATTTTAGAATAACTGTTTTAGGTAACACTGATACTAATGGTTGGGAAACTGTTATACCAAACTGGAAAGGATATAAAAGGCATGTAGGTAAATTATTGATTTTAATCAAGTTGACCATGGTATAGAGAAACATGAACTAGTTATTAATGGATCTGGTAACTTGAATTCATTATATTATGAGTAGGAAATAATGGTCCTCATTCCCTCGACTTCAAAGAATGATAAAAAAACTATTATAATAATTTCTGGGATTTTCTATTCAATAAATGAAAAAACTGACAAAAAAATGATAATTATAATATAAGGAAACAAATATCCAATTAAATAGATAGTAATATTCTTCTACATATTTCGAAATCCACTGTGTTAGAGGTAATTACTACTCTAACACTAATGGAGGCGAGAGAGGTGTAGGAACATGAGAAACTGGTGGTGCAATAATAGTCCCCCTATGTTCAACTAGTTCAAAATGATTCAATAAAATACAAGATTCACTAGGAGAATATTTATATAGGCAGGGTAAAAAGGAAAATCAATAAGATATGAACATTCACTTGTCATATTATTAGCTTCTCTAAATCCTTGTATGAATATCCATATGAATTACAATGATGTTATGATAGAAATGAAATATCTTATCATATATACTTCTCAATATAAATATTAAAAGATTCTATAAATACATATTAATGAGGATACCAATAAAAAACAATAACAATGCATTATTTACCCGAATTACATTATACTAGAGGGGTTTAGGAAATGTAAAATCATCTGAGAGGAATACATTATGTAACGGGGTATTATGACCTTACTAGTCAAGAATATCATTAACATAGTCCAAGAGAGGTATAAATTTCAAATTTTTTGGATCCATCATTGGATATTTGGATCAAATAATTAAAGGTGGTATTGGAATTTTCATATTCCTGTCACATAAATCTAATTTCATTCATGTTATGATTACTATTACATGACCAGAAATGGGTCTCTAAAAATAAATAAAAATATAATTTGGACAAAGATAATATAATATAAATTTCATTTCATATATAGTCAATATCTATGAATAAATTTTTCATTTTTACTTGTCTGGTCTAACTCAATTTGTAAGGTAATAATTCTACATTGAAAAACATTTCTTATAATATATCATATAAATGAAAATTTATTATATATAGATCAATGGTATTGTGCTTTTTAGCCTTTTTAGAAAATTATAAATTTAATAGAATCTATTTTTTAATTCATATGTCATGAATGATCATTTTATCATATATATATAAATATTGAAATTTAATGTTGCAAAATATATTAAATTTTCATCAAATGATATATATAATAAGTTTATTAATCAAATAATCCATCATAAAATATAATTTTCAATTAATATAATTTTTTTAAGAATTACTAAAAATAATATAGTAAATTAGTGAATAATATTTACTCATTATATAGTAACATACTAATAACAACATAGAAATTTAATTATAATTATTTACAATTAAGTTCATTTTATTTTGGATTATATGGTTATTAATAATCACTAATAACTTTAATTTATGTTATTGTGATTTATTTATGATCTAAAATCATCGAGGAAACATATCATAATTTTAATATGATTTGTTTTTTTGAAATAATGTTTCATATTTTCATTAAATATTCATTCTAGGTAAATAATATATTTTTATGATTTTTATTAACGTATATTAATGAAAATCCAAAAAATTGATGGTGGATATGATTTAATAATATTATAATATGTGGGTCGACATAATATTAATGAGGTTGAATCATATATAATTATTTGTGATATTGAAATATAAGAGAAAAACACCTGAAGATAAAAATCCCAGGGAATAAAAATAGTGTTGTTAATGAAATAAACTCACTATAACATTTTATTCTATAAATATTGAATTCCAAGATTTTCATTCCGTTTATGGATTCACAAGAACAAAAAAAGGATTAATACTATGGTAAATCTAAATTTTTTTTATTTTAGTTTGACAATGTTATTTTGGATATATGGTCTACGGGATGTAAATAACCAAATATGGTTATTTTAAAATCTATATAGGTTACTTCATATATAAAATATTTCTCTAAAACTCAAATTAATATAAAAATTACTTATAAATGAAATCATATATAATATTGGTAATTAATTGTTATGAAACCATGAATCACGTTGGAATATAAAGAAAAATGAATATTTGAATATTTGAGCGAGTAATCCAAACAATATAAATATATATATACACAAAAAATAATTAAATAATTTATATGGCCATAAAAATGGATTAACACAATTTTGGTCTCTAGAGATGAATTATATTCCAAAATATTAGTTTTCTTATGAATAAAAAACATAAATTTAGTGTTATATATTTGATTTTATTTTGAAAATAATATGTTGAAAATGAAATAGTTTAGTAGTTCTTTAATAGTATAAAAGATATAGATTTTAATATAAAGATTTTTTATGATACATTAAAAAATAATATATCATTCATAATGATATATCTTATCATTCTATATTGATTTTTCGTAAAATTATTAATACTTGAACATTGATATCTTGACATAGTTACTATTTATGATTTAAAATATGAATTTATTGTACAAAAAATTAAGAAAATGTATAATTTTTATGAACAAATCTGTATAATATATGGAGGAAAATTCTAATTCAATATATTATGTTATGTATAAAAATGATAGGAAAGTTAAAGAAATGTAATATGTGGAATATGATGATGTTAATGTTATATTTTGTTATGATTTTCCTCATATATAAATAGATATTTACAAATTCAATCTTTAATTGGCTGATATATAACCTTTTAATTATTTCAATTATTTTTTTATTAATTTTTTTCCTAAAATTTTATATGATAAAAGAATATGATAATTTCAGTCATGAATCCCTATAAAAGATTCCCACGATGATGATGAATGTGTTTTGAAAAGAAAATACATTTTCTCAGGGGTGTGATAAGGAATCATATAATGAGAGGTGGATATATTTTATTCATGAATGGTGTTGATGAAATTGAAAATAATTAATACGGTGATGATATATAAAGGGAATAGATGACATAATACAAATTTAAAATTGTGATGAAGGAAAAACTCTTGATTGATATTGATGTTAATAATAATGAATAACATGATGAGATGAAAAAAAATCTTACAATGAAATGTGAGTTATTTAATTTTCATCCAATACATTTATTTTGAAAAAAATAAATAATAAAAAAACAAATCCCAAAAAATAATTTATGTTGACGATTGAGAAGTTAATTTTAAATTATAAGACATTATTGAATGATATTGAATAAAAACATGTATCCCTTATAATGGATAAAAATCTAGTGTACGTTATTAAATATTTTTTTTTAGAAATTTGATGGAATTTGAAATAACTGAATAATTTTATAGATGATAAATATATCACTAATAATTTTTTAATTGAATTTGAAAAATTATTTTGAATAGTGAATGAAATTTCCATGAATATTGGCAATTTTCATGAAGCATTGTGGAAAACACACTCCAAGAGTCTACTAGGATTCAGCTTCCATACCAAAATGTTTTTGGTAGTGTATGAAAACACATAAATGAAAAGATGTGATATATTATTGGGATTATCATCATATTAGGAGCATTTATATCTACCTTCTCTCACACACCCAACTTCAACCTCTAATAAATGGATATCATATAGGTACAAAATAATTATAGGAAGTTATTTTATATAATTATTTAATTTTTATATTTCTCATTGTACTAATTAACTTATTATCCATTAATTTTGATTTTTGCATTATTATTTCATTAAAAGATCTAAGAAATTCATTCCCTATAGTATTAATACAACTGATTCCATGGTTCCTCAAGACTATCAATATTTTCATTCCATTAAATCACCTACCCCATGGGTTAAACAATTTATTAATCATTACTATACCATAATTCATGGGGGTCTTGGAAAATCCTAATTTACATTAAATGGATGAATTAAAATCAATAATAGATTCAGATTTTATGGGGGAATAGAATAATGATAAGAAATATTCAAAATCATTTGAGAATTAAATTAGATTCATTAACACTCAATTACCATTGAATTCAGACCAAAATGTGAACTACCATGTTGAAACCGTTCATTCAAACTCTATACCATTCATAAAACAACCATGCATATCACCATCCATTCGTTTATCCATCAACAATGTCAAATTATATAAATAATTGGACCTTAACACCCACTCTTTACCCATTCTATGATCTAATCACATCAAATAGAAAGGATCATATCATAGAATCTAACAATTGAGCATGGAAATAAGAATAGATTCAATAGGGAATCTGGTTCATAAAAACCTAGTAATATGAAATTTATGACCCAAAACGTGTTCCCCTCCCCAAAAATTTATCTTTATCATGAAATTGGTTTATTACAACCCCAATTTATCCAATTCATTTATCAAACTATACATCCACATGAAGCCCATTAAATGTACTATTAAAAGCCACTAATTTTTTTAATCATTCTCTTAGTAAAAACATTCAATTTTCAAAAATTATAAGGTAGAATAATTCAATTAATATTTTTATTTATTACTATAAACAATAAGATTTTTTTGATTCATGTACTTTATCCAATTATTGTTTTATTTGGGTGAAAAATTCCATTTGAACATGAATAATGTATAAAATTTTTTTCCCTCAAAACACAAGAATCAATGGATTTAGTAAACATGCATCTTTAATTCATTATACAAAAAATTATTTTCAATCCATATTTATCAATTTTTATAATGGTCACATACTAAAACTAATAAGAACTTGATTTCTAATATTATAATGGACACATATTTAAAAATATTTCTATAAAAAGGCAACCACTTATCATGGTTGAAACATATGTGATTCCTACAACTATTAGAAATTCATTTTCATTAATCTGGTTTACATTTTAAAGGTTAATTATATCATCAGCAAAAGAAATAAATAATTATTAATTTATGATTTCACATAAACTAATTTAAAAATAAATGAATCCCACCACTCAAGTATTTTTATGTTTTTGAATGATAATGGAACAAAAAAGTGCACACCTCTAATCACTTCTCCAACAAATAAACTATATCCCTATAAGAATGGATGAAAAAAAAACAATTTTAGAAAACATCAAATAAATCAATAGAAATAATGATATCAATCACCATAGTGTGAAAATATAGAACTTTAATAATCAAACCAATCATTGAGGAATCCATTAGAGAAATAATGAAACTCAACTTGGATCACCATGGATTATTATTTGGAAATGGGAATCAATAATTAATGAAATTAATTCAAAAAAATAAATAGATTCTTATAAATCATTACGATCTTGATGGAAATCAGTGGGTTTATCAAAAAATTTATAAGGAAATTAAATTTACAAGAACTCCTCTTAATAATAATTCCTGGTGTGAATTGGTAATTCATGGTTTGAATTGGTAATTAATTTTGTGAATTGGTAATTCATTTCTTTAATGGAATGGTTTTTATAACATATTGAAAAATACATCAACACAATCCAAAAAAATTAAATCAATTCATATTTTTAGTTCATTAGTGATAAAATCCTAAATATTGATCATCCATCATTTCATATCATCAAGAGATGATTGACTTCTATAATCTAACCCTTTGAATTTCTCTTCTCTAGCTGGGAATTCTTATTCATTCCATGAACCAAGGTCTCAGTTAATGATCGAAAATGCACATTGTGAACATATCCCGCAACCATATTTAATGTCCCAAACACTGTGGAATACTATATAGTACATCTACAACAACCAAGGACTTATGAAACATTAAATAGATTGGTATAGATGTTCCTGGACTATAGCGACCTAGGATTTTACAAACAAATATCACAACATTTTAGATCAATATTGAAACATTTCAAAATCAAACAGATGATGATCATTATTTTTTAATGTCTTTAGTGACTAAAAACACATAATTCTTATTTCAGGAATTATCTTAATCATCTATTATAAGTATATTCTAACATAGTACCCCTCTTAGGCACACATGACCAAAATAGTTATTCATTACATGGTAAAAGAAACATAAGAAAGAGTAAGATCATATGCATAGTAAGTAAAAACAGATATTATATCAATCGGTGATCATATGAATTAATATGGTACTTAAATGGAATGTGATCATTAATATTACATAGGATTTTCATACCCAACCTCTCATAGATCATAAACATTCTTCATGGCATTAAATTGTAAAATTTCAGAAAATAAGGCCAATAAAAGTGATAACTCATCATAAATAAATTAGTAAACATAATATAATTTCATAAAAGTTTAGAACCATCCTAAATATACAAAAATGTCATATTTAATTGTCAACTATCTAAACCATCATTACAGTCAATAAAAACATATCTCATGTTTCCCCTTCAAAATTAAGACACACTAGTTTCCCATAAGAGATTGGAAGACAACAATTTTCAATAGTGGATAATCCCATCTACTTGATTCCCAATGTTATTTCATTTGTTATACCTAATTTCCCAGTGAATAGTAAGGATACATAGGTCCAACCTATCTCATAGAGAAGACAATAATTATGTGTTCCACAATATTATAAAACATTAATCATATCATTAGATCATAACCCATTCAATGAAAATGGGTTTCATAATCATTTAACAAATTCACCATAGCCTAAACCATGGAAAATAAATATGATTCATAATAATTTAATCACAATAAAACTTATTCATCAAGAGAAATAATAAAAATGTTATTATTCAATATTAACCCTAGAAGAGAATATGTAACATTAGACAATATCATCATTGATGGAAGATTATATTGAAAGATCACATGGAATATATTTTTTGGAATATAGAAATATCACATTGAAAGACACTTTTTTAAAAGAAAATTATTTTTAATGAAAATATTATTTTAAAAATATTTTAATTATAAAATTTAATATTTAAAAATATATTATGGAATTTTAGGAAGAAAATATTCATTCCATTTTGAAAATCCTTTTTTAAAACTAAAATTTCACAAAATATTTTGGAAATAATTTTCATGAAATATATACATTGAAACTTATAATGTAATTATTAAAAATTTTATTTGGTCATGATGGTGGAAAATACTATTAATGTCCCAAAAAATAAAATATATATCCTTTTCACATTTTAGGTAAAAGTCAAATCGTTATTGTTTTTAAAATGATATAGATATTGGTTAAAAAAATATTTTATTAAATGGTATATCATGGGGAAAATTTATTTACTAATCTGTTTTGAGTATTTACTAAAATTGAAAACATATTTAGAAAACATTATTTTTGATGAAAACAGACATTCATCCAAAAAAGAAAAATAAGGTTAATTCTCTCCAAAAAACATTATTTTGAAACCTTGAGTATATAATGGAAATGAAAAGAATATAAGTGATATATTTTGATGAAATAACAAAGAAGAAATTTTTCATGATTTTATTGAGATATTGTTTATAATAAATCACAATTGTAAGAATAAATACAAACAATATCAAAAACTATTAGATTGTATTATAAAACCATTATCACTATTTTATGTTTTCTATCATATACCCCATGAATACGAGATCATAAAAATAATATGTGGATACAAATAATTTTTAGGAGAATAATCACATAATACATATGTGGAAATTAAGTAAAGCACATAAAAGAATAAAATGGTCAATATGTCGTTTGTCTCACAAAACATAACAATTATAGAGAAATACATTATATTAAGTATTGGCATCCTTCAGACCAATTTGGAGCTCTGAAATAATGAATATAGATTTATTTTATATACAATATAAAACCATAACTATATATATATATTGTACCATATATTATTTCCTTTATCCCTTTAATACCATTTTTAACAATTCCACGATAATGTCACATTTCAGGCAATAACTGCATTGTTTTACATTTAGATTGTGATTTTTTCCTAGTCCTATGAATTTTATCCGGTTTAAATCATATAAATAATTTTTAAAATGGTATTAAAATCATATATATAAATATATTATATTTATTTATATTTATCGATAAAATTTAGGGATAGAATAAGAAATACATTGTTCCTGATGATGGTTATCCATACATAGGCATCAATATTGTTTCCATTTTCCCATAAGAAAGAAGTAAATTAAGTTGAATAATATATTAACATCCCAGAATAATTTTTATGACATTTATATAACTTATTATCATTTAAAACATCTTTATTACCTACCATGTAAAATGTGAACAAATCACATCACAGAGTGAGAAGATAATCCGCATCACCCATGAATGAGATTATCATCTTCTCAAAGAATGGAAGGTAAGAAGTATTATGTGATATATTGATTAAAAATAATAATAACATAGATATAATATATAAATAATACATAATATAAATCCATTAGATGTGGTAATGGGAAATGAATAATAACAGTTTCTGAGGTGTAATCTACCGTACACACAAATAATGATTATTAACCCTTTTAATGGATAAGGAGAGGGTATTAAGTTATCAAATTAACATAATAAAATATAATTATATTTAGATAATTATTATGACATATCATTTTTTTTAATAATAATTGACGAAGATGGATTATGAAATAAATTAAAATTACCAGTTAGTGATGTTACCTCCTCTTTAGGAAACTTTT
Source organism: Viscum album (assembly GCA_963277665.1). Taxonomy (NCBI): domain Eukaryota; kingdom Viridiplantae; phylum Streptophyta; class Magnoliopsida; order Santalales; family Viscaceae; genus Viscum; species Viscum album. The sequence goes on along the minus strand of OY728121.1, from coordinate 80,432,545 downwards.
TTTGGTTTACACCACAGGGATTCATAGGATGGATTTATAACCAAAATAAGTCATCCCAGATGATAGGAGGAATGTTTGAAATTTATTTAGGTATGTAATGAATAAATTGGATTATTTTGGATATTTAAATTGAATAAAATAGGATTTGTCCTTTTACAAGTGAGGTGATTGGAATACATATAATTTTTAAAATAAAAAGTTGTATTGTTGTTTTTCACATGACACGAGGATAAAAAATAGTCCATTGTCAAATATAGAAGTTACTAGGTTGAATTATTGAATCAAAATGTATGTATAAAATGTTTTTTGATATTTGTAACCATTATTTTTTTTGGATAACCTATAGTAAAACCATTTTTGCAATAGACAAGGTAAATATTTATTAGTATTTTTATTATTCATTGTTGTAAAAAAATACTTTGAAATTCTAAGATAATATAATTATGATAATTAAATATATATATTCCATTTTTAGAAATTCAATTCTATGAAGTGGGAAATTTTAATTTAATATGAATTCTACAAACACAACGAGAAAGCAATATTCTAAATTGAAAATGTTCCAACATTTAAATCATTTCTATATCCACATTAAATGTGAAATATATTTTAGTGAGATAAAATGGACTAATAGATAGATAATTAAACAAATTTTTCCTTTAAAACCATCATAAAATATATTTTTAATTTTCAAATTCATGAAAATAAATAAAAATTATAAAAAAATAGTATTTTTCATTATTCATCGAAAAATTTAACTTCCATGAAAATATTAAAAATTTCATCCAAAGATAAATTTACATTTTTTTATAAAATTAAATAAAAATTTTCAAATAAAATTTCTCAAATATGGAGAAAATAATTTTAAAATATGTTCCTTAATGGAGACAAAATTTCTTTATAGAAAAACACATTTTAAGTATAAAATGGGGGTTATTCATAAGTTTCTTCTAGAAAACACATAAGAAGAAATTAAAATATTTAAAAAATGATATATTATATATATTTACTTTATATAATTCAATAATATTTAATTTATTAATTTACTTAGGAAAAACATTTTTTTTGGAGAAAAGTGTTTTTTAGAAAAATTGTTAATTATTTTGAAAATTATTTGTTTTAAATTCTAATTAATTGGTCACCAAATAATTTATCATATATTATTGTGTAAAAAAATATAATTTCTCACTTTATTCTATATTATTCATAAAATTCATTCCAATTTTTAATTGATTAATTTCATATTAAATAATAATATTTTAATATTATGTTGTGATTCATTAAAACTCAGTGTTGTGTGTAATGAAATCTAAAATCATTTTTTGGTGTAATGAAAAATATTAAAAAGGGTATAATTATTTAATAATATATTTCATAAAATGTCATGGTCTTACATTATACCCCCATTAATGTATTTTTTCATGAAAATTTTCACAATTTTAGTAACAAAACAAGATGATTTTTCTCATTACATCCTCAGGATCAGATTTAAATTAAGCAAGCTGGTAGTTTCAACACAAAAAAAAATTACTATGTTAGTTATCTGGTTTTATTGAAAATTCACTGTATGAGGCATAATCTCCACTTTTTATTCCTCATATGAAATATAAATCTCCAAAGGTATGACCTCCCAGTTTAATACCTGTGATGGATCATGGATGTACTTCCTCAAGAGAGCTACAAGGAACAAATCAAGTTATAGAGAGAGGTATAGTGGAAGCACCAAATGACGAGCTATAGTATAGTTATGATGAATAATTTCAAAGGTAATCATATTGTTGTTGATTTTAAATTCTTTCATCTATATATAATTTCACACAAACACCATCTCACCAACGTAAAATCTTATAACGCATTAAAGATGATTCATTCAATATTTATCAACATTTTTACCCCATTATGTGATGCTAAATGTAACTAAAAATATATATTATCTCATCATCTCACTTTGTTCCTACTTTCATTTTTTATGCAATATTATTCCAATACATTTATAATGCCCAGGTTGTTCTATAATGGGCTTCATATGTATCCATCAGAATACTCGAATGAATGATATTTCAGAAAGAAAAATCAACAAGAGGAAATTATTAATTCAAACATAGATTGAAATACATATTATAAGATATTATCTTATCCTCTAGGGATTGAATTGTTATCTAAGACTAACTATCATTTGAGGAGGATTCATGGTGCTAAAACTATACTCTATATCATGATCTTGCTAAACAATTTGCTAAATTTTTGAGGTAATATTGATATACTGATTATATACGATGGAACATGACACCATATACAACCATACAAGTTCCTATGTTTATATTATTTAAATTTGTTCTAGATAGAAACATTCTCTAATAGAAACGAAGTGTGCTGACATCATAAATTTATTGAATACAACACATAGTTACATCATCATAAATGATAAGATAAACCCTAAATTCTATAAATACCATTTATATCATTCCTCCAATATTTAAAGTCACTAAACCTTAAATAACGTTGTATCTTAAAAATATATAAGACCAAATATTTATATTTTAATAAATTATTCTGAAAATATGATTATGTCGGATAAAATAATATCATGTAAATCCATAACAATGGAGATAATAAATTTTATATTATGGATTTCCTTAAACACATAAACCCATGATGTTGTCCATAATTATTATGTTAATATTACTAGGAGTCATACACACATCCAACAGTTAATTCACCCTTTATTCCTTGTATACAATCTTATCATATACAAAAATACTTTCATTGGATTCATGGATTCATTTTTGTACCAATAAAATATAAAATTTTATTTCATTATTCTAGAATCCATTAAAAGGGATTTAATAAAAAATAATTTACAAATGGAATAACAATTAGATTTTCATAGGGCCTATTCATACAAAATTATACAAGAAAATACCAACTGAGGGTAGGATTACAATTCCTTAATTATCATGACTCACATCATCAATTGTGATTGAAAATTATTTCCCATTATAATATTTTTAGAGGTTTTTATGTTCTATCATCAACATTAACCATTGGACCGGGGAATGGGATCACATAATACTCAGACTCCTCAAACATGAAACACTGGAGTATTGGTTTTGGATTAGATTAGGTCCAATAATACCCTATGTCTTAAACTAGCCCATTAGTCACATTTTTTCTGGTATTGTATTAATCATTTTTCTTTTCACAGTTAAATTACCTCATGGTTTTTTTAATCAATTCCATTGATGCTTCATCCTCCATTTCTGCCATATAGATGGATGGAATTTCATTACATAGTTTGAGTCTATAGGCGTCCCGACCATACTATTCTTATAGAAACCATAATAATTGTGAGAATATTCAAATTCCACTTCTACCATTAGTGATCATTAAATTAATTATTTAAATCTACTAAATTATCTTCAATCCAAATCCTTTTGAAGACTTGATTTTATCCCACCAAAGAATCAATAAATACTTTATTTATGGATGATGATTAAACCATATTCATACATTGATATCATTTAAAATTATCATCATAAGTACCAATATATTCATCATCATTGTTCATAATCTCAATGAATTACATCTCAATATTTGTTCATAGAATGTGAGTGATGTATATATTAGGAAATATATGATAACTATATTTCATGATTGTATTTTATGGTGTCTTAAAAATAGAAATTTATATATTTAAATTATTAATCATTGGAATCCTTGGACTATTTGACTTTTTTTTTGTTTTTTATGGATATTAAAAATAGATAATATGGAATTCCATAAAATTTTATGAATTTTGGAGTGAAAAGAAACATCATTCCATGTGCTTCAGTCTAGTCGTGACAAAATATTTTTGATGGTGGAGCAAACATGAGAATGGGAATAGAATGTTTCCACATATTGTATTTCATTATACCATATGAGTTACTAGGGATATCATTACCATTAAGGACAATTCCTTATGCCATTACACACTATGAACTAAAATTACACATCATATAAACTATAAATGACATGAAAGATTATGACAAATATTGGTACACAAAAATTGAAACTAATATGTATTACATGTTTTTTAACAATACACATTATGGAAGTTTAGGGAATAAAATAAAATAAAATATTTGATATCTGAATTATGGTCGTGATTTTGGCCAAAATACTTATAAATAACACCCTAAATGGAATATTGGGAGACATTTAGAGAGTAAGAGTTTTAATTTATGTAATCCTTACTGGATAACACTTATTATAGATCCCTACTCCGTATTTTCTATAGAATTTTTCTTATTCACCTTTTCACACTATTATGGATAGAATGAGTTGGTGATTTATTTTTTTTAAAGAGTGAGTGATGAATGGGGATTGACTAGAAGAGATATTCTATTTTTTATTTTAATTTATTTTGGGATTTCATGTTTTGTCTTCATTGCGGTCATTTTGATGATTAATCTTAGATAAACCTTGTGATCATGGATATGAAGTGGGTTTTTATTTCCTTCCATCTATGAGAATGACCATGGAATGATTTTATTGAATTCATTTATTTAATTTGAGTTCTAGGGTTTATAATTCCTTTATATCCATAGGGATTTCTTCTTCCCAATGTTTAAACAAGGATTCGGGTTACCCATTCCATCAAATCCAAAGTGCATGACCATGAGGAAAGTAATGATTTTGATAGATATTATTTTATAATATCATTTAACTTGAAATAACTAAATTTTGATGAGTGTGTAATTTATTTTCAAGTATATCAATCCTTGACATCCAAGGAACAAGTATTCCCCGCTGCGCAAGAATGTTTTTTTTATTTTCATATCCCATTTTATCCATTAATAACAGTCTTAATAGTTTAGATTCGATATTTTAAATTTATTTTTATTATATTTATTTGTTATTTAGTTAATATTTTGTTCAAAACTATATATGTGGGTTCAACCATGGAATTTCATGTACAATAATATGTTGTAGATTAGTGGTTTTTTTGTTTTTTTGTTTTAACATTATAAATTTGTTATCCCTTTTGGAATTAACTAATCTCAGTAGGCTATATATATCCCCATAAACTTATCCCATTATATATATATTCAATTTTTTATTATTCCATTGTTTTCATAATATTACTCCATCACTAATCTATGTACCAATCGAAGTGACACAATTCTAATATGACATTTTAATTCTAAAAACACTGAAGAACAAGAAATAAATTTTTGTTCGTACTTATAAATTTTATAGAGAGTAGTGGATAATAATAACCACTAAATGATAGTGGAAGTTTCTACCAGATGAAAAAAAAATATGTTTCCCCTAATTTTATCATTTGGACATTTATCCTGATGCATTTCATGATAAATTTGTGTGAGCATAACAAAAATATTTTTTATTCTTTATTTGATAACATTTGGATTATTTGGAGGACAATAATTGAATTTTCCAATGTTCATAACATGAACATATTTCTTTTCGGTTCCATATATTTTATAAAACAAAAAATCATAGTGTGAAAAACCAAAATCATTATGGATAACCTCATAATCATAAAAAATAATTTATTGGAAGTCAAAATCATGAATCATTATTATTAATTTATGAAAAATTAGTCTTATTTAAGGTAATTTATGGAAATTATTTAAATAAATCATTATTCTAAAATTTAGTTTATTATTATCAAAAGATTACCCCATAAGAGTATAAAATTAGGTGTGATGTAAGGCATATTATCATATACCTAGTGATGATGGATTTTAGCTAAGTGTGACCTTTTCAAAGTTATTATCCTTGTCTACCTATATACTAGAGACACATTAACTTGTTGTATCCAATAATTGATGTAATTTACTCAAATCCACTGACTGTATACTTCCCCACAAATCTTGTATATTTCCATATACATAGATATATCTTTAGACGTATCCTTAGAGATATACCAAGATATATCCCTAGAAATATACATAGGAATATCCTAGGGGATCTCACAGAAACATTTCTTTTCTTAATTTATAATGTATTACTACACATTTCCTCTGATAAAAACTATAGAAAACTAGTTTTTCAAATATAAATATAACATATTTTTAGATTACTATTTATTACATTTCTTAAGCACATTCCTAAAGACATTTATAGTTTAGTGTCTTTGGAGAAAATAACCACAATTATCTTATTTCATGAATGATCTTTAACATCTCCCACAATAATATTATCAGATAATACTCCTCTTAGGAATAGCCTACCTATTACATTCATCATAACATGTAAAAATAATCCTAAAAAAACTGAGCTCTGATATTAAGTGAAAAAATAAAAGATATTAATCTATACCCATATGAAATCATAAGATTAAAATACTGATATGTGATCATGAACAAAACATAATATGTTCATTCCTGAACTTTCATAGAATGTTACTATGAGTCATGGAATAAAACTGTATCATTTAAAAAAATGGCCCATATGTGTGGTAAATTATCATAAATAAAAACATCACCTTAATCTCATTTCATAAAAGTATAGAACAATCAAAAATATAGAATCCACATTTATATATCAATGTTAACTGCCAAGACCAACAACATAGTGGATCCGGACTTAACACATATTTCTCATTGAGGACCAGGATAGACCTATTTCCAATAGTGTATTTGGAACCACTAATTTCTAATAGTAGAGGAATCCTTTCAAATTTTTACCATTATTATATCATGATATATAAAGAATTATCTAATTAATATGAGGGAGTAATATGTTGAACCAATATCATAATGAAACCCACACTTATATATTCTTTACTGTGATAACATATTCAACATATAATCACAAAATTATCCATGAAAATAAAATAGGATTCATAATCATTTCACTAATTTACCATATCCTAAGAATGGAAAAAATGGATTCATAATCATTTCATAAACATAAACGTTAATTGTACAAAGAAATATTACAGATGTAATTATTAGATATTTTCCCCGATAAATAATATTTGACATCAATGGATGACATATTTGTTAAATTTTTTAATTGTCTATTTGAATATTTCTTATGTAATATAGCCTTTTCAAATTTGAAAGAAACTTTCTAAACGATAAAATGTATTAAAAAATTTGTCAAAAATATTCATGGATACTTAATATAAAATATTTATAAATATTTTCACCATTTATTCATGAAAATATCATTTAAATTTTTAAATTTTTAAAACTAAATGATCATAGAAATTTGAGATATCGTTTTAATTGAAAATAATCAATGTAAAATATAAATTATGATTTATAAAAAAATCATGATGGTACAAAATAATGATCATGAAAAAATTTAAAACATTGATTTGGTTCACCTTTTTAGTAAAATACAAATAGAAATTATTTTGAAAAATACAAAAAGTTCCTTTAAAAATTTTCCTAAATGGTCAAACATGGGTAAAAAATTGATTATTATAATTTATTCACTAGATAAAAATATTTATGAATTTCATTTATAGAACATGTTTTTTTGAAGGAAAATGTTGTTCATATAAAGGGATAAATGAATTTATTTTTATTTAAAATTTTTTTTTTGACACATGAATACATAAAAAGATTAAAATGAATGTACCCCATCTATTTCGTAAAAATAACAATTTTAGATGATATTTTATTAGTTTCTTGAGAAATGGATCTTAATAATTCATCACTGAAGTCATAAATATAAATAAATCTAATAAAGGGTGAGATTGCAATTTAAAAACCATACCATGGCGGTAAATTTTTAACCATAATCTGCATGAATGATAAATACTAAAATAGATATGGAAATACTAATAAATTCCAAGAGAATAATCACATTATGAATTCATAAAAAATATATACATCATATAAATGAAACACCTGGTGAATATGGGAAGTGACTCATTGAAAATAAAATTGGGATGAAAATATATTACATTATGTCTCAACATCCATCTTATATGATAGAACACCATTTATAATAAATATAAAATTTCTATAAATATATTATAGAGGAATAATAATTTATATCATATCATATATTATTTACTTATTTCTATTTTTTACCGTTCTATGACCAATTCTATTCTGAATTCACATTTTGGTAAATAACTAATTGTATTCATCGTATGCTTCAATTTGTTGTTTTCTACTCTTAATTTAACAATGGTTAAATAATATTACAAATTTTATCAATTTTATTAATATCATATATATTAAATACAATTGTATTTAAAATAATCCACAAAATATAGACATATAAAATTAAATACCTCATTCATAGAGATGATAAGTTGTACGTATGTCTGAAATCTTGCTTCATTATACATTCAATAAAAAATAAAAAATAAAAAAATTTATATTAGAATACAAAATTAATTTTTATATCATATATATCCCACATATTAATTAAATCCATCCTTATTAACATCCATGTAATGTATGAACATATCACAATCGATTTGAATGGTATTAGCCCACTGTATACTAGAAATATGTAATCCTATTGACACGAAATGGAAGGTAGGAGAAAACATTAGATATAATGATTAAATAGGAATATTAAAATCCTAAATATGATTTTTAGAAATTAATTCCATCTTTATATCTATATGGGATAGGTGGGGATGGAAAGTGATTAGCATTGAACCTTGAGGTGGTTGTCTTCCATATGCATGAATAATGAATTTCATCCCATTTGATAGAAGAAGATATATGTTTATGTAATGAGTTTTACATAATAACATATAATTATATATATGATACTGTGATTATTATTTTAGTTTTTTTAAATAATAATTTAAGGATCTAGTGTATGAATGAATATAAAATACTCAATTTGGGACATTGCGTCTTCTTCAAACAACTTCACTTGGGTTAAAAAATAGGATAATTATGATTGATGTATTACTAATATAAGATTAGATGAGGGAATTAAAGGAGTAATTTTGTAATCTATTAACCAAAAAATGGTATTGGATTTTTGAATAGGAGAGTAGAGGGGGTGGCAGTTTATAAGTGAGGTGAGATGCACACTTGTAATATTTGAAGATAAAAGGGTGTTCCAATGTTTTTCATTATCCACATAGAACCAAATTTTTTTATTATCTATAATATAACATAAAACCTCTATATATTGTCAACAAATTACAATATTTTCATTTTCTGGTTTATTATAACCTTTATTTATTTATTTTATCACCTTGGTAAACTCATTTTTTACGTCACCACATTAAATAGATTTTGGAGTTTATACTATTAAGTATGGATAGAAATTAGGATGAGGACAATATAAAATATTAATTATGATGATTAAAAATATGGAATCCATTTATTCAACCTCCGTTAATTTATATGGAAAATTAAAAATTAAAAATAATTTAGAATAAATGATGAGAAAGAACTTTTCCAAAAAAGCAAATCTTTAAATTTTTTAGGTTTTTATATAAAATTTAAAAATTAAATTTATTACATTAAAAAAATTGGTTTATTATATATATAATTGATCTAATTTAACATTTTAAACTTATTATTAATTTATAAATATCTAAAAATACTTTAAAATGTTTTAAATTCATTAATAAGAATGATAATTCTTAATAAAAATCAATATGTTTACTATTAATTGAAAAATATATCTTCTTATAAAATTATTAAAAATTCACCATCATATTATTTTTAAAATATAATTTCAAATTAATTTATAATATTAAGATAAATTTTCTAAAAGTGGAAAAAAATAAATTAAATATGAGTGTGAAAAAGTTAAAAAACTTCTTTATAGGAAAATATGGTTTTAAACATAAATGTGAATTTTTTTATCTATTGTGTAGAGAAAACATATATGATTAATGGAAAACATTCTATCGAATATATAATATTTAAATATGGTAAAATCATTCAAAAAAATGAATTTTTAAATTTATGGAGGTAGTTTTTTTGGTGTGAATAATAATTGTTTTTTAGAAAATTATTTCTTTATTTTCAAATAGATTTAATTTTTGGTTATAATTAATTTTTAACCAAGAAATGAAATTCATATAAATTCATAAGCTATATATATTAATAATTTATTTAATCATATTAATGAATTCTGTTTATAGGTTTGGGTGACAAATACAACTTAAAAAATAATATTTTAATATTATATCACATTTCTTTAAAACAATGGGCTTCATGTAAAAAAAGAATAAGAAATTTTTTCATGAAATACAAAATTTTAAAAAGATTATATTTATTGGAAAAATATATTTTTTTAAAAATCATGGTGTTTTAAATAGTTCCTTACATCAGATACCTCCCAAGAAAATTTCCTTGGTTATTTAATACAAACTATGAGTGATGGATAAGAATAGTGGTCACTTGAAAAGCTATCCAATGAGATACCTTCAAGAATATCGACATCATAGGAGATAAAACACATCCAATAGAGGAACAAGGTGAAAAATAATGAAACAAAAAAAAACTATCTACCAAAAACACATGTGGGAGAACCGTCTGAACAAGTTCATGTCCACAAACAATACATCAACTAAGTGAAAATAATCTCATATGGCATATAATAGTCCAAAAACACAAAAACAAAATATAAAAAATACAAGATAAAAATTAAAAAACAATGTATAAATAAAACAAATATATGAACCATATTCCAATGTACTCTTCTCCACACCACATTTACAGCAAAGGATATGATCATAAGGAATATCATGCTTGTGAAATACATTCTCTTAGTGGTCCAATATCACCAAACTCATCTCCGTGATTGTTTAATCAATATCATGATTAATCTCACCCCAATTGAAGAAATTAGAGTCTTTTTATTGATATATGAGAAGCTAAAGTACATGTAATAAAATATAAATCTTACTAATCATGAGGGTATGTTTTTTAAGATATCAAATGAATACAACATGAATCAATTATTTGGAATTTCTAAAAACACCAAAAATATATATTACTTCCATGTCAAAACTCTCTCTACATATGATTAGGATTCACCTTCAGAAAATCATTATTACCAACATAAATATCCAAAGATAACTTCTATAGAAAAAAATAATACTTATGATGATACACCACTCCATTAATCATCTCACGAATCACCTAATACATCTATGTCATTCTATATAAATGTTTTGGTATCAAAATTATAGGCTCTACCACCATAGTGTTGCACGAAAATGAATGAAATAGTAGACATTAAAAATCTTCAAAGTGTTTCATTCCAATCTAAGAGGGGAAATTATTATTTTAACAAATATAATCAAAATAACGTTCATCTTCAATGAAAATTGAATATATTGGACACAATAATTAGAAATTTCCTCAAGAGTATAAATAGTTCTATCTTTATGACTGTCTGTATATTAAATGAATGTCTATATAGGGAATATTTTAGGGAAAAAAATAATAGAGAAAACTCAACCCCTGATGGTAAAATGAAGATCAAAATTAAAGATAATCATCCTAGGGAATCTAAAGTGTATCACTATATCTTTCATACACTTCCTCAGCACAACCTCAAATAATATCAACTCCAATATTTCTATACAGTCATTTTTGTTTCATCAAACATTTCACTGTAATTCATAACACAAAAAATCCTCCATGAGATCATGCTAAACATGTGATGAAATTCATAAATATTTTCTAAAACATCTATTTAGAAGCATCTAACATGTAGAGAAAACCACTGAGAACATGGTTCTTAACCTTCACCATTGTGTAGACCAACCATAGAGACACAAAATCATAACCTGGATGATTCAATCCATGTTTCCAATACTGCCCATAAATGGCATGATATAAATTTATCATGAAATGATGTACTACTAATTGTTTTGAATAAAACTCATGGAGAACTACCTCATACATCGAGAAATTGATTAATAGCCTCGCAAAGAAAAATTCACTATTTTCTTCATCTTTAGAAAAATAATTTTTGGATCACTAATGCTGATGATGTCTCTTTAGGTGTCCACTTGAAATTCCCCCATCTAGTGGACCTCCACTTACTACACCAAATTTGACTATAGTTTCATTTGAAATAGGAAACCATTTTCACAATCATCTCCCTTATCAAAATATATTATTGATAGATCCATCGTTACTCTTTAAGAGTATCTAAATATATTATCAACATGAATACATGGATTCTTGATTAGCATATCACCTATAAAATTTCCCTTTATTAATGTATATAATGTGTTAATTTTAAAATATATTAATAATTACATGCACCATATCAATATTAATCACAATTCATATTGGGAGCACACATAAATAAGGATTTTATTTTTAGTAAAACAATATATTTCTCACCAATGAGGTAATATCAAAACAACATCATGGAATACATTATGTCTTTCACTATGAATTCATGGGTAGAATTGTAATACTAATCTAGATGTAACTAAAATTACCCCTAAGGAAAAAAAGTAATATCTAATATATTAGAACACATCCCAATACTAAAAATGAGGAATCACCAAAAACCATGAACTAAACTCCTCATTCAATTAAATTATTAATTTAGGTGATGAAAAAATTATCCTTTAGGAACATGCAAAATTTTATATAGTAAACAGTTCATGTGAATCCCTAATAGTTTTTGGTCAAGGTTGTCGGTGGAGTTAAAACAATAGGGGAATCAGCTATGGACCCCCATATTAGATAATTAGACCATGGAAAATCTCCAGAACTATATATGGTTGGTGTATTCCTATAGAATTAAAACCTCATTCTTTAGATTATCACTAGCTACACCATTCTAGGGCATGACATAATCCAAGAATTAAATTTCATGTGACAAAAAATTTCACTTTGATAGCTTCCCCATAAAATTTTGATGATGTGGAAAATGTAATATGTCACACATATACTCTATGTTCTCCTCCTCAATCATAGAGTACAAAAAAATGATTATGAAAAAATAAACCCTTAACAAATCAAGAAAATAACTATTTTTTTTCATAAAACCATTGAAGATGGATAGAGTAGGTATGGCATTGAATAGAATAAAAATGAATATGCATTAACCATTATGAAATCAGAAGATGGTCATTAAAATATACTATTATTTTTTCCATATCTGATGAAATCCCAACAATAGATCTATAATAGAGAAACAAAAATATCTATTCAGTTGATTGAATAAATCATCAATCAATATAAGTGGATAATAGTCCTTCACATATGATGAGATAAAGTGATGATAACTAGTACATTGATGTAGACTACCATCAATCAACTAAGATATCAAAACAAGAACACCCCAAATGGATATTCATGAATGTTCAAAACATTACTACAAAATATCATTTATTTGTACCAAAAAATTTTAAAAAATATATGCAACCAATATATATTTATATATATTCATCGGCATCATATAAGAATGTATTAGAAGTTATATTCTGAACATGATCCCTTTTTAAAGGGTAAGGTCAAAACATATTTATGTAAGAAATTTGGGAACTCTTCCAAAACCCTAGGAAAAACAATTGGATGTACCTATTAATAAAATATTTTCAACTTGGACATTAAGGAAGAAAATGATAAGGAATTCCTATGAATAATCCATTAGAATTTATCTCTAATGAATATAGGAGGATCTCTATTAACATCACAGAACAAAATATATCTCCTAATGAAATTCCCAATTTCCTACACGAATTACAACCATTCCATGATTAGGATTATGTCATATGGATTTATCTAAAATCATACCAATTATTTCCTATAGTTTTTTTATACCATAACCAAACCACTATCTCTATAAACATCATAATGATAATCTCAACCATCTATTTCTATAGTCCAGACTAAGGGATTAGGAATCCTCTCTACCTCTTGTCCCATTGAATGGACTGTGGTAGTTAGTATGAATGTGTGTGTATCTCCAGAGTCAAAAACATCAGGCACCAAATTTGAAAATAATCCTAGAGTATAAAAAAAATATGTATGGATCTTATAGAGTAGACAACTCTAAATCATGCATTGGACTATGATATATTCACATACCTCTATAACAATAATATTGACCAAATCCTTTGTCATAATCTTCAATCTCTTTATAGGGGGAATCATGGGGATATACTCCAACTGCCTTTAATCCTTTATTCTGATCAAACACTAGAGAACCATAAATTCCACATTATGTGATCATAAAATAGTTGAGGAACCTAAATTATGACACATTCTTCATTCATTATATATACAAAAGTTGGGAACACTTATAATTTATAACCATATCCTCCACACAAATACCATGTGTTGGATCCAATGATATGGCCATAGGAACTTCCTCCCTAAATAAAATGATACGATGAGGGCTAGTCCCTACCCCAATCTATCTAAAATACGTTTTTAGTATGAAATTTGGAACCCAAAACCATACTTATACTATCCATATAATCCAAAAGACACTGCTCTCTAGATGATTTGGTAATGCAAAACATCCTCTAAATAACCTCTTCTCTTTATAGATCCTTGAGATACATTGAAAACATAAATGGAGTGACCATTCTCCAGGAATAAGAATTGAATGCCTCATAAAATGAGTAAAAATAGACTCCTTATCTAGAAAATGGTATAAATCATAATAGATAACTATCCATAAATGATCCTTGAATTTACTAAATTTTTAAACTCTTCTATCAATGGGTGATATTCTCCTAGTGAATGGCAACATATTTGTTCAATTAATGAATCTCCATGAAAAAATAGCCTCTCAAATTATCCAATTATACTTCTGACTCCTCATGATCCCTACAGAATATGAATTACCACTAACATGATTATCCATAAAGTATCATAAAAAGGAACATTTTACCCTTCCTCATAAGGATAGAATTGAAGAAAATATCCACCAATTCTAACCAATCCTCTATCATTGAGTCTACAATGTATCTCTCATACCTCTACTTACTCTAGTGCTAAAAATATCATAATGTACTCCTCCACATGCCATCATCGTCAACCTCCACAATGTGATGATGTACTATAACATACTTACAAAAATTATCAATGTGAACCCAACGAGGATTCCATATTATAGTTTTTTCTATAAAAAAAACTATTAAGTACTCATAGACACATAAAATGTAATATTGAAGATTCATTTATTTATTTATGGTTATAGATGATGGAAATTATAGTGTTTATAATTTGGAATGGTTGAGAAGTACACTGGTTAGCAGGGTCATGACCATCTATCCCCAAAGATACACCTCCTTGTATGGAAATGAGAAAAGGGAGATAATGATTCTCGAAGTTTACCACAATTTTGTTACAGTTGTAGACATGCACTGAGGGTATTATATTCACATAGATAGGAGGAATTCCTATATAATAGTGAATAATGTGATGTAAAATATTTGAATAACCAAAAAATAACACTCATAATAATATAATAAATATCCCAAAAACATTTATGTAATTACACACAACAATGAAACTGTAAAAGAAACTTCAAGGAAAAAATGACAAACTCATGAGTGACCATAATTCCCAAACAACTTCCAATCATCCATAAGGGACTAATTTCTATCCAAAATACCAACTATCACATGTGTAATTGAAAATGGTATTTATTAATACATAGGGTAACAATTACAAGTATACTTTGGAGGATCCTTTCTAGAGACTCTCTTGAAAAAGATATAAAATGAATACTAAATCCTAGTGAATAAGCAGTAAAACTAAGTCATCTCATAAGAATCTAAATTATATTACTATAATCTCCATGGACATGTCTCTCCAACTATTTCATACATTATATAATATAATATAATATTAAAATATGGTACCATGCATATACTTCTCCACTTATTTACTACTCCTCCCTAATGTTGTAAGTCTAGTGACAACTCTATAGAAAATTATTATACCCAAAACAACTACTATAATGTATTATATAATTCACTTTATTTATAAAATCATCAAATTGTCACATAACATTTAGCATTTTCATCACAACATCTCATCCTTTCCTAATTAATGTTATTATATTTACGGAGTAGTTTAAAGAAACCATGACATCCAGTCTATCATATATTATAGGTTAATCCCAAAAATACCATACATGTCATGCCTCTAAAAATTTATAGGATACTATATCTAACAATAAATGTTTGTAAAATAATGATAAATTTTTACATCTGTCTACAAAACAATATTAGAAATGTAACCATAGTTCATAGTTCCACATTACTGTACTAAGAGGAGAGAGAAGGGTCATAGGGGGTACTCAGGATTCTATTCCTTGAAATCCCAAATATAGGAGAACACACCATATCATAGTCTATGTAGTACCTCCGATTTCTTGTATGTAACCCTTTCATTATTCTTTTAATGTTTTTAAAGATAAGGGTGATGAATGGGAGAGTCGGGAGAACTTCAAATGAAGTTTTCAGGAAAATGGGAAGTCGCACGGACGACACGCGATTTGTCTAAACCTTTTGGTAAAACCGTGCGTAGTTGGTCTTGGATGTAGTAGCTTCCGCAAGGGCGGTGTACGGTTTGTCTAACCATGCGGCCAAAACATGTTTGGAGTGTCTGCCAAGGTAGTGACTAATGCATGGTTAGTGCACGTTTTGTCTAACCGTGCGGGAAAACCGTGCTTCCACATAAATAAGTTCCTATAAAGGTGGATCTCATGCGTTTTTGCCTATAAGTGGATAGTTTTTCCTCCTAAGTGGACCTAACTCTGGATTTATCTTCTCCTAAGGTCAAAGAGGTTTCTCCCATCGTTTCGGAGGCAATCCGGAGGCTTCCAATGGAAAATCAAAGTCAGATTCCTGAGGTATGTGATCGTTCTTCATCGTTCATGATCGGTTTTTTAGATCATCTTAGATCTACTTCTCCTTGTCTCTTGGTTTCTTAGATCTATGCCTGTTATGGATTTATCTAAGTGTATGGATGCCAAATATGATGATAATTGGTCATGATCTTTCTAGGAGAAGATATCTAAGGATAGTTTTGAAGAATCAACCCGGTTTTCCAATGCATTCTCCGTTTGTTAGGGTTTTCGTCAAAAGCATTGAGGTAGGAGGCTTCACTCTTGTCTCCTCCTATTAGAAATGATTTTCTTAGTTTAAAATTGGTTTATTTGAATGGTTTTGATTGTTAAATTCAAGGAATAAATCTTCTATAGTGATGATTTATGGTTTCGATGTAATTGAGAAATCATGGTGAATTGTTGTGCAAAGTGATTTGGCTTCATGAATTCAAAATGTTGATATTAAATTATGGGTTTACTGAAGTTGTAAAAGGTTTGATGAAAAATGTGTTTTAAATAAAAAAGGTGTTTTATTTAAGTGGTTTGATATTGAAATGGCTTTGATGGAATTGGTTTTCAATAAAAAGGGAGTTTTATTGAAATGGTTTGGAATTGAAATGGTTTTGATGGAAATGGTTTTCAATAAAAAGTTGTTTTTGTTGAAAGGGTGATTTGGCATGATTGATGGGAAGATGTGGTGTGTATTCATATTTCATTCTTGAAGGATAGGGGTTAGGATTCACCCCCATCAGTGTTGGTTTGGATAAGGGTTAGGGCTCTCCCCTGTCAAACATTCATATTGCATTCAGGACTGATAAGGGTTAGGGGTCTCCCCCATCAGTGTTGGGAAGGATAAGGGTTAGGGCTCTCCCCCATCAATCATTCATGTGCATTTGGGTTGGATAAGGGTAAGAAGCCTCCCCCATCATGGTTGGGATGGATAAGCGTTAGGTATTTTCCCCTCTTCTAGGTAGAATTCATGGTTTGTTGCATGGGTTGTGGAATGGTTTGGGTGTGCCAAAAAGGAATGTTTGTGAAATTCTTATAAAGGGTGTTTGGTGATTTTTCTAGAAAAATAACTTTCTGGAAAATTGGTTTAAATTTATTTTGGAATTCCTTTTGTTATGAATGGATTTGGAAACTTTTTTATATTTTGTTATAAACTGATTTTGAGAAAATGTTTTATATAAACCGGTATTTATATAAATGTTTCTAACCTTACTATCCTAGTGGCATGAGTAGAGAAGTCATTGGGGAAACGAACTGAGTTTTATACTCAATCCGGCTTTGACAGTTTGGTGCTTTTGCAGATGTTGTATTTCAGGACACTTGTAAAGGTAAAGCATCTTATTGCTAGTGGCTCGTGGTGATGCATGGGAGATATTGTGGTGGTTGGAGATTATGGAGCGTGGAGTTGTTGTGTCTTTTGAGAGTCTTGATCTATTCATATGTTGTATACATTGATGCTTAGTTTGGACTTCAACTGTTGTGTACCTTGATGTAGTTTGATATAAATGAAGAGTTTATTGGTCTTTCATTTTTTCATGCATCATATAGTGAATGTTTGGTTATTCTGGGTTGGTATATGGGTTATTTCAAAAAGGGTAAATCATCACCCAACTTGTATTTGAAACCCTTTGCGATTTATTGCCAAAATTTGGCATCTTGGGATGTCGTTTAAGGCCTAATAATGACTCGTTGATCTCTCAAGCCAATGAGAATTTGCGGGTCATTACAAATGGTATCACCTTGTTCAGTCCTCGCCTAACAAAGTGGTCATCGATGTTCTTGGTCTTGGAGTTGAAATTAATTCTTTTCTATTCCCTAGGTCTAAATATTAGATAGGAGTAGGATTGTTGGAACATGAAATGTATAGCATAAAAGGACATAGCTAACCCGTTTATGTTTAAATTAAAGTTACCAAGGTTTTGGGTACTTAACATTTTTGGATACACTTATATAATGTTGGAAATATCATTATCATGGGTTTAGCCAATGAGATGAGAATGACTTGAATTATAAAGGAATTACGTCCCACTATGATTGCATATCTTATTGTGAGGAATGATTTATGATTTTGGAATAGTGCGAATTTATGAAAAAAAATGGAGAGATTGTTTTCAACTGAATGGTTTTGAAAACAGGGTATTTGGTGTATTTTGAAAATAAGTTGATTTTCAAAAATCATGTTGAATGTTTTCAAAAATGATTGAAAATGGAAAAACGGATGTTTTGGAAAACAATTTTGTGATAATTGATGTGATAGAATTTGGAACACTAATCTATCTGTTGCTAGAGTGTGAGATTGACGAGGTTTGTTGTTGATTTAGAAAATGGAACTAGGTAGGTGTCGTAGAGACCAACTAGAGGTGGCCAATGAGAATATGGTTGGACCTGGGCCCCAGTTGAACTAGTAGTTAGTCCAGAGCATAGTGATTGCATTCCAAGTTATGGGAAGTGTGAATAGAGAGGAATAGCCAAAACATGTTGCTTATGTGGATTAGTTTTAAAAGAAGGATCCACCTGTCTTTAGGCGTGATTCGGACCCGGCATGGGCTGAGGCGTGACTGTCCAGAATGAAAAGAATTTACGAATTCTTGGGGACACAAGTAGAGATGAAAGTGAATCTAGAAATGTATAAGCTATAGTATCTTTCTCTTTAGTGGTGGGATTTGGTAGTCCAAGTGGGAATGGACCAGGGTATGACGTGGGAAGGCTTTGAGGAATTGTTTAATAAAAAGTTCTACCCACATACGTTCAGAATTCTGCGCACAAATAATTTCTTCAATCTGAATAAAGATCATATGTCTGTGATGGAGTATGCAACTATGTTTATGAGCTTAGTTCGGTTTTCACCTGAGGTGGTGAGTAGCACATCGTTGAAGGAAAGGATATTCGAAGTGGGGTTAAGGCAAGAGATCTGCTCCAAAATAGCAGTGTTGTGTATCTGTTATCACACAGAGATGGTGAATCAATCATCAGTGGCTCAACGGGGTCTGTTGGGAGCTTCGGGCAGAGAAAGCATGGTGGTACCCATGGGGAATAGTGGGAGCTTTGGTTTTGAAACTTCAAACTCCTCTTAGTGAAAGATAATGTCATGCCTTAGTGTGTAGAGAGTTTTATATAAATTCTGATGGAGTTGAGTTGAAATGGGACTTTACCATGTTGGATATGGATGTCTATGATGTAATCCTGGGTATGGATTGGTTGAAAATATTTAAGGCTCACATCGACAGTTATAAGAGAAAAGTTAGTTTCAAGACTGAGGACGACATCGTCCATCTCTTCAGAGGAGAGAGTATGGTAAAGAAAGATGAAAAGAACATGTTGGAACCAATGGTGAGAATGGTCTCTAACAAGTTGGAAGTATTGACATTGGCCTCAATAGATGAAATTGATGAAAATAGTTTTCCAACTGTGGAGGATCAATTTCCAGATGTCTTTCCCAACAACTTCTCAAGGATACCACCTCTAATGGAAGTGGAGTTTATGATTTATGTCTTTATAGGGACCGGTCCTATTTCCCTTCCCTATTATAGGATGGCACCAATAGAGTTACGGGAATTGAAAGTGCAGTTAGAGGAGCTAGAAAGAAAGGGTTTCATTAGACCAAGTACTTGTCTATGGGTAGCACTAGTGTTGTTTGTGAATAAGGCAGATGGAACTCTTCGGCTGTGTGTTGATTATCATAAGTTAAAATAAGTTATGATAAAGAATAGATATCAACTTCCACGCATTGATTATCTGTTCGATCAATTAAGAGGAGCTCAGTGGTTTTCTAAGATTGACTTGCGATCAAGATATCACCAATTACGAGTTCGGAAGGAGGATATTCCAAAGACAGCTTTCAGAAGTAGATATGTACATTAAGAATAGGTATTCGTGCCTTTCGGTATAATGAATGCACCAGTGGTATTCATGGATTTGATGAATCCGATATTTCAACGATATCTGGATTCTTTTGTTATGGTCATTATGTACTAAATTTTGGTCTATTCAAAGACAAGGGTTGATCATGAGGTGTATCTAGAAATAGTGTTAGAAATCTTGAGATTACATAATTTGTTTGCCAAATTATCATAGTGTGATTTTGGATACAGGAAGTATGTTTCCTTGGCCACATCATTTCTAAGAAAGGTGTTTCGGTTGATCCTGAAAAGATAGAAGCTATTATCTCTTGGTAGCCACCAAAGAATGTATTCGAGATATGAAGGTTTCTTGGTCTAGCTAGTTACTACCGATGCTTTGTGCATGATTTCTCATGACTAGCTTCACCAATGAAAGCTATGACTAAGAAGAATGCTCTCTTCCAATGGATGGAAGAATGTCATAAATATTTTGAGGAACTGAAAGTTTGGTTTACATCAGCACCTATGTTGATTTTTACAAAATCAGGACAGGGGTATGTGGTGTATTGTGATGCTTTACGATCAGGTTTGGGTTGTGTTGTCATGCAAAGAGATCATTTGGTTGCTTATGGCTCAAGGAAGTTGAGGGTTCATGATAAGAATTACCCAACACATGATTTGGAGTTAGCTATAGATGTCAATGCATTGAAAACATGGAGACGTTGTCTCTTTGGTGAGAAATTCACTGTATTTATGGATCACAAAATCTTGAAACACATTTTCTCATAGTGAGATTTAAATCTAAGGCAAAGGAGATTGATGGAGTATATCTAGATGCTTGAAATTGACTTGATTTACACACCAGGAAAAGGAAATTCGGTGGCATATGCATTTAGTACAAAGTCATATGCTAAGTTAGCAAAATTAGCTTCAGATGAATGGATGTTGATGTCGGTCTTAGCCAACATTCATGTGGAATGTGAAGACCGAGGTGATGTTGCTATTTTCTTTTCAGCTACACTTGTTTCTAATTTAGTAAAGATGATCCAATAAGCAAAAAAAACCTAATTCAGAATGTCTGGTTGTAAGATCAAAACTCAATGGTGGGGAGACCATTAATGGCTGGAAACTTGGTGGGGGTTCAGTTTTGTGTTTCAGAGATCAGATGTTTGTAACTATGACTTGTCAGGAACAACTCCATCATGCTTACCACCATTCAATATGGGCCATACACCCAGGTACACAGAGGATGTATAAGGCGTTGAAGGTGCAGTTTTGGTGGAGCAGCATGAAAAGGAAGGTGGCCGAGTTCATCTAGTGGTGTTTAACTTGTCATCAGGTTAAAGCAGAGCATTAGAGACCAGCTGGTATGTTAAAATCATTACCTATACTAGTGTGGAAATGGGATCAGATAGCAATGGATTTTGTTACAGGTCTTCTAAGAATGGTCTGGACACACTATGCCATATGGGTGATAGTGGATCATCTAACCAAGTAAGTCCATTCCATCCTTATTCGTAAAACTCATACAGTGGAAGATATTTCAAAAATATATTTTCGAGAAGTGGTAAAGAGGCCTGGTGTACCGGTGTCTTTAGTCTTAGATAGAGATCTGAGGTTCACATCTCGTTTATGGAAATCATTACAGTAAGTCCTTGGGACTCAGTTGATGATGAGCACAGCGTATCATCCTTAGACGGATGGGAAATCCGAGAGGACGATAAAAACGTTTGAAGACATGTTGTGGGCTTTTTCTAATAGATTTTGGTGGATCATTTGAGGATCATATACCCATAGTGGAGTTCTCATACAATAACAGCTATCAAGACTCGATACGCATGGCTCCATTTGAAGCATTGTATGGGCATCCTTGTCATTCTCCACTATGCTGGGTGGAAACTGGTGAAACATCACTTGTCAGACCGATCCTTATCCAAGAAACAATGGAGAAGATTCAATTGATTAGAAAGAGGATGGAAACAGCTCAGAGTTGTCAGATATCATATTCAGATCACCTTCGAAGACCGTTTTCATTCTTCGTGGTTGATCATGTCTTCTTGATGATCTCTCCAAGGCTTGGACATCGTCGTTTCAGGATGTAGGGAAAGTTTTCTCCTAGATACGTTGGCCCTTTTGAGATACTGGAATGGGTTGGAGAGGAGGAATATCGGTTGGCATTACCACCACAGTTTATTTTGGTTCATAATGTTTTCCATGTATCTTAGTTGAAAAAGTATAAGCCTTATCCCGACCATGTTATCAGATGGGATCACATTGACCTAGAGCTGGATGCTTCATTGATACATATCCGAGTATGGATTGTGGATAGGAAAGAGAAAGTCTTGCATGGAAATATTATCATTCTAGTGTGGGTTTTATGGTAGCATGGTCTGATTTAGGAAGAGAGTTGGGAACGTGAGAAATAAATGAAAGAGCAGTGGCAAGAACTCTTTCAGTTGGGTGAATTTTTTCTACTTTCCAAGGACAGAAAAACCAATGGTGGGGAGAATGTAGTACCCCTAGTTTCTGGTATGTAAATTTTTCTTGATGCTTTTAATGGTTATAAAGTTAAGGGCGATGAATGGGAGAGTTGGGAGAACATTAAATGATGTTTTTAGGCAAATGGGAAGTCGCACGGACAACGCACGGTTTGTCTAAACCATGCGGTAAAATCATGCGTAGTTGGCCTTGGTGGCAGTAGCTTCTGCACGGGCAGCACATAGTTTGTCTAACTGTGCGGCCAAACCATCTGTGGAGTGTCGGCCAAGGCAGTGGCTAATGCATGGTTAGTGCACTGTTTGTCTAACCGTGCGGGCAAACCATGTGGCCACTTAAATGAGATCCTATAAAGGTAGATCTCACGGATTTTTTCCATAAGAGGATTGTTTTTCCTCCTAAGAGGCCCTAACTCGGGATTTTTCTTCTCCTAAGGTTAAATAGGGTTCTCCCATTGTTTTGGAGGCAATATGAAGGCTTCTCTTGGCGAATCGAAGACGGATTCTTGAGGTATGTGATCATTCTTCATCGTTCTTGATCAATTTCATAGATCTACTTAGATCTACCTCTCCTCAAATCTCGGTTTCTTTGATCAACACCTGTTATGGGTAGATCTTTGCATATAGATGCCAAATATAATGAGATTTGGTCTTGATCTTCCTAGTATAAGAGATCTAAGGAAATTTTTGATGAATCAACCGGGTTTCCTGTGTTTTCTCGGTTTGTTAGGGTTTTCGTCAATACCTTTGAGGTAGGAGGCTCCACTCTCAACTCCTCTTGGTATAATTTATTGGCTTAGTTTCAAATTGGTTTATTTGAATGGTTTTGATTTTGAAAAGCACGGAACAAATCTTCTTTAATGATGATTTATGGTTTTGATGTAATTGTGAAATCTTGGTGAATTGTTGTGCAAAGTGATTTGGCTTCTTGAATTCAAAATTTTGATTTTAAATTATGGATTCGTTGAAGTTTTAAATGGTTTAACGAAAAATGGGTTTTTAATAAAAGGGGTGTTTTATTGAAATGGTTTGAGATTGAAATGACTTTGATGGAATTGGTATTTAATAGTAAGGGAGTTTTATTGAAATGGTTTGTAATTGAAATGGTTTGGCATTGAAAAGGGTTTTGATGGAAATGGTTTTCAATAAAAAGGTGTCTTATTGAAAGGGTGTTTTGGAATGATTGATGGGAAGATGTGATGTGTATTCATATTGCATTCGGGATGGATAATGGTTAGAAGTCTCCCCCATCAGTGTTGGGATGGATATGGGTTAGTGCTCTCACACGTCAAACATTCATATTGCAATCGAGATGGATATGGTTCAGGGGTCTCCCCCATCATTGTTGGGCGGGATAAGGGTTAGGGATCTCCCCTGTCAAGCATTTGTGTGCATTTGGGTTGGATAAGGGTAAAAAGTCTCCCACATCATGGTTTGGATGGATAAGGGTTAGGGCTTCTCCCCTCTTCCAGGTAGCATTCATTGTTGGTTTCATGGGTTGTGGAATGGTTTGGGTGTGCCAAAAAGGAATCTTTGTGAAATGGTTCTAAAGGGTGTTTGGTTATTTTTTTGGAAAAATAACTTGCTGGAAAATTGGTTTCAATTGCTTTCAGAATGACTTTGGTTATGAATGGTTTTAGAAACTTGTTTATATTTAGTTATAAACTGATTTTGAGAAAATGTTTTATACAAACTGTTCTTTATATAAATTTTTCTAACCTTTATGTCCTAGTGTTGTGAGTAGGGAATTCATTAGAGAAACCCACTGATTTTTATACTCACCCCTGCTTTGTCACTTTGGTGATTTTTTAGATGTTGTGTTTTGGGACACTGTTAAAGGTAAAGCATCTTATTGCAAGTGGCTCGTGGTGATACTTGGGAGATGTTGTGGAGCTTGGAGCTTTTGGAGCATGGAGTTGTTTTTTTTTTGAGAGTCTTGAGTTGTTCATCCACTGTGTTCTTTGATGCTTAGTTTGGACTTCCGCTTTTGTGTAACTTGATGTAGTTTCATATAAATGAAGTGTTTATTGGTCTTTCATTGGTTTATGCATCATGTAGTGAATGTTTGGGTATGTTGGGTTGGATTTTGGGTTTTTTCAAAAAGGGTAAATAGTCCCCCAACATTTATTTGAAACCCCTCGGCATTTATTGCGAGCCTTTGGAATCTTGGGGATGTCGCTTAAGGCCTAGTAATGACTCGTTGAGATATCATGCCAATGAGAATTGGAAGGCCGTTACAGTCGAATAGGTATCATTCACCCAAACGACATGGGTGTGGTATCACTTCAAAACATATAACATGAATTTTATAATATAACTCACTACATCATTATGGGGATTAACCCAATATTATCCTCAATTATAACTATAATCTATCAAACAACCAACTACCACCAATGGGAAATATGTAACATATAAAAAAATACATTCAAGGATATCTAGTTATTGAATTTTGTAATGTTAAATATTCATCATATGGTAATTTGTTCAGTATCGATTAAATAATATTATTACATAAAAATTTAAATATAAACAACGTTATTTCCATGCCCTCCATGTATAACCAACTAATTTAATGGTTCATCATTATTATAAACATTTTTTAAGTCAATAAGGGATGCCATGGGTTAGTCATATATTACTCATTATTATTCCATAATTTCAGGTACTACAGGACACATAGTAAATTATCCTAAAAGAGATTCATAAACTAATCACAACCATCTACCCCTTGTAGTGCGGAACAGACTGGATTTACACAAGAAACACAACCATATGAACTTTATAGAATTCAAATTAATAAGATATTATACCATATTTATGTAAAACCAAAAGCAGTCCTAACTTCAACCATTCCATCAATATTTGTTCCATTTTTAATTCTGTCATATATATAACCACAAATTTATCCCTCCATAATTGGTGTCAACTTTATAAACAATCCAATTCTATTCTTCAAATATATTTCTAAACCGTCATCCATACTAAGATATGATATAATCAAATATAAATGCTCATGTTAATGGAACACAAAATCAACAATGAAATAAACAAACAACGTTAATAGGGAATTTCGTCCCTAAAAACCAAGGTTCCAAGCATTAAAAGAAAATGGTTATACTCATCCCTAATCATTTATATTTATCAAACAACCTTTTAACTTTAATCTTTAATTGACTGATTAATTTATAAAAAGTTATATCCCTATAAACCTATATAATGAACTATGAAAAGATATTAATTTTTCAATGATTCTCTTACATATAACATTCAGTTTTTTCAAGCATTATGGATGAAATAGTCTATAATCATTCACCTATGTAAATATCAATAAAAATATATTACAAATTTATATTATGTATAGAATTACAATAAAATATGGAAGGGAAATTTTAATTTAATCATGTATTAGTAATTACATTGATTAACTTTAAATTTTATGAATAAATGTATTTAACTAACATGCCTCATTAATTACATGTCCAAAAATATTATCATATTCTCATTTGAATCCATTTTCTATAAATTAGCATGAAAAACTCAATAATTTTATACATTCTAATCAAATAAAAAACATACTCTAAAAGGATCAGGAAAAAATTATTCATGATCCTATAATTTGATGAACATATTATAAACGAAAATTATTATGTATTAAAATGGTGCATATAAAAGGAGTGAATCCCACCTTGATTATCCTGACCAACTAGGGGTGTGAAAAATCTACATTCCAAAAACTCCATAGAGATATCATTACAATAATCTCTCTCTTCATCAAGATATCTCCAACATTATTATCTTCCCTATATGTATCTAAGAAAACTAAACGGATATAACTAGTTTCTTGAAGGTAATAAATCCATTGAGGAAGAAAATTAAATGGAAAAATATTTTTTTTGGGAATTTTGGATTCTACCAAAAGCATTGAGTACAACTCGATTGAGATATAATTTTATTCATGGTTGGTTGTATGCATGATAGTATAAATTAGAGTGCATATTTGATCCGGATATACGATTCTAATTCCAATTTTATTATAGGGGAATATATTAATTAAGCCACATTTGTTATAGAAGATTCATATACATTAATAGGTTCCTATAATTCCAAAAGAAATATAATATAAATTCAACATAATCCAAAATGGAATTGGGGAAATCCTGTGAATTTTCTTTGTCACTAGTTTTAATGTAAATCATCTATTCAGACCATTCAACCTTAAAATATTTAGACCAGAAATGAATTTGTTCATCACACCTATTTTTATTTTGTATAGAGTGAACAAATTACTATGAATGTACATAGTTACCACCTAGATGGACGAGTTCTCATTGTTAAAATCCATCTCTTTTTATGGTAAACTAGATGCAGGTCATGGTTAAGGAAGTGGCCGCCAATATCTAGTTATGTATCTTTTCACTCATGGTAGTTGTAGTGATAAAATATAATAGGCTCCCTATCTATCTATATTTGATTTTGATGATTCCAAATATATCCTATGTATGATCACAGAATATTCAAACAATGTTACCACAAAAAGCAATGTGTGTTGTGTTTTAGTCATCTCTCAAAAAATACTACAATGTAGAGGAAGACATAACTCCAGTTACATAATTCTAATCATGTGTAGTTAGAAAATATATACATATCATCAAGAGGGGAAACTATATTGATGGATGAAGGAAAGGATTTCTGCATTTTAGTATCCATGATGTGGTGTTCAAGGTGTCATCATAGTTCAACCAATAGTATTTCCTGGTACTGAGGAGTCTATTCACATTTGTTTTTCCATATGATAATAAGCTTATCAATAAAGACATTCCTTTTCAGACCATGGAAAATGTGGGTGGGTATGGGCTCATTCAATTTGTTGAGGCTATAAATAAATTCATCAATAGACATGGGGTGCATTTTCTGGGATATCCATGACATTTGATAGTATTGAATTTTCAGGAAACACTATTCAATTAAATTGTTGTTTACCAATGAAAGTACCATAGTGGCACACCCTAAGGTCGATCTCATAAAGGGAAAAAACACACATATTTATCTTATTGTATCTTTTTTAAACTAACTAATATAAAACTAACTTACATATTAATATAAATGTGGGGTTGAATATGAAAATATATAAAATATAATATACATATATATATATATTAAAATCCATGAAAATAATGAAAATAATAACAATAATTAATAATGATGTTAGCATAACAAAACAATTGTTCTTGGGGTTCATAGTGCTATAATAATTGTTATTCAAAATATCTATTAATTTTTTATTTAATATTGAGGTCATGAAATTTCACTCCACACCCTCTCATTCGAATGGTATTACCCTATACTAAGACCTCTTTTTGTATGAGAAATATCTTATTCATAACTAATCACCCAAAATACCACTGTTTGAATGAATTAAATATCAATGAGAATGAAATTGATTAAACATTTAGGTAGAGGAAAAATGTAGAGATTGTTGGGAGACCAATCCAAAAAAATCATTTTATCCAGCAAAAAATTCAGAGAATAAAACATGATAAAAATATAACCATAATAAATCACAATACAACCACTTCCCCGCTCAAACAATTGTGAGGGACAGATCTCAACTATCAGGTAGATAAAAGAAATATAATGAGAGAAATATAAAGTTGAAAAAATAAAAATTTAATGAAGAAAAAATAAGATATAAACTAAAATAAATTGAATATATGAAAAAATTTTATAGAAAAATTACGTTACCTTTCCCTGGAAAATTTAAATCCTTTGTGAAGGGAGGTGAGATACAAATTTATCAAAACAATTTGTGAAATATTTTCTCCAATGAATTTCCTCAGAATATTTTTATGTTTTATCCACAAAAATGAATTATTTATGAAATTTTTTCCTTAATAATGTTGTTAATAATTATCTATCGTGTGTACCCTACTAATGTTAGCTTGATAAGACACTAGATATCATAGTTATGGTTGTTTTACTCAGGATTTTTTAATCTATATAAGTGACTCTTATGTTTCTAAATCCTCAAATCCCATGACAATATTACCTTATATCTAGTAGTCTATATAATGTAATCCATCATGGATGTTATTTATTAATTCCTTATAAATTTCAATGTATATTTTTAGCTTTATTTTACCTTCCCACATTGAGATATATGTTAATCATCAAATGTGTCTGTATCTATGAATTGTTTTCTATGCCAGAATTGTGATCTATTTTTTCACCTCAAATGGTGGAATGATCTTTGGTTCTATAAGGATTATATTAATCCCTTGATTCATGTAATATAATTAAAAGTTATTTAATAATATCACTCAATTTTGAATATTATAGACAACATACAAAATAAAATAATATAGTAAAATTCTCAATATTAGGCCATTTTGTAGGCTATATATACCGCTAAAACCTAAACATGTGAAAATTTCACATTAAATGACACTATGGTGGGATTATAAACATTGAATTAAAATATAGAATATGTAAAATATTGGCTTCCTCGTTCCCCGACTATTAACGCTTGAACTCACGGGCACTCATCCTATACTAAGGTCTAAAAAAACTTCCCAAAGTAGAAATTAGATCATAGACCAATTATCAAATATAAGTATATATCATGAATCTTGAATGGCTAAAAATTAACATACACCTAAACAAATTTAATATCATGTTAATCCACATGTACAAGTCGTACCTACTTCCATGGAAAAATATTTCTATCCTCACTGAATGATTTTTGTCATGGAGCTTTTCTCATTCTCAATAACATATGTGATCCCAATATGCTTGACATACATCTTATATTTCACCATAAAAGAGAAAAAATGTTTCAAATCAGGGGGAATTTTTGGGTTATTTTAGGGGTGATGGTTAGAATGAATTATGTTTAATAATTATCTGAGGATGTGTGATGGCGGTTATGCTCTAAATTGAAATAAATACATGAAAAATGTTTTACTCAAGAATTTTGATCTCTTAAATGATCATAAAATTGAATCATCTCCAATAAAATATTTATTTACTTGGGATTTATCACTAGAAATTTCAGAAAAAAATGATAAATTGCTTCCCTATCTTCACAATTTTTAACATTTTTCATCTTGAATTATGATCTACTTTTCTCTTCAGAATCAGATTTTTAAAGAAATATAGTGGATGATTTTGATATTCAAAAATTTGGGATCTCCCCACCCTACATTGTAATAATATTTCGTATACCCATATATATATCCTTAATTAAATTTAATCAAAGAAAATTAGTAAAAAATATGGAATCATTTTTTATCATTTCAGCTCAAATCGATTCTCCAAGAAAGGAATATAAATCTCGTCTTCACCACCCCTAGTTGAGATCAAAAATAATAATGATAATAACATCTAATGAATGTAGTTAATTGATAAATTTATTATAATGTGGACACGTAATATGTTATTTCATGGATACTAAGATATTAATAAAGGCTAGATGAAATGGTAGGCCAAAATTTATAAGGCCCCAGCCTTAAACCTTACATAATCTTGAGTTATTACAAGATTACACATTGAGGATCTTTTCAGGTTTAGAGTTTTAGAGAATTAGATCATGAAACTTGCATTACATTCCATATTTAAACAAAGTGGTTACATAAAAGACAGTTTCATTCTTCCCATCAACGGAAACATATTTAAAATAAAACATCGATTCTTTCTTGACACATCCTTGACACTATCATCACATCATGTACCCTTCCCTTGACCTGTGAAAAACATTTCAAAAACATGGGATGAGCATAAAAATCTCAGTAAGGGATATAAAAAAATGGAAAGGAAACATGAGTACATGTATACATAAGAATGAAATCATACTTTACCCATAAAACATAAGCACTTTAACATATCTCATAAAATCATGAATAAATCATAGAAATCATATGACATAAAGGTAACTTGAGGCATTCATAAAATTCATTCGTAGGGAGTAACCCTCTTGGTTACGTTTGGAATACCCATCACAGTATATTCCCTAAATCTCTTTGGAGAAACCTTAACGTTTAACTCCTTCGTGTTACCCAATGCATTGGAGAGCTATATCGGTTTCACCCGCCCTTAGTTTTATCATGGAACCACCCGTCTTCATAATAATTCCCAAGAACCTCAACATAATCGTATCACATAAAACATGCATAAAGGAAACATAACATTTCCACATTTCAATCACAAGATATAAATACAACTCATTGATATAAAAACATTATGAAAACCATTTTCAATACCAAAAAAAAATAAAAGTAACACATGGTATTTATTTTTCTTTTAAAAAAATGTATGGCTTGTAGAGGAATCCGAAACTCAAATAATGGCCATGTCGGCGGAGAAGTCGTTGTCGCCGCATACGTATGACAAAAACATTCCCTTTTATCGTTTAGTAAATGCTTCGTATAAAAATATTTCTTTTGAATAAACGTAAAAGTCAAAGGGGTTTATACACCATATAAAAGAAGGTTGTGTATAAAACAAAATATGCCTCAATGAAAGAAGATTGAGATGAAGTCCCATACAAAGACGGTATCCTCGGTTTAAAGATAAATCAATTACATAATTATGTGTGACAAACGAATACACAAAATATAAGTGGATATTAAGTGTAAAATAATCAAAGGTCATTCACACATATTCAAAGGATGACATATTCAATAACTACATGTTGAACCCAAAGAAATCGAAATTGGGTTAAGAAGTTCCCTTGACAGCCTAATGGCATCACATAAAAAAGGGTATCTCATCACTTGGAAATAAAATTTACATCAATAAGGATATATGAGAACATATCCTAATATAAAAATATGTAAATTAAAATACCCAACAAAAGAAGTCTTTTAAAAAGAGGAGGGTGAAAGGTTCCCTTACCGACATGGGTATCTTTCGAAACATACGCCCCGTGGAAGAAGGACAATAAAACATTGATGTAAATACTCATAAATGAAATAATATTACCCAATTAGTAAAATAATGGTCATAACATAGACCACTCAAAGGAAATTGTGGAAAATGTAGCATAAATCTCATAGGAATAAAAGTGAGATGAAAAATCCCTTACGAAAACTCGGCAGCCTAACAGCGCCACTTAAAAATTTCAAAAATGGATTGATGAGATCAAATAGGGTATCTCATCACATTAAAATAAAATGTACATCAAGAGTAATTTAAAAGAACATCCCCCATAACAAAATATGAGCTTAAAAGAAGTGACATAAAGGAGAGTACTTAAAGAGAAAGAGAGAGGTTAGATCTCTTACGAAAATTCGGCAGCCTAACGGCGCCACTCAAAACTTCCAAAATGGATTGATGAGAGAGAATAGGGTCTCTCATCATGTGAACATAAAAATTACAGTAAGAGTAATATAAAAGAACATCCCAATCACAAGAAAGATGATCTTAGAAGGAATGGCATAATAGAGTGTACTTAAAAAGAAAGAGAGGAGTATGATCCCTTACCTCAAGTCCAACATGTCTTGTTCATTTCTTTATATTAATGAATAATAAACTTTGGTCAATTAATAATTACCTATGTACCTTGTTTAGAGATTATTATTCAGTTCATATCACATATTATAATTTTATAATAATTGTTTAATAATGTTAGTTCATATCAGACGTTTTTGCCGATGTTTGGTACATGAGTCAAGAATGAACTTGTTTGAAAAAAGATTGCCCATGTAGTTATAAGTAAATAATTTCCATAATAGTATTAATGATTAAAATATAATATATATCCAGTAAATATTCATTTTATACTATTCCATATCATTTGGAGATAAAAAACAAAAATCACCGTTCATGGATACGGTAGGCCGTACGTACGCATGAACGCTACTTTCATTTTTTTGTCATATTAATGGAATTAAAACAAAATGAGAGAGATATATATATGTTATAATTATAGAATTATATCCATAATTTAGATGTAATATATTACATATATATTCATTATATATATGTAATTATAATATTACATAACATTTTTAGATAAGAAATGAAATGTACCGTTCATGGAGACGGTAAGTCGTACGTACGCATGAACGCTACTTCCATTTCTATTTTATATTTAAAGGAATTAAAACATAATGATACATAATAGTATTTTAATTCCAGTATGGTATCATATATAATATTATTAAATATACCCTTTATACGTACCACATATGGTATTAACGAATCAAATCACTTTGAGGGGCCGGTAGTCCGCACTTCCTTAAATGAAGATATCGCGTTTACCCATAATGGAAACCAGAAAGGTATGCCATAAATGAAAAATAAAGAAGCTTAAGTAAAACATAAACATATTAAATATCATATATAAATATATTGTCATCTTAATGGCCACCTTTTAAGGTGTTAGAAGAATGTTGAACAATCATCGTTTCGGGAGGCAGAAATTCGCCATCCACAGAAACAGTATGTTCTTTAACCATTAGATGTAGGTGTTAGTAAGTGTAGCTCGAATCCTTATTATAAAAACATCCTAGTATATTTAATATTCTTTATTTGTTACAAAATAAATGAATAAAAAGATTTTAGGGGGTTGGAGAAGCAAAATAAAACAAAAGGACACAAGTGAAGACATTACCTTAAAATCGGGTAACTCCATTTGGTTTGAGCTCATAGGCTTCCTTGGGAAGACTTCTACCCAATGTGAGGCTTCAAGGAGTAAGATATGGAAGTGGAGAGACAAAATGGGCAGGGTTTTTCCGAGCCAAAGTCTTAGGGAGTGTGGGTAAGGAGGTAGAGGTGGTGGCCTTTTATAAGAGGAGATGAGGGGCACTCTTGTAAAGTTACAAAATGTTACTTTATTTTCAAACGAGTTTCGGATTTTAAAGGTCCCACATTGATGTATTTCTAGGGTAAGATGATAAGGGTTCTAAATACACTCATCCAATAGGTTTTGGGCATGTTTAGGTCTTATATATTACATTATCTTTCCATTTTATTTAAATCGTTAAATAATGAGGTCATCGCTGCATCATCATGATGTCATAAATAATTTAATTTATTTAATGTCTAAAAATTATAAAAAAAACTACTATGATGTAGGAAATATTTTTACCTTTCCAATGACTATTTATAGTTAAAAATATGACTTGTATAACCCCATGTAAAAATTGTTTTAGTAAAACATCTCATGTTTGTGTCATTTTTACTTTAACATTAAATTAAAAGATATTTATGTCATTTCTCAACCAAAGTGGCTCCATGGGGTCCCCAAGTTGAACCATGGATTTTATTGGTTGTCCATGACACATCCAATGAGGGTAGGACATGTGTCTTGGTAATTTCATTTTATTAAAACATTATTCTAACCATAAACTACACTAATTACCTCTAATCGCGATTAAAAACTTAATAAGTTACTATTCACCAAAAAAAAATTTTATCCCATTGAACCACATTTTACTTCTTAATGACAACCGTGTATGTCGTATTTTTGAAATTAAAAACACAAAGATGGCAAATTTTCATTTAAACGGAAAAATCAGTTTTTATAAGTACCACTTAGTGGTTTCACTAATCATCAAAAATTGAAGTTTTTCAGAAAAAACCCAAAAATTCACCCTAAGCTATATTTGATATTCCGAATTCAAAAATGAAGTTTATTTTAAAAAATTCAAAACATATAAGTCACATTAATTAATTTAATAATTAATTCCCGCTGTCAGAGCAAATAGCGTGTTTTTATGAAACAATAAGTATCAAAAGATTGACACTAGTTTAAGTCTGATTTCAAAGTGAAATTAATTCCAACGACCACTATTGGATTTAACGGTAAAATATATTCTAATTTCACTTTGAAACCAATTCAAAATATAATCTAATCATATAAATAAATTAGATTAAAAAGAGGTTTTGAATTAAAATACAACATTTTACACTATTCATTAAAAAATTAACTTTATCGGAAAGATACCAAAAATTTACACAAATTAAATTTTGATTTCCCAATTCATAAGAATAGTTTTATTTGGTCCAATATAATGTATAAGAGTGAACAAAACTATATCTAATGATGTTTTTCCATCAAAAGGCGATAAGTGAACCTTTAGTGAAAACTAGGGCATATACGCCTAAAATTGAATTATTTTCGTGTTTTAAGCCTTTATATTTTATTGGATAAATGTAAAAACATTTAAAAACATATATAATCATATTTTAGTTATTTCTATCCATTCCTGCCAATACAATGACTACATGTTAACTACCATTTAAAATAATATTATTTTATTTTTAGAGTGCAACGTAAGATTCCCAAGAAACTCGTTGTTGCGTGTTGGGTATGCCATCGAGCATAGCGTCCCCTTTAAAGTAATATTGATATTTTATTCAAAAATATGGATAAATATGAAAATGTAATATTCTTTATTTACCTGGGGTGTTACATCCTTCCCCCCTTTTGGGAATTGCGTCCTCGCAATTTTAAAATTGAGCTCGGAAACATCCTTGAAAGTCCCACATCAGAACAAGAGTCGGTAAAATAATCACTTTAAAATAAAAAAAGATAAGTACAAAGGTCACCCGAGTTACCCCATACTAGGATTCCAAGTACGAAAATATGGACATGGAGGAAAAAAAGGGTCATGTTCTGATGGAGAGTGATAGAAAACATGTTTAGGAGAAAGTTAACCACAAGAAAATCACAAACTTGTGATGGGTTAAACGGTATTCGATTCCCCAGTAGGAAAAGTTAACAGAAAACATTTTTGTTTTATGTTACTCTTCATTGAGTAATTTATTTATGAGCTTAACTAAAACATAAGTATGAATACAAAATTGTCATGTTGACTTTCAACTTTTACTAGATTTCTTACACGAACTCATATTTTCTCCAAAAGATGAGTATTTAGGAAGACCTGTTCACATTAAGAGTACTATAATCAACTTCTAGAGAATCACCTAATCCACAAAAGAGAACTATATACTTACCATGTCTTTAGACTTTAACCAAAACCAAAACCAAAAAGGCTAGTACAAGATCAGATAATCCAGAAAAGGATAAACCTTTATAAAAAGAAAATTCATTCTTAATCTCCAAAATTTTTCCAACAAAACCCAAAGTTCAACGAGGACCATTCTATAATCAATTTGTCCATAAAATTATTCAAAGTAAACCAAACTAATATTGAAACCCAAATATTTGAAGGATTTAGTCACATAGTCTTCCAAGTTAAATCGTAACACTTATCTCCAAACAACATCAGTTGCTCCAAAAGTCTCGTATTGAAAATTAATTAACCTAATCACATATCCTCCATGATAGGTTAATAATTTTCATAAATAAACCAAAATCAACTTACTATTAATTCATAAAATCATATAACTAAAAAGAATCAGTCAAAATAACCAGGGACTTCACGTAGTCCAGTGGTAGGCAATAAATATCAGTCGCACTTTGGTTGTGGGTTCGATTCCCGCAGCTTTGTCTGACGCGACGGGTTGTCACACGGTCTGCGTGTTGTCCTTTTTCCTAAACTATATAATTCTTAAAACATCCCCCAAAAGGAGATAAATTCTTCAAAAATGATCATAACATATTTTAACCTCAAGTTTATCTCATTCCTCTAATTTTCCATCATATCATAGAGTAACCCATAATTACCTAAAAAGTAAGGATCATATAAACCCTAATGGTTACCTTAATAATTAATACCTGAATTTCCACATCGAGTTGGCGATCTCGTACATGATTCATTAGGGAACTCACAAAGGTTGAAGTGGTTGATCATGACTCCTTGATAGTTGATTTAGAACAACCATGAGATTCCTTATTGAATCCCCCATCTCATCCAGT
Source organism: Viscum album (assembly GCA_963277665.1). Classification (NCBI taxonomy): domain Eukaryota; kingdom Viridiplantae; phylum Streptophyta; class Magnoliopsida; order Santalales; family Viscaceae; genus Viscum; species Viscum album. Next base: position 80,395,604 of record OY728121.1, on the reverse strand, counting down.
CTCTTAATCAGTGAACCACCACTGTTTCCTTTAAACCCATTGTCACTTTGGTGCCTGCTAGATCCAGCCATTTACTAAAACCAAAAAGGTCAGTGTGAGTATATCAACATAACCATCATGAACTAATGAGGAAGATAAACACTAAGATATACTTACTCATTCACTTTATCTAAAACTAGGACTCTTTCTGAAATCCTAACCATTATGGTAATGTCACTAATGCTTAAATAATACCCTAAACTCTAAAGTTATCTAAACAGACCTCTGATACCAACTATAATGCCTCAGCATTAAACATTACTTAATCTTGAGTTATTACAAGATTACACATTGAGGATCTTTCCAGGTTTACAGTTTTAGAGAATTAGATCATGAAACTTGCATTACATCCCACATTTAAACAAAGTGGTTAGATAAAAGATAGTATTCATTCTTCCCATCAACAGAAACATATTTAAAATAAAACATGGATTCATTCTTGACACATCCTTGACAGTATAATCACATCATGTACCCTTCCCTTGACCTATGAAAAACATTTCAAAAACATGGGATGAGCATAAAAAGCTCAGTAAGGGATATAAAAATATGGAAAGGAAACATGAGTACATGTATACATAAGAATGAAATCATACTTTACCCATAAAACATAAGCACTTTAACATACCTCATAAAATCATGAATAAATCATAGAAATCATATGACATAAAGGTAACTTGAGGCATTCATAACATTCTTTCATAGGGAGTAACCCTCTTGGTTACGTTTGGAATACCCATCACAGTATGTTCCCTAAATCTCTTCGGAGAAACCTTAACGTTTCACTCCTTCGTGTTACCCAATGCATTGGAGAGCTATATCGGGATCACCCGCCCTTAGTTTTATCACGGAACCACCCATCTTCATAATAATTCCCAAGAACCTCAACATAATCGTATTACATAAAACATGCATAAAGGAAACATAACATTTCCACCTTTCAATCACAAGATATAAATACAACTCATTAATATACAAACATTATGAAAACAATTTTCAATACCAAAACAAAAGAAAAGTAAAACATTGTATTTATTTTTATTTTAAAAAAAGGTATGGCTTGTAGAGGAATCCGAAACTCAAATAATGGTTACGGCGGTGGAGAAGTCGTTGTCGCCGCATACGTACAACAAAAAAATTCCCTTTTTTCATTTAGTAAATTCTTTGTATAACAGTATTCCTTTTGAATAAACATAAAAGTCAAATGGGTTTATACACCATATAAAATAAGGTTGTGTATAAAACAAAATATGCCTCAATGAAAGGAGATTGAGACGAAGTCCCATACAAAGACGGTATCCTCGGTTTAAGGATAAATCAATTACATAATTATGTGTGACAAACAAATACACCAAATATAAGTGGATATTAAGTTTAAAATAATCAAAGGTCATTCACACATATTCAAAGGATGCCATATTCAATAACTACAAGTTGAACCCAAAGAAATTGAAATTGGGTTAAGAAGTTCCCTTAAGAGCCTAACGGCGTCACATAAAAAAAGGGTATCTCATCACGTGGACATAAAATTTAAATCAATAAGGATATATGAGAACATATCCTAATATAACAATATTTAAATTAAAAGACCCAACAAAAGATGTCTTTTCAAAAGAGGAGGGTGAAAGGTTCCCTTACCAACATGGGTATCTTTCGAAACATACGCCCCGTGAAAGAAGGACAATACAACATTGATATAAATACTCATAAATGAAATAATATTACACAATTAGAAAAATAATGGTCATTACATACACCACTCAAAGGAAATTGTGGCAAATGTAGCATAAATCTCACAGGAATAAAAGTGAGATGAAAAATCCCTTACGAAAACTCGGCAGCCTAACAGCGCCACTTAAAACTTCCCAAAATGGATTGGTGAGATCAAATAGGGTATCTCATCACATTACAATAAAATTTACAGCAAGAGGAATATAAAAGAACACCCCCCATCAAAAAAAAGAGGAGCTTAAAATAAGTGACATAAAGGAGAGTACTTAAAGAGAAAGAGAGAGGTTAGATCTCTTACGAAAATTCGGCAGCCTAACGGTGCCACTCAAAACATCCAAAATGGATTGATGAGAGAGAATAGGGTCTCTCATTATATGAACATAAAAATTACAGTAAGAGTAATATAAAAGAACATCCCAATCACAAGAAATATGAGCTTAGAAGGAATGACATAAAAGAGTGTACTTAAAAAGAAAGAGAGGAGTAGGATCCCTTACCTCAAGTCCAACTTGTCTTGTTCGTTTCTTTATATTCCTGAATAATAAACTTTGGTCAATTAATAATTACCTAAGTACCTCCTTTATATATTATTATTCAGTTCATATCACATATTATAATGTTATAATAATTGTTTAATAATGTTAGTTCATATCAGACGGTTTTGCCAATGTTTGGTACATGAGTCAAGAATGAACTTGTTTGAAAAAAGATTGCCCATGTAGTTATAAGTAAATAATTTCCAGACTAGTATTAATGATTAAAATATCATATATATCCAGTAAATATTCATTTTATACTATTCCATATCATTTGGAGATAAAAAAACAAAAAGCACCATTCATGGATACGGTAGGCCGTACGTACGCATGAACACTACTTTCATTTTTTTGTCATATTAATGGAATTAAAACAAAATGAGAGAGATATATATATGTTATAATTCCAGAAGGATATCCATAATTTAGATGTAATATATTACATATATATCCATTATATATATGTACTTATAATATTACATAACATTTTTAGATAAGAAATGAAATGTACCGTTCATGGAGACGGTAAGCCGTACGTACGCATGAACGCTACTTCCATTTCTATTTCATATTTAATGGAATTAAAACATAATGATACATAATATTATTTTAATTCCAGTATGGTATCATATATAATATCATTAAATATACCCTTTATATGTACCACATATGGTATTAACGAATCAAATCACTTTGAGGGGGCGGTAGTCCGCACTTCCTTAAATGAAGATATCGCGTTTACCCATAATGGAAACCATAAAGGTACTCCATAAATGAAAAATACAGAAGATTAAGTAAAACATAAACATATTAAATATCATATATAAATATAGTGTCATCTTAATGGCCACCTTTGAAGGTGTTAGAGGAATGTTGAACAATCATCGTTTTGGGAGGCAGAAATTCGTCATCCACGGAAACAGTATGTTCTTTAACCATTAGATGTAGGTGTGTGTAAGTGTAGCTCGAATACTTCTTATAAAAACATCCTAGTATATTTAAGATACTGTATTTGTTACAAAATAAATGAATAAAAAGACTTTAGGGGGTTGGAGAAGCAAAATAAAACAAAAGGACACAAGTGAAGACATTACCTTAAAATCGGGTAACTCCACTTGGTTTGAGCTCAAAGGCTTCCTTGGGAAGACTTCTGCCCAAAGTGAGGCTTAAAGGAGTAATATAGGTAACTGGAGAGACAAAATGGGCAGGGGTTGTCCGAGCCAAAGGCTTTGGGAGTGTGGGTAAGGAGGTAGAGGTGGTGGCCTTTTATAAGAGGAGAGGAGGGGCAATCTTGTAAAGTTACAAAATGTTACTTTATTTTCAAAAACGTTTCGGATTTTAAAGGTCCCACATTGATGTATTTCTAGGATAATATGATAAGGGTTCTAAATCCACTCATCCAATAGGTTTTGTACATGTTTAGGTCTTAGATATTACATTATCTTTCCATTTTATTTAAATCGTTAAATAATGAGGTCATCGCTGCATCATCATGATGTCATAAATAATTTATGTTATTTAATGTCTAAAAATTATAAAAAAATACTATTATGTTGGAAATATTTTCACATTTCCAATGACTATTTATAGTCAAAAATATTACTTGTATAACCCCATGTAAAAATTGTTTTAGTAAAACATCTCATGTTTGTGTCATTTTTACTTTAACATTAAATAAAAAGATATTTATGTCATTTCCCAACCAAAATGGCTCCATGGGGTCCCCAAGTTGACCCATGGATTGTCTTGGTCTGCCATAACACATACAATGAGGGTAGGACATGTGTCAAGGTCATTTAATTTTATTAAAACATTATTCTAACTGTAAACTACACTAATTACCTCTAATCGCGATTAAAAACTTAATAAGTTACTATTCACCAAAAAATTATTTGTATCCCATTGAACCAAATTTTACTTCTTAATGACAACCGTGTACATTGGATTTTTGAAATTCAAAACACAAAGTTGGCAAATTTTCATTTAAATGAAAAAAATCAGTTTTTATAAGTACCACTTAGTGGTTTCACTATTCATCAAAAATTGAAGTTTTTCAGAAAAATCCCAAAAATTCACCCTAAGCTATATTTGATATTCCGAATTCAAAAATGAAGTATATTTTACAAAATTCAAAACATATAAGTCACATTAATTAAATTAATAATTAATTCCTGCTGTCAGAGCAAATAGCGTGTTTATTATGAAACAATAAGTATCAAAAGATTGACACTAGTTTAAGTCTGATTTCAAAGTGAAATTAATTCCAACGAACACTATTGGATTTAATGGTAAAAATATATTCTAATATCACTTTAAATCCAATTCAAAAGATAATATAATCATATAAATAAATTAGATTAAAAAGTGGTTTGGAATTAAAATACAACATTTTACACTATTAATTAAAAAATGAACTTTATCGGAAAGATACCAAAAATTTACACAAAGTAAATTTTGATTTCCCAATTCATAATAAGAGTTTTATTTGGTCCAATAGAATGTATAAGAGTGAACAAAACTATATTTAATGATGGTTTTCCATCAAAAAGCGATAAGTGAACCTTTAGTGAAAACTAGGGCATATACGCCTGAAATTGAATTATTTTCGTGTTTTAAGCCTTTATCATTTATTGGATAAATGTAAAAACATTTAAAAACATATATAATCATATTTTAGTTATTTCTATCCATTCCCGCCAATACAACGACTACATGTTAACTACCATTTAAAATAATATTATTTTATTATTAGAGTGCAACGTAAGATTCCCAAGAAACTCGTTGTTGCGTGTTGGGTACGCCATCGAGCATAGCGTCCCCTTTAAATTCATATTAATATTTTATTCACAAATATAGATAAATATGAAAATGTTATATTCTTTATTTACCTGGGGTGTTACAAAAATAGAGTTCAATGTAAAAAATTGATTTAAAAGAAGTTCCTCAATCATACATGACACATTCCAAGAAAACTAACATATTTTAATAATGGAAAAATAAATATAATTTTGTATCAGAAAACATGTCTCATGCCTCTCAAGAAAAATATAAATGTAATGGAATCATCCAACTGGGTCAGAGACCTCCTGTGTTGGGAAATATTTTTAATTTGGACAGTACAAGTCCACAGGTGTTTCGAAATCAATCAAATATCATCAAATGAAAATAAAAGAAATATAGAAATAAAATAAATTTTGAAATAATTTAAATACATATAAACTCACATAATGAAATGATCCAAAAATACCAATATTGTTTAAATTTTACAAAATATTTGGTTCAGCTCAAGGATCCTAAAAACTAACAAATAATGAATTAAACATGAAACATTTTGAAAAATAAATCATATAAAACATATCAAAATCCCAGAAAAATATAATAAAAATAGACTGAAATACCCCCACAAAAACTCCATTTACAACACTATTTTTAGTTGAATTTAGATTAATCATTGTATGAAAATTTTATATATGGAATCAAACAAACTTAATAAATAGAAAGTCACAACATGTTTTATTTTTGAAGTGGTATCCTTAAGTTATGTTCCTAGATGATACCACATTAAAAATAAATTAAATAAATGAATCAAAATGAGAGATATAATGAAAAATAAAGTCATAAGATGTTTAATGTGGGTAATTCGTAGTCCGAACCCAAAGAGGGTACTAGTTATTTATTATTATGGTTAGGCGGTTGTAATAGTTCAACCCCAATTTGAATGTGGAATCAGTTTCATTAATTAAAACCACTAAATATTTTCTTCCCTTGATATTTTTACCAAAATGGACATTTAGGAACCATTTTATAGTTTACAATAGCTCCTCCCACAATACAAATGTCGTAAAACTAGAATGATTGCGGAAGGATGTATAATAAGTCCTCTTCTTCTTCTAATACAACATTCATAATTATATCTCATGACTAAATGAGTGAATATGTTATATAAATAATTTAAAGGATTTTAATTTAAATTGTAGTTTAATTTTTTAATATAATTAAAATAATTATAATCCATAATATAATATTCACCATCATTTAATGTTGATTGATCATTTGTCTCTTCAAGAAAGACCACTATGAATTCTATCTCAGAAAGAGAATGATCATTATCTTATTCCAATTATAGATTTAGGTATAAATAAGTGTATTATTTTTTTAATAATATGGGAGTATCACATAATGTTTTGGGCATCAACAAAAAACTTCAAATTTCCTTTAAAATCACGTTGCACTCCCTCATTTGTATCAGTCTGTATGACATCATTAGAAATCATCTAATGAAATGGCCAAGGAGTGATTATTAGATCCTCAAGTTGCAAATTTATGCCATCCTTCGGTTCTTAAACATCATGTTTTGGTATAAAAACAATTATATGTTATATTATTAATGTAATTTTATTGTTTTTTATCAGACTGTTAGGTATTTCATTCTTGAATGAAGGCAATAAATTTTGTTCAACTGATTTATATTCTCCTCTATTATTCTATGGTTTTAATAAATTTGATCCATAAAAATTAATATCCTTCTAAAAATCATTTATATTCCAATAATATGAACAATCATAAAATTAATCCATATTGACCTTAAAATAATGAGTTGAAATGAACATATTTTTCAGTTTTTTTTTGAAATATTAATTTTTTTATGATAAACAACATGAGTAAGAGCCCGTCCTCCTGAAAATGTCACCAAGTTGATAATAATATTTTTTACACCACTATTCAATTATATTCTTATATAATTAATAATATCCCATATTGGCACACCCTAGGGTTAAAATTAAGGAGGATATTACGAACACACACATTTTTCTTATTATCACTATTTTAAGTTATATTGTATAAAAATATAATAAGGTGAGGGGTTTGAATCTATAAATATATGAAATATAATTAAAATATAAATATATAAATATGAAAGTAAAAAATGAATAAGAAATCAATAAAAATAAGTTAGAAGAAGAAAATAATTGTTCTCAGGCTTCATAGTTGTGTTGTAATTATTATTAAAAATATATATCAATGTTTTATTCAATAGGGATATCAATAAATGTCACTCCATAATGTCATAATAGAATGGAATTACAATTCAACAAGACCATTCCATGTAGTTTTATTATCTTCCATAAAAATACCCAATACAAACTCAAATCTTTTAATGAATTAGATATTAATCGGAAGGAAAATGGGTAAACAAGGTGGAAGAAAATTGTTGTAGTGAAAGTGGGGTGACTGCTCACAAAAATTATTTTAACCACAAAAGAATTATGATAATAAATCAGGATAAAACAAAAGAGAACCACTAACTTGAATTCCACCACTCCCCCCCCCCTCAAACAATAGTGAGTGTCAGCTCTCCACAATCATAGAGATAAAAGAATAGTGGTTGGAGAAACACAAAATTTAAAACAAATGGAAAATTTATAGAATAATAATATGATATAAAATAATATAAAATGAATATAAAAAATACTATTAGAGAATATAAAATCCACCATTTCCCAATGAAAATTATATTCTATTTAAATATAGTTGAGAGACATATTTTTACGTAAAGGATAGATTTTTTTCAACAAAAATATTCATTAGTATGATTGTTCATGTTATCTATATTAAATTTTTAAATAATTGAAGGTTTAATTCATAAGTATTGCTAATATTTTCACTTATGTTATGAATCAAAATTTCATCTAGATTTAAATGTGGTTGGGGAGTTTTGGATATTTTATTCGTGAAGATTAAACATGTATAATTGACACTTAATTTTCGAAATCCTCATGTTCAGATACATTATAAAATTAAATCCTGAATATTATGAAATGTAATACTTCATGAATGTTCATATTTAAATAAAAATTAATATCCATGTATATATTTATCTTCCTTCGACTAGAAAACTTCGATATATGAGTTCATCATAAATTTTATCTAGATCATTGCAAAGTTTTCGAGTCCCGAGTAGTGAGCTATTTTTGGCCCTCTAAATGGTGGATTGAGATTGGATCCCGATGGACAAAATGAATCAAAATATTCTTTTAAGAATTAAAAAATATTAATTTCAGGGTTTCATTTTTTGAAAAAAAGGCATTGGTTGAAATGGAGAATAAAATATTACTTCCAAATTCCCAAAATTAGGCCAGTTCTTCATTTATGTTCAATATCCCACTAAAAACATAAAATGTTGAAATTTCCCATTAAATAACACTATGGTGAAATTATAAATATTTAATTACAGTTAAAATATGTTAAAATATTATCTTCAACCAATTATTACATGTTTTGGTAAAGAAATGGGTTTCTCTAATAGTTTATATTAGATTTCATACAATCCATCCATTTGGATTTTATATAATTTAATTGAAATAACTTTTGACTGATGTCCAGGAAGTTAAATAAAGGTAATAAGAATTTTCATCCCAAATGTTTTCTATTTCATTTTTAAGAGAACGTCTAAATAAATATTATCAAATTTCATGATATTTCGTGAAAACTTCCAGATAAGTTCATTCTTAAATCATATAAGATCCTTTCTTTGTAATCCCCCTCCTATATCAATTTTCATTGTGAATTCATTCCAATGATTAGTAATATGCATCCTTCCATGAAAAAATATGGTCCAGATGATGCTTCTAATCATTTTTTGTTGATTATTGATAAGACCTCCCATCCATTTGTATATAGAGAGGGAATATAAACATTTGAAGGTGATCATAGTGTTAAAAAAACATATTCATCAAGACTAGTCTATATACTTTCCACTCCAAATAGGCTACATTTTGATTATTTTAGAACATATGTTCTCAACGATAAAGCGTTTGTTTTTATCCAAAATAGGGGACAACGATATAAATGGAATATACTGTTGCCCCTTTCACTCCATGAAGTATAGAAATCCATTTTATTCAAGTTATAGGAATTCTATCCCCAAATAATATAAAATAATTATTGTTCCAATTTTTCAACCATCTAATTCATCATTATAAGTACATTGACCAATTTATCCATGAATTTGATGTTAATTTTGTTAATTTCATAATTTATAAGCGATATTACCTTAATATAATGAATTTATTATTAGTATTTATAAACTAGATTCATATTTCAATCTCACATTACTTTTAAAAACATTAAATAAAAAATTACAGAAGAATAATATTCATCCTTTAAATCCTTCAATAATTCCTTCTTCAAATCATGTTGAATGGAAAGAAAATAAGTGTGATTTTAGATTCTTATTAAATTTTTTGTAATGTTGAAGTTGTCATCAATAAATAAATAATAATTAATAAATAATAATAAATATACAATTTTAAATATCCAAAAACAAAATAAATTTATGTATTTACTTTTTTAAAATGACCATATTATGAATAATCAATATTTCAAGGCATGTAACTGAAAAAAACCATTTATTAAAGAACATGAAAACAAAATACATGCACATATAAAACAAGTGGAATAATATCATGGATAATAATAATATAATTATTCATGAAGGAAATAATTAATATCGGATTTCATGATATCATATATCAGGATATTTAAACACTTAAGACCATTCCCACAATTGTTTTAACTATTGGTAAAATACAATTTAATGTTAGCTTTCTAATTCACCTCATGAAACTATTGTTGTATTGATGTTCTATATAATTTCATGCCCCACATTTCATTGCATACCTAACACATTCCTCATATATTGAATGATATTTTTAATTATGGAATTATATGTCATATCTATGAATTTCAATATTGAATAAATAATATATAATAGGAATATTTATAATGTCAATTATATAACCTTCAAGGTAAAACAACATATGGTTAAATGATATATTGATCATTTAAAAATAATATACATGGTTAATAATTCATATTTTCATGGGAAATTTAATCTCAAAAGATCACACAAAATTCAGTATTTCAAAGGAATGAAAATTTTAAAAATCTAAACAAGAATAAAAATATAAATACTTTCACATATCTGATTAATAGTAAATAATGTTTTGAAAATTTAGGGTTGGTATCATCATAAAATAAACATAGTGGGGTATATGTAAAAATTATTGTTTTAGTTGTTGATGAATATAAATAACATAAAAATATATTTAAAACTATGTTGTGAAAAATATTATATTATCTTTGAAAATAACTTTTTTAAAAATTATTAGTATCCAATAAAGATGGAAAAATATTTTTCTAAAAAATGCCTTTTTAAAATTATAAGTGGAGCATCGAAGATATGAGTTGTAATAACACTTTGGAGGATTCATTTATAATAAGTAGATCAAAATACCAATTCCATTCATTTATTTATAGGAAAAGTCAAAAATAATTGTTTTAGAAAATTAAAAGAAGAATTCTATTAGATAATTTTTTTAAAAATCTTGTAACGGGTAAAAAATAATTTAAATATAAATTGTAGATATTTTTTGAGAAAATATTTATATAGCATGGTTTTTGAAAATATGGATTTAAAACCAAAGATACATATCAATTAATATTTTATTTAAAATAGGTGTTCAATAGTTTTATGCACCAAAGAGTGTAAAATGTTTTTATTACCTGAAAAATTCCCAGATATCTTGTGGATATGAAAATAAAAGAGGTTTATTTAAAAAAAACAATAATTTCATTCAATGTAACATCATGTAAAAAATTCTTGATTAAAATGAAATTGAAACAAAAATCACTTACTGCTTTGGTAACATAGGAATTGTAATCCACAGTAAAGGAATAACTTCAAATGAAAAATAAAATACCATGAATATAAATATATTCAGGATATAACATATAAAATAATAAATAGACACACCTAATAAAGGAATATAGATGTATAACCTGACATATGTCCCAAAAATGATAATTTCAAATGAGAAACCCTTACAATGATCATAATGTTGAAGTGAGAATTAATCAATGAATTGATTATTTTTGTTAAATTTAAATAAAAATAAAATAATTTTATATAAAATAAAATATTATATATACTAATCACAAAAATAATCATATAATATTAATTTAAATTATTAGTAATTTTTCCTAATGAAATGAAATTTGGATACGAAATTAATTACCCCGTGGTAATTTTATATCAAAATCTACCTAGAAGAAATAATTGAAATAAAAAATTCATGTACCATTAATTATGAATATTTAATGATATTAAATACATAATTGGTTTTATTTTCACCATATAAATATATTAGGTTCGTGACATTACAATATGCCTCAATTAAAGAAAATTGAGACAAGATCCCTTACGTCACCCTTAAAAATATATTAATGTAATGTATAATAGTTTTAATAATATTAATTACCTATAAACAAATGATATTAATATTTATAATATCATATATAGTCATATTATAACATTTTACCACTCATTCATTAAAATTATTTTATTAGTATATTTTTTTTGGTGTTAATTACTTTGTTTTCTCATGCATTCTTTTTTTGAGAGTTCTGGTTCTTAAGTACACTATACAGATAAATCAAAAATAAAATGATATTCGTTATTTAAATTTTATATTAATATATTTTCTTAATTTTTAAAACCATTATTGAATGATGGACAAATAAAATGATTCACATTACTACATGGAGATGATAGGCTTTATATGTATACGTGTGACAATATCATTCCCTTAATGGGTGGAAGAGTAAAAAAGCTGATCGTATATTAATTTTCCATAATTAATATTAGGGAATATGGGTTATACATATTTTATTATTCCCCCATTATTATTTTACATGTTACTCAGTGATGGAAAATAAAATATATTTGTTCGTGATGCGGTAGTCTTCCATATATTAGAGGGATGAATTTGTATCCCATTGGATGCGGGGAAAGATAGAATAATATTATTCCAAAAATCTTATAAAATTTTATATAATATAGAAAATTGTTTTCTTATTTTTGAATTTTTAGGACATAATTTATTCTAAAAATAAAATTATTAAAAACATAGATCTTAGTGAAAACAAATTCTCATTAAAGAACCACATGTGGATATCTTATTATGAACCCCATGGATAGTATTCTTGTAAGAAAACACTATAATAATTTGTCTGAAGATTTTGTGGAGATATTTTTGATGTATTTGGTGAATATATATATATATATATATATATGAATATGTGAGGGGAGTGAGTTCCCTTTTATAATTCAAGATGAGTGTATTTTTTATACATAACCAAAACTGTTCAATAATGGGAAGTCACCCTTAGGAATTGTGCCTCAAAAATTGAAAAATAAAAGAGTAGGAGATATAATTATCATACTCACGTTGTAAATTCAATGAATTTTGAAAACATATTATTTTATCTACTTTATCATTTATACCCTCGGTGAACCATTTTTAACAATAATTGTAGTAAACATTTTGTCAATTTATACTATTAACTAACACAAAAATATTTCTTACTATATTATAAAGTATTAATTAATCTAATTCAAATTATTTAAAATATTTTATTAAATTAAATTCAAAATATATTCTGAATTTATTTAATATTAAACATGTAGAAGTGTTGATTTTTTTTATGAAATATTTTTTTAAGAAACAAACGATCATATAATAAATATATGAAAACTATTAATAATTTAATAAAATTAAATTAATATTTTTAAATATATAATATATATATTTAATTTTTTTAACTCTTCTTTATGGGTTATTTTAATTAGATAATGTGGAATGTCATTGTACACTTTAAAACAATTCTCAGAAACAATTTGTTTCAATTCCTTAAAATAATGTTATATTAAAATACAGTATAAAGTTGATTTAAATTTAATTAATTTAATGTAATATAAATAAATAGTTTACATTTTACTTTTTAATCATATAAAAACAATCATTTAAATTTTAAATTAATTAATTTATAAAATTAAAGGGTAGTTTTACCCAAAATAATTATTTGACACAATTCACTAAAAAAATAAATATTTTATGAAAAAAATTAACCTATGTAAAAATTGGTATGATAAATTAAAAAATTGTGTTCATTTTGTGAAGTAACATTTTCAAATTTTTTAGAAAGATTTTTTTAAAATTTTCAGACAAAAAAAATAAATATCATTTTCTTGTAAGAAATGTAATTTTTGTAGAGTTAAATATCATTATTAAAATTTTACATATTATATTTTAAGAATTTATCAATAAATTTAAATTTGGTTGTAATATTAAATACAGGTACTAAATTATTTAACCATATTCATACAAACCAATTCAATGGATAGGTTATAATTGTTATATTTAAAAAATATAGTTTTTGGTCATTTAATCTTGGTGTTCCATGTCATATACGATATCAAATAAAATTTTCTAATTATAAAATCATGGAATTACATATAGAACATGATATTTAATGGATTATATTTTTTTTATAGAAATTATTCTATAAAATATTGGTGTGTTACAATATTCTCACATTCAACAAATCGGGTCCTCGTAATTTGAACATTTTCTTGAAAATAAAGGGGTTGATATTTCAAAATAACTTTTTAAAAGACAACATCACTAAAAGGGTTAAAAAAATCCTTTAGAAATGAGATTTTAGATGTGTTATGTTCATTTATAATGAAATACAATTTGGTTTCTATGTAGGATAATATTTTTGGGATTTGAAAATATTGAAATTGAAGAAAAGTAGAAATAATTATGAAGAGTGTTAGAGATTAATGGTCACAATAAAGTTAATGGTCAAGATAAAACAAAAAACAAAAAACTAATAAGTATTTGATGAGTTAGGAGGACATGTGAATCATTATATGTGAATATAATAGGATAAAATGTTCATTTCAATATCAGTTTCCTAAAGTTGATGAATTGTTTTCCTGCCACATAAAATACGGAAATATACATAATTGATATATCTATACTTCATAAGCATAATATAATCCTTTAATTATTCTTATTTAAATCTACCCTTCATATCTTACTCTACTAAATGAAAACAAAAATTATTTTTTGTTCTTGAATCCCTAAAAGTTTCATTTAGTGGATCATAGTAATGATAAACAAGCTAAAATTATTTCTTCTTTTTTTGGAAAAACTAATATATGTTGAACTTGTTTATATAATACATTATTCTCTAAAACTCATTAGTAACACCCAATATTCAACTTAATAATTGTGCAGAAAATTAAATAAGTAAAAAAAATTCATGTTATGTAGTATATCACAAAGTCCATTGGGAGCCATTGTAACCTTATATGTATATGTTTATAGTTTCAAGCCCTATAGCCTCGTTAGAAGAAACAAGTTTTTAGCTGTTTTACTTATTTCCCTTTATCCATATTTATATTTAAATTATTACTATATTGTTCCAAAATTGTGATGAAACCTAATTAATAAAGCATAAAATATAAGATAAACATTATAGGTTATGAATATCAGGAATATTTTTTCCACAAAATTTAAATTTTTTCTTCCTTAAATAAAATTTGCACATACTAAAGTACAGGGGTTTATTTAAATAAATGTCTCTTAAAATTACTAAATATTGATAAGCACCCATAAAATGAACCCTGAAAAGGGGGGTTTAATATATTGAATTTGGAATCAACCTTTTACTCATAAACCCATCATAGTATCCATAATTTTAGAGTTAATATTTTATGAATACATATATACTTAAAAAATTAACACAATCCTTAGATATTTCATGATTTTTCATAAACAAAATACCATGGATAAAAATAATTCTATAATTTAATTCTTCAACCATAATACATAAATACATCAGCCATTTTACTTTTTTCGAGTCCTTTCTATATTCTAGGAGATAAAATTTAAAATAGTTTATTGATACAGATAATGTCTAAGTTAGCTACATTCACCAAAATGAATAATAAATGGGTTCCAATCAGGTAATTAGTTTCTCTCCATTGAACTCCTCAAATTTACACAAAATTTTTTCACTCTATTCCCTTCATTTCCACACATTAAAAATATTCATGTTCATTTTATGTATTCTATTGGGCGTCACTTTTTATATTTCACAAAAAAAATGAAATTGAGATCCTTTCAATCCATGATTTTCACGACATAATATTTTATAAGACTCCATCCTTCTCTTTTGTGTTGATTATAGATTTTGATTATTGTATTCATTTTTATTAATTTTAATATGATTTCATATTTAGTATTATCCTGAAATCTTTCACAGTAATCATCAATGCTTTCAGTTGATCAAAATAACCACATTTTCTAAATTATTCAATATTAACAAGATTCATTCATGTTCCATTAATTCGGTAAAACTGAAAATCCTAGTGTATGAAATATTAATAGTAGTGTTAAAACCAAATAATAATTTTTTGGATTTATATACCATGTAACATTTTTTTCAGCAATAGACATCATGGTTTAATAAAATTCATTCATTTTCGTATTCTGTTAAATTACTTCATAATAATTTGTAAATAAACATTGATTTATCTTAATAATATTCCCAGCAATATTAAAACCTGATGAATAATTAATTCTCATTTTTAATAACAATGTGATGATCAAGTTATATCCCAATTAACCATTTTCAATGTAATTACCCACATGTACAACTATTCTATATCCATTTCCACTAGTAGTATTTGTAAAGGGATTTGTTTCTTGGAAAACAATATAAACATTTACTTATCAAAACAATATGATGTTATCCTAAAATTATAATCAAAGAATTTTGTATATTTACATTCCCAAATCTATGTTTTCCTAAATCAATTTCCCCTAATTTCTACTAAACATGATATAATACCAACTATAAACAAACTTACCCCATTATCTCATAGTTTTTGGTTACATTATTACATTGTAATAAGATACAATTGATCACATCATAAATGATTGAATAGTTTAGTAGTCCTAGTAGACGAGATATATACTTAAATATCACATTATATTTGAAAAGATGGAATAAAACACAGTGAAAGTAAAAACATGTTTTCTTTATAAAATCATTTAGATATTTTTTTATAATATCCAAGGGAAGGGAATAAAAATAAGGGTTTTCATAGATTCTATATAAGTGTTACATAAATTAGATTATATCCTAAATAAAAATACAATAACCATTATGGAAAGTAAAATTTCTTAACATACATTTCATTTAATCAATAAATTTAAATTTATGATTTCATAATGCATAATCAATATGGAATGGTAAATATCTAAACACACGTTAAATTTAATCTAAAAATGATCCTAAAATGCATATATATAATTTCAATTAAATAATCTCATTGATAAAATAACTAAATTATTAATTAAGAAAATTATTAATCAAAAATACGAGTACATTATTCCAGGTACGCCCTCACACCTTTTTTTATTTCCATTTCTCTTGCTGTGTTTGATGCTTTTTGAGGATGAATATCCTTTTTTCTAGTGAAATTTCTGACTGATTATGGTGTATATTTATTTGAGTTAACAGACTAAATGTATAAAAGTGTCTATAGTAGATACACTGTGGTTTATGGGTTACGATAAGCTGATTTCAATATTCACCAGGAACCATTGGATATTGGAGAAGGGGATCTTGAAATCAGAAAGTGTCATTGAATGGGATACCAGTTGGGTAATGGATCCCTGAAATATGTTTTGTAGAGATACTTCCAATTTTGGAATATTATTTCCATGCATGCCCGACTACATTTTGGATCTCAAGTGGGAGAATTTTAGTGCTACTACCTTTTTGGGCACCAAAAAACTGTAGTTTTTATGATTAACCATGTACTTCCATAGGGTAAAGTGGATCTGGGAGAGAAATGTATCATGGATTCTAGTGTTTGGTTATTCAAACAAAGCTATGTCAAGGTATGGGGTTGTTACACCCTAGTGTGGATGTATTCAACCTTTTGAAAACTTGGGCCATGAGGGTTACATTGTGGGATGTGTTTCTACAAAAATAATGGTATTTATCCCCATTTTATTTTTCAGTTTCTTTTTTATGAGTCTCACATGAAATTTGGGCTCTTGAAGGCTACCTATAGGTATTTTAACACATTTTAAATCCATTGTAATCAAATATCTAGTCCACGTATTATTTCCTCCTTCCTAATGGATTATCTTCATTTTATAGTCCTATGTTTTCTATTTTTGACCTATTTGATATTTGTTAAAAACTATAATAAGAATGGCTTGGATCTATGTATAGATGGATGATTTTTTAGGATTTCTCCTTTCTTTTCCTTCACATCATGTCATTTTTTCATTTTCCCATTCCAAGTATTGATTTTATTACAGATTTAAAGGTAAGTCATTCGATATGAATTTTTTTCTACAACTGAAACCCTAAACATATTTATTGATTAAAATGTGTTATTTTGTGATAAAAAATCCAATTTTGGATATTTTTGATGGTTTATTTTTTTGAAAAGTTAATGGAAATTTAAAAAACCCCAAAATATTAATGGAATTTGACATATTGGATTGATTTGAGAAAAATCGATTGATTAATTTGGAAATTCATTATGAGGTAAACATATTAATTTGAAATATGATTTGAAAATAAATTAACTGATGAAAACATATGTGTTTATTTTGAAATTAAAAAAGTAATAATGATGACTAAATGTCTAAATTTTATATTAATATAATTTTAAATGACTGATTTATTCCTGATTGAATGATTGATGCACATGAAATCCCAGGTATATAGTGGGTTATTATGATAGGTATGATCATTTGTAAACATATATAGATTGAAAATGAAAACACTAACATAAAAATAATTTGATAATATTTTTTCCCTTATGGGGAGTTGAGTCTAGATAGTAACAGTTGTAGGATGTCTAAAAAGATTCAGCTGAGATTAATAACTGAGTAAAGTTTGTATCCTATTAATGAAAACTAACATACCATGAGGGATTGATAAATGGTTCTATGATATAGATATTTTTTTATTACATTACATTACATAATATAAGTGGTTAATTCATTACAATTGTTTTATAAAAATGTTTTATTTTAAATATTCATTTCATCCAGTTTTGTTATATCTACAAACATTTCCATATGAAGGCATGTTGTTTTGAAAATATTTTATTTTAAAGGATGGGATTATTTTATTTAAATTGAAATTATATTTAATTTAATTTTAATGTAATTGATTATGGAACACCTAGTGGGAACGTACAGTAATTTATAGCATACACTATACCATTTACTTTATTTATTTTTAGATTTTCGTATTCTCATTCCAAGAAAAGCAATATTTCAAAATTGAGGAGTTGAATAAACCAGATTCTTGTTGCCTAAAGTTATGTAGGTGACTACTGGAGCTGTAGTGTACTTGTTACAATGGTTTATATTTAACCTTTATCTTGTAATACATTTAGTATTTTGATAATTTATGGTCTCAGTAGCATTTTACCTATTTTATTCTGATACACTCTTTATTTGAAATGTGTTGAATTTTGGGTATTATATTTTATATTCCAAATTTTGGGTCCAAATTCATTGCCTCATGTTTATTTTTAGATACCATATAATTTTCACCAACCAATGGGGATTAGGAACTAACATTGGTCCATATAGGATGAGGCTTGGGTATTAAGGGTACTAGGGTATCTAGGTTGTTTTTTGAAAAAAATTATCAATAGAGGTTTTGTTTTGTACCTTTCCATCATGTAAGTATAATTTCAGATTTTTCTTATAGAAAAGATGTAGGTTTGGCATACCATAGGAGTTATTTGTGAGTGAGTTCATAGTAATATCTCATTATAATGATCCTTAAGTCACAATTAGTGTTTGATAAAAATTTCTTGAGGAATGTTTTTATCTAATCCAAGACTATCCCCTACTCGTAATCTAAGTATATGGAAATAAAAATTTGGAATTATAAATGAGGGAATTGATAAAACTGTTACTTATATTTTTTTGAGGATAGGTATATCATTGTGGATGATTTCAATGATATTTATTAATGTATCATATCACCATTCCACTAGGTAGATTCATGAATTATAAAGAAAGAAGTAACATCCAATGAAACATAGTAGTTGAGTCACATGGTCGACCCAAATAATGTTGTGATAGTGGTGTGTGTTTTACAATACTAGGAGTTGGTACCTACTGCCATTATGATTCAAGATATGATATTGGAACCTCAATGTTATAAATAGAGAGATTAGTCTCAAGAGTTTCATCATTATAAACACATGTTATTATGTTTTAAATGAATATAAATTCAATAAGAATTATAAGAAAAATATTTACCTTACTCTTATGTTCGTGAAATTATCGGAAGCTATAAAAAAGGAATATTATAACTTTATTATTGAGGGGACTAATTGGGGATGGATATATTATCATGTGAATGCGAAAAATAATTAGGGTTTATAGTAGAAGGACATAGACATATTTCCACTAATTAATTATATTGAGTGATAATATCAAGGAAGATGGGGGATTTCCTTTCTACCAGTCAATGTTGTATGAGTTCCATTAATAGAAATTTGATGTTTTATGAGTCTTATAATGGTTTATAAAATATGAAACTATCCATAAATCCTGTAGTTCCTAGAATAGATCCTATTACTTGCTTCTAGTGTGGTATGGTTCAATATTCAAAATTGTTTTGAATCAATGTAATGAGCTCATAAACACTAAAATCATTACAGTGAAATCATATTCTATATGAACTATGGGTTATCATCTAGATCCTTGTGTAATGAAGCTTCTTCACATAGTGGAACTATATCCTGAGGATATTAATGTAATTTGATTTATTTCAAGGTGTTCCATCACTATATACTAATATTTAGTGATTTCTTTCATTGAAAATAGTGATCCAATCTTGTTTTTTTCAACTCTTGTTATAAATTCGTATAATCCTCATACATAGGGTTTTTCATAGGTGATATGTATTACTATTCCCCATTAAATGAAGAGTGAGAAGGGTATATAATTACCTTATTTTTTTCCACTGTATGAGAGATTAATCATTCTTGGAGTTTCCCTAGTTTTCAGAATGAAACCAATTGACATAATATTTAGGATGAATTTCATAATTTCTTAGATGGAATTATTAAATTTTATCTTCCATGTGTCCACTTTTATGTTCTTAATGGGATGTTTCATGTATTTCAAGGTTAATTTAACACATGATCATATAGATACCTGACACCTTTTCCATAGTTTAGGAATGTAATATTGGGCTCTTCATTTGACATAGAGAAATAATATGTAATTGATTATATCATACAGTTGTAATTGTGTTTCCAAATTTTTTCCCATATGATTTATATAAGTTTTCATCAGTAAGAATGTGCAGTTATCAATTTATTTAGTAATTGGTACTCCTCTATGGTGTATTATTTCTTACCATATGGCTGAAAAGTAGTTGTGATAGTTTAGGACAAAGATGGGAGTTCTTTTAGATAATGGATTTATATGCATGAGTGTATAACCATAGGTGTATCATATTCTATTTGTAATAAAATAAAATTGAACACTTCACATTTCTGATGATTACAAGAAGCTCAATTGATTCATGATAAATTGTAAATACAAATTAGCATGAATTAATGTTCTTTTTATCAATCTAAAAGGGGAGAAGTTGTTCTCAAGGATTGATCACTATTCACATTGTCACCGGTTGAGTATTAAAAATATAATATTTAGAAATCAATCATTAAGAGTATGTATGACCATTATGAGTTTACTATTATTCCATTGGTTTTGGAAAATGCTACTATACTTTTAGTGAATTTGATGAAAATGGTATTTCAGTAGTACCAAGACTCATTTATGGATGTATTTGTGGATGATATCCTAGTTTACATTAATACCAATTATAATGTGTGTTATTTTGGATAAGTTTTGTAACATTGAAATATCATTAACTATTTTTGATGATTTCGAAATGATATTTTGGTATACAAGAAGTGATGTTATTGGGATTCATGGGGACATAACATGGTATTTATATCAATCCCAATAATATAAAAGTTGGTTTGACATGGTAGTAACCATGTAATGTTGTCTAGATAATGAGTGTTTTGGCATTATTCAGATATTAACTCATATTCATCACAGATTTCTAGAATTTTTATTCTTTAATAACCACTCACTCTTAAAATAAGTGATTTTCATATGGGATAAGAAAAATCACTAATATTTTCTAAGTTGAAATTTATTTTGACATTGCATCATTGTTAATTCTATATGAGGCCTTTCATAGCTATGTGATATTCTATTATGCCTCATGTTTAGGTTTGGATTGTGTCCTTATGTAGGGTGATAATGTGGTGGCTAATGGTTCTAGGAAAATGACGCCCCACAAGATGAATTATTCAACCCACGAACATGGGATTGCATTTGTGATGCATGATCTTAAGAGATTATTATGTTACCATTTTGGTGAATGTTTTTAAATTAATTCCTTCCCTAAAATATTTGGTAATAAATTCTAAAATAATATTTGTATATCAGAAAGTGGTGTTGGTTTGGGTACATATGGACTTTTGATTTTGATATTTTCTACACCCTTGGTATGTGGAATTCTATTATTTGTTTTTAGAGAAATAAATATCTGACCTATACCATGAATTCACCATCATAAGAATGGAATCTAATGCCTATATTTTTTTAGTTTCAGTAGGGAATTTGGGGGGAATGAGTCTGGAATTTTCTGAAAGTATAGAGTTGAAATCCTCCATTTTTAGACAAATAATCTGGATTAGAAGATTAACATTGAATTATATGGAATTAGGGAATCTCTTTATAGTGGAAAGACCATTGGTTACTGTTATTTATCTTAAAAAATTTTCCTATGTTTACGAAATTGGTTTTTGTGTATTTTCCAATGATGAGGGTTTTCATGGGGGATTTCCAAAATTATTTGTGGTAACTATTCTGTATAACCACGATGATGTTCTATTATGATTGATGATTATTTGAAGGCTATGTTAGAGATTCGACATCACTAACACTGTCTATGATTTCTCTACCAACCATCAAATCAATGACGAGGGCTAGATATCATCATATTTTATTTATCCACATACTGTTATGAAAAGGATGTGGGATGATATTAAAAATCATTTAATGGTTGGGTATCCCCATACCCCCTTAGGTAATGATGAAATATTTGTTGGGATCAATAGGCTGACCAAATCATATCACATTATCCCCATTTTTTATATAAACAATGTTGAAAAATTGGTGCCTCTGTATGTGTAGGAGACTATCATATTTCATGGAGTCCTAAACAATATATTCATTGATATGAATACTAATTTCACTTATCTATTTTTGATATTCCTCTAGGATTCCATGGTAACTTAGTTATAATGAGAAAAACATATTATATTTTTATAGATGTCCAAATATAGTGAGGTATATAAATTTCGGAGGACACTATATGTGCTTTCCTTCTTAATATTAGTGGATCTTGGGATGAATTTTTGGGACACTATGAGTTTTCCTATAATAATAGTTTGTATATTATATCAGTTAGAATTATTTTGAGGCCATATATAGATAGACAATGACATCATTGTTATGTTGGTGAAATATTAGTGAATGATCCTGGATTTGATCATGTTTAATACAACATGAAATGATTAAAATTTAATTTATTCCCTAGAGAATTTTTATGTCAAATAAATGGTATAAATATTTTTATGATCATTGATGAAAATAGTTTTTGTTTTCTATAAGTGACTATGTCTTATTGAGTGTTTCATGTTAGTTTGATGATCAGTGTATTTTAAAACCTGTAAATATTATACCGAAATTAGTGGGTCCTTTTTATATTGTTGAGAGAGTAGGAGTAAAGTTGGATATTGTTTATTACATACCCAATTTTTTAATTTTATGAACAATCTGTTTTATGTATCACCTCTTTAAAATTATATTCATAACCAATATCATGTTCTTTGATGGGATGATTTTGATGATGCGCTTGATTTTTCCATGATTGAAAATTCATTCGTGATTACTAATTCTGAGGAACATGATATTTATGGGATGAAAATTACTTTCGTGTGTGTGATCTGTAAGAATGGTTTTTATTCACATGATACATAAGAGAATGAGGAACATTTGAGAGATTAATGTAATTTTTTATTTGTCATAGAATTGATTTTTTATACTTCTGGGTATATAGGGAATTTTTGGTGGTGAGGTTATAACATTTGGTTACATTATTCTTTGTATATAATGAATATTATTTTAATTTGTATTTTTTCAATGTGCATTTAGGTACTTTTGAAGATTTATAATCCTTTTTAGTGGAAATTACTAAATGTTCAATGATGTAGTCATATTTGAGTTAATGCATTTTGTGTATATATGTTTTAGTTGGAGCTATGGTGTGGTGTATGGATTGCAACATGGATAGCCCTAGATATGCATTGAAACTTCATGTTGTGGTGTATGGGAGGATTAGGTTTGATAGGGATATAATAAGGGACATTATATGATCTTTGGATTGCTATAGGATATTTTTTATAGATAATTCCAATTTCATCATAGTTTCACAGTAAAGGGTCTATTGTATCGTGGATCCCTAGTGGATGAATTTTAATGATACATCCAATTTATGCCCTACCTTGGAAATGTGATTAGGCTAAAAAATTAATTTCCACAGGGTCAAATGGATCTGGGTGAGTTCTATTTCACGGTTTAATGAGTTTGGTTGATTAGGGGAGGTCACGACATGGTCAACAGTAGCTACTTTAGGGTCTAGTAGTTGTTTTCTCATTCTACACCATAGTCATGGGGGGTTTTGGTGTGGTTTATATTTTATTGACTTAAATTCCCAAACCCATGATTTCTTGTTTCTTTTCTCTTTCTTGACTGTCACTCAAACATTTGGTCCATTAAGAATCAATTCAAGAATTTGAACTCATCCTACCTTCATTTTTCATAGATTAATGATCTAGTGTATGAATTTGGTTCCTTTATTGTATGTTTTATCAGTACATTTTGGAGTCCTATTTTTTCTATTTTATCCCTCTTTGATTGTTTTCAATATTTATTATATTTGTTCTATTTGACCCATGTATTGATGGATGGTTTCAATAGGATTATATTGTTAGTCTCATTCACATTCTTTTTTCATCATCATTTTTAAGGAGTTGATATAATCATTGATGGAGAGGTAGGTTGTTACGTGTGTTTTCCACCTAAAATTAAATCCATGAATTGCTTGACTGATTTGAAATGTAATTTTTAATTATTTATTTAACCGTGTTTGAGATTATTAATCGATTATTTTTTGATAATCGTCAAGGAGATTGTTAAAAACTCTCAATTTAAATGGAATTGAAAATTTGGGGCCTAATTTGGGAAAAACTGATTTATTGATTTTGGGATTGATTTTTAGGAACATGGATAAAATTGAATGACTTTTTGAAGAGGCTTAAACTGAATAATATATTGAACATTTTTTTGAAATGAGAATGGAATTTTAAAAACTCGAAGTGGTAAATTGTATTTTGATCTAACATTAAATGATTAAATTTACTATGGTTTATTTATTTATAGAGTCACGTATGAGACTTGGTATCTAGTATGAAATTAAGACCTGAAACCTATAATTTGACCCCCTAGAATGAGATTGATAATGAAAACACTAATATAAAAAAAATTTGACCTGATTTTTACCCCAATTGGGTGTTGAGTCCTGATAGCCTGAGTTCTAGGATAAGTGGCATGGTTGAGAAAATATAATCCACTGAGTAGTGTGAGGACTCAGTTTTTAGAAACTAGACTACTTTAGGTCTTGATACATATTTCAATAATATACATTTTTTAGGATTTCACTACACTGATTTAGAGAATAATTTTATTCCAAACAACTTATTTATATAAATTTTTTTATATAGTTTACATTTAATATAGTTTTGATATATCCATCTTCATTTTAGTTTTCAATCATGTTTTTATAAAAAATATTTTAATTTCATTCAACATCTATTTTTATTTAAATAAAAAAATATTTGATTTAATTATTTTGGAGTTGATTGTGGAACACATGGTGAGATCCAATATTGTATTATATATCACACCCATTATTTACCTCTAATAATTTTTCTTATTCCAGTTTGAATTAAAGGTAATGAACCCCATGGAGGTGGTGAATGTTCTTGATCCTTGGGATGCTTAGTGAAAGAGGTGACTGGTGGAGATATAATTCAATTATTACAGGGTATTATGATTGATGATTTTCATGAAAGATGTTGTGTCTTTTAATTATGTATACCTTAGCTATTATTTTACCTACAAATTTATTGTACACTCTCTTATAATAGTTTTCATAATTTTAATTTATAACATTTTACATCTATATAATAGTGGAAAATTTTCCCTCATTATTCATGTCGGATTCCAAATGCTTATACCAAACCCACGGGGTTGGGAATTCACTTCACAAACTATTAGAGCTAGTTTGACAATTCGGGGTTCTAGGGTATTTAGGTTGGTTTTTAAAATGTGGTGTCAAAATAGGTTTCATTTTATACAATTCCTTGATTTCAGTATCTTGTTTTGTTGTCTTGTATGAGAGGTCTTAGTTTTTATGGGGATTAAGAGGTCGATATGGGAACGTTTCAGGGTAAATCTTATCAAAAAATGATCATTAATTCACCATGGGTATTAGATAAAAGTTTCTTGATGATTTTTTAATTGATTATACATTTTTCTCTAGTTATGATCTTACTAAGATGAAATATGACAATGAATTCTGCTCGATGGATTCGACACACCTTTGACTATTTTATCATTTGATTATATGTGTTTCATTGTGGATTAATTCAGTGTAGTTTCCTAATTTTTTGTATAATCATACCACTAGGAAGTCATTTTTATAGTATATAGAAGGGAGATGATAGTGATATATAATATGATAATCTGAAATGCGGCCTAAATATTTTTGAGATAGTGGTGCATGTTGTCCACGATCCGGGAATTGTACCTGTAGTCATTAATGTTTAGGATCTCGTAGTTGAACTTTGAAGGGATGAATGTAGAGAAAATTATCTAGAGTTTTATGGTTTAAAATTACAATATTTATAGGGTATAAATTATTTTCAACAGTAAAATGATTCATTGATATATATTTAACTTATTTTTTAATAATTTTAAATGCTAGAATCTAAGAATGTAATACGTGAAACCATTAAGATTGTGGCTCCTGGTAAGAGATGGTGGGAATTTATGGAGATAGAGGAATGAAGAGGGTTTTGAATAGTTTGATTTTGGAGTTATTTTCACTAATTAGTTCTATACATTATTGATGTTATTCACAAAAATATATGGAGCTTCTCAACCTCTATTAGGGTGATATGAATATAAAATAGTATACAAATTTTTCTGATGATCAGTGTTCTATTTCACCAGAGATTTCATGCAATGAGAAGATGAGGGATCGAAACAACAATATAGGTCTTCGAACTGATATCTAATCATCATTTCTCTAACTGATTCTCACAACATATGAATATTTGTTGGATAAAAACTTTATGGTTTATCTTGACATAGATGGTAACTCAGGGATTAAGAGATGTCCTTTTTCTTTTAGCTATAATATTGTGAGTTCCATTAAAGGAAATATGAAGTGAGGAGGGTCCCATACTGGTTCTCATTGTAAGGTGTCAACTAGAACTCCTTTAGTGCATGCAACATGCATTGTGACCTTCTTCCATTCTAGCAAGGATAGGAAATTGAAATAGGTTATATTGTGGATCAAATGATCTTTTGTTCATGGGGTCACTGGGCTACATATAGATGTTGTACCATTAAAATTATACAACATTGAGTCCAACTAGATCCTCAGAACTAAAAATTAATAATGAAAAATCATATGATTCAATAACTATGGGACTCTAGCCATATACATTCTAACTAAAGCTTCTCCATGTAGTGGAAGAGTCTCCAAAAGATGATGATACATTTATATCAACCGAGAGAGGTAACATCACGATGAAATCATCATTGGTGACATTTTTATTTGATATTATTGTATCTCATGCATTTTTATCCACCCTTGTTTTGAATTTTATAGATTTTTCTATTGATCTTTTGTCTTATGTGATAGTTATTACTACTCTCGTCAGAATGATGATACTACGGTGACATCAGGGTTCTATTTTTGTTTTATTTTTCAAGAAGATTGAAATTTCTATTAGATTCCTAGTTCTCAATATAAATTATCTTAGAATTTTATTTTTCGATTTATTTGATTTATTTTTATCATCGAAGTGTCTCATTTAATGCCCATGATGGGGTGTATCATTTCATGCAGGGAGAACAGGACCCAAGGTTGAGTAAATATGGACCTCAATTTCTAGCGTTTACTAGATAAATATCATTGTTTTCATTTCACTTGGAGTAGGAATATTTTAGTAATGATCTACCTCTAGTAGTAATTGACTTTATTATTTTATTCCATCATGTTTATATTTTTTTCAATAGAATGAGAGTTAGATTTTTGTATTTATTTAGTATATTACACTCATCCAGGGTATACTCCTTCTTCCCATATCACACCATACGATTTTAAATAGTGGATGACTAATTTTAATGAACCTAAATATAAATACTTTATATGCTTGAGTGTATCACCTAAGGAAATACCTATTCTATCATTAAATAATTCTTATAGAAAAATTCACATTTCTATTGATTACTGAAAACTCATTTGAGACATTTTATTGATTAAATATACCTTTCCATAGATTAATTATGAGTTTTAATAGATAAAAGGTTATTAGTTGTTCTTTAATACTTTTCATTGATACATTTCTCACTCGTTGAGAATAAAATAAACTTATATTCATAAAAAATCCTTCAGGATTAGGTATGACCATTCTAAATATCTAATTCTTCCATTTAGTCTAACATATTATTCAAAATATATTATGGATTTGATTTTACCTCGACTCATTCATTTTAATATTTGTATAAAATGTCCTAGTTTACTCTCAATATGATGAGTTTAATCCCTATAATTTGAGTGTAGTTATAGAAATAGTGAGAAATAATTGACATTATAATAATCTTATAATATGAAAATGTAGGGTTTGTGATTTGATGTTCTTGGGAAATTTGGTCTCATAGCATGTTAATTTAGTAGATCCTAAAAAGGTGAATGAAATTATGTCATGGGAGAATCTGTATAATGTTTTCAAGATATTTAACTTCACGGTAATAGTGTGATTTTTCCTTATACTCATTTGGTATTTCTCAATGATCTCTTCTCTAATGACTATTCCCAATCAAAATTGAGTGAAATATGTATAGAATGAGAAATTTCATATATCTTTTTGGAGCTAAAACATCTTTTGACATATCAGCATGTGTTTAATATTGCTAAGGCAGTGCTGGTCTATGTTGTATTTTGTGATGTAGAACGTTTGGTTATGGGTTGTTTCCTTATGTAAGGTGATCACATAATCAAATATGGTTTCAGATATCTTATTTCAGATGAGAATAATTATATGACCCATGATTTTAAGCTCACAATTGTGATGCATTTTCGTAAGAGTTGGAAGTATACCCCTTTTTGTGACACTTTTATCATTTAATCTATCAAATAAATCAAGAGCTTTAGATTCTATAAAAAATAATTGAGTCTATGATGGTGTCATTGGGTGGAGTACTAAAAATATATTCATTTCAGTATTTCCTATAATACTATTTCAGAGAATGTAACTGTTTATTCTTTGTATAGGAAACATCTAACCCATAACATTAAAGAATCATCAAAAGGGAGTAATCTATTGTCACCCTTTTATCTATTTCTTTTCAATGTGTGGGAGAATTATTATGAGGTTCTTTTGGAAAGTGTGTAGTTGACTGTATATCTTCTCAAGATGATTCCTCAAGAGTAGTAGTTTGAGGATGAATTCCATGGCATTATGTACTCCCATTAAGTTGGTGATATGATTGGTGAATGGTGTTTCTATTTAAATAGCGTCATATCTTTCCATAACCCAATTTTGTGCCTTTTCCATTGAGAAGTTATATGATTGGTGTTACTATATTACCTATTGGGGGTCAAATCTAGAACCAAAATGAAGTTACAAGATATGTGTAAATGATTCCAGTGTCCATGTATAAGATGATAAATCACTATCACGGCCCCTTATTACTATTCCTACCAATTAGGAGAAGATGATCCCTAATGATCTTTAAGTTTTAATCAACCCATTATTATTTCAACAAGGATGTGGGAAGGTATTTTGATGCATTTTTTGGTTGAGGAATTGTGTACATATTCAGGTAAGGATAAAATATTGATTGGTATTTATATGATAGAAAAATAGGCCGAATTTATTCCCATTTGAAATATAAAAAAAATTCAGATCACTCAATGACTCTATGTGAAGAAGATTATTTGGATGCATAGTGTATCTAATGTTACAGTCTCTGATAAGTTACCAATATCACTTTTCACTTATACAGATTCATTTAGGAGGGCCTTTGATCCTAGGTACATTATATCCTTGAATATCATCTGCAAAATGGTCGCAAAAAAGTGTGATCTGTACATATTCATGGGGGTATCTTATGTTCTTGTGTTATGGAATTTGGCTGTTCTTAGGATACCTATATGGGATTGGTTTTGTTTTTCTATAAAAAAAAGATTTTATCCTTCTATAATATGCCTCATATTTATTCCTTTTATGGATGGACGTGTGGATCTGTGTTGTCTTTGTTGATGATTAGTAGAGGATTCAATGTTGGAATGAGTTTAGTCCAAGAGATAATGAATATGAACCAACTCATTTTTAGAGAATGTTTATGGAAGAAAACTACTATAAATATTATTTAGATAATGTAAAATGACCTTTTGAGTTTGTTGTATGTGCCTAGGATTTTTTGAATGTTTCACTTTGGTCAGTTCACAAACAATTTTGGAAAAAGGAAATGCCTTCATTGTGATTTGAGGGTCTTTTATAGATTTTTGAGTGAGTGGGGAAAGTGTCATGTCGTTTTGAACATCCAACATATCTGGCATTGAGTCAAAATATGGTTCATCTACCACACCGTCAAATTTAACTTTATGAATCTTCTCATATTCTGATATGGGAGTATCATTATGCCGATTATTATTTTTTTGTGACTAAGAAACCTATTTGGATTGATGATTCTATGAAAAAATGTTCTTCATGGAAAGATGATTTCTTTTGTCCTGGTGCTATGGTAGCATGGATCTGATTGAATGTATTCATGGGATCTTGAGGCATTGATGAGATTGAAATTGTCTCATCTATTCATTATGTAATCTTCTTAACATGATTTCAGTGGATTGAAATTGTAAATGGGGGGAGGTTGAACCCTCCCTATACCTTCCTCTTAGTATATCCTGTTTATTTTTTTAATTTCATTTTTTTGGGTTTTGTGCATCTCGAGGATTGAGATCCCTTTTTAGGGAAAACGACCCAAATAATTTGGGATGTGTATTTGTTTCAATTAATGGAGTCCATATATAAATGTGTTATATAAATTAGTTCAATGGTGTATGGGATTTGGTGAATAGATTCCAATATTCATCGTAGACCCTAAGGCCATAGAATAAGAGAGATAGAGGTCGAAGAGGTTTGTGGCATGTGGTGTTAGTTGTTTTGTGGATCCCTAGCATTCATTTTGTATGGATACATAAAATTTATTCATACCTATGTTTTGGAGGTGTGGTTGTATCGTGGATCACTAGCACATAAATTTTAGTTCTATGTCCTACTAAGGAAGAACATCTTGGTAGTTCTTGGGGTACACCATGGATTTCCATAGAGTAATGTAGATCTGGGTGACATATAATCCATGGTATTAGGATTTTTGTTGACTATGGGTGGTTGTGGTGTGTTCTAGGGTAGTTTCTCCATTGTTTGACTATTACTAGAATCTCTACACCATGTTAGTTGGTTTAGTGGAAGGGTTTGAGTTTTTATATAATTAAATGTATTGAGCCTAAATTTACATTTCCATTTCTCCCAATAAAATCTCACATAGAATTTTTGGTCTTAATTGATCTGTAGATGTTTTTTAACTCCATATAACAACTTTATTTCTCAAATAAATTCATTGGTGGGTGTGTTTGGTTCAACTTTGATATGTGATAAATTCTCGTTTTGGACTCCTATATTTCTCATTCTATCCTTCTTTATGAATTTTGAATCCTTATGATAACGATGTGTTATATCCATTTATAAATTTATTTCTTTTATAGTATTTCCTTTTTTTCTCCTTTACTTTCTCTTTTTATTGACGTTTTCCCATTATGAGTGTTGATTTGATCATTGATTGAAATATTAGTTATTCGATATGATTTTACCTATAGCTGAATCATTGAATTTAATGATTGATTTGAAATTATTTTTTATATTATTTAAAAATCCAGATTTTATATTATTGAATGATGAATTTTTGATGATATACATGGATATTGTGAAACCCTGTATTTCGATGGAATTGAAATTATTGGGAGTAATTTTGAAAAATTGATGGATTTATTTGGAAATATATTTTTAGGTAAACGGGATATATTTAAAGATGATATAAAAATGTATTAACTGATGAAAACAAATGATTTTTTTTTTTTGAAATGAGAGCTTCATTTTGATAATTAAATGCTGGTACATTGATTTTGAACTAATTTAAAATGACTGATTTTCCAATGACTGGTTGATTGGTTGAATTCAGAAATGCGAGACTATGCAGTTAGTGGGTAATTATGACTTTCATGCTAGGATACAACCCACTACAATTGGATTGATGATGAAAACACTGACATAAACATAAGGTGGCATGATTTTCCCCAAGTGGATAGTTTATTCTTAACGACATAATTCATGGGTTGTGTGATAACTTTGAGTTGAGATGACTGATTGAGTAGTGTGAGGATCATGTTACCATAATATATTTTACCATTGATATTTATACATGGTTATATGATATAATGTATATTTATATTACAAGCTATTGATTTGTTGAACTATTTTATTCATTCTATCTTTGTACGATTATTTTATATAAAATTTTAATTTAAGATAGTTTTGATATATCTTTCATCTATTGATTAAGAGATATTTTTTTGAAAAAACGTTTATTCTATGCCACACTTGGATTTATTCAATTTGATGAATTATTTGGTTTAATTATTAAAACAATTGACTATGAAACACATGGTTATATCCTAATAGGAATTATTTTTGACACCCTACCTTTTACTTGAAGAATTCATATATTTTCTTATTCCACAACCAAGAAAATTAAATATTCCACATTTAGGTGGTGGAGATTCTTGACCTATGGGATCTAGACTGATGGACCAGATCGGTGGAGACATAATATACAAGATACATAGGTTTATCTTTGATACATATCTTAGAAGATGTTGTCCATTTTTATGATGTCTGATTTGAATACTATTTCACTAGTATGATTCATATATTTTTTCCCTTAAGAGTGTTTATCATAGTGACTTGGGTCATTTATATTCAGTATTATTTTAGAAAAATCAATCCCATTTTATTCTTGTATGATGACATAGTCTTATATCTAATCCATGAGGATAAAGAACTACCTTTTGGACATGTTATAGATTATTCATGTATCATGGGTGCTAGGGTATCCAGTCTAGTTAATTACAATAAATATTAGACTTCATGATATCAAACATCATGATATATATCCTATCAATACCATTCAAATGACAGTTTAAAATAATGGGAAAAACAAGTTAATGCAAGATTATCTTTTTTTCTCATTAGATAATCAATGCATCAAGGGTATATGTTATTATGTTCCCACCCTTCCCTGCATGTTCCATGAATTCTTCATACATAAATTTTTTGATTTAATTCCTGAAACATATGCCTTATCAATAAATGTATTTATTTAATAAATAATATGGAATTGAAATATTTTCTTAGTCAATCATATTACATCCAAATTATATCACCATATGTACAATTTATATATAATTTATGTGAGAATAATACATTAAATAAATAATATAAATATGTAGGTTCAACTTAATGTCTAATGATAATAATAAAGTGAATATATCAAGCAAAAGTAAATGATTATTAAAATAATCAATAAAAAGAAATTAAATGGTTTTGTTCATCAATATGATTGTAAACCATAAAGATATATAATAAGGATGGAATCCTTACAACATATCCCCAATGGAGTTTATGTAAATATAGGGTTATATTGGTTCATTAATATGAATACTATAAAAATATCTTTAAAAATTATTGAGGAAAATAACATTTTTACATTAAATGTCATATTCAAAAAAAATAAATGTCTGGAATGTTAGGAAAAATATTTTCTTTAAAAAAACATCCTTCTAAAATTTTAATGGAAACATTAATGTAATGAGTGGAAATGATGGATGTAATTTTCCATTCAAACCAGATATGATAAGATAATGAATCCATAATCGTTTTTAAAAAAAATTCCGAAGTACCATTTTTGGAATATGAAAGCAATATTCCATTAAATTTTTAAATTCCAATTATGGTTCATATTGAATTTAAAGAGAATATTAATAATTTTTTATAAATGATTTTAGAAAATTGTTTTTGGAATAATATTATTTCCAATCTAATGTATTAATGAAGTCGAATTTTCATAAAAATATTTTCTCAATAATTTTATGTACCAATGTCAGGAATTTTGTACTATTATATGAAAAATTCCTGAACAACTATAAGGGAATACAATTTTAGGGGTTTATTAGATGATAACTACATAATTTCATTAAGTTGAAATTCATTCATAAAAAACCAATAAAAATTATATTTGAACAAAAATCCTCTATAACATTGGTAGAATTCAAATTGTAAGCTCCAGGGATGGAATATCATAAAATGAAACATTAAATACCAAGAAATTAATGTAATAAATAATATAACAAGTCAAATGGAATGTAAAATTCTAGACTTGATACACTCTTTAGTAACATAACCTAGTTGTCCACACGACCTCAATCATGCCTCCTCGAACGTTAGAGGATTCCGACGAGAAGAAATGGCTTATGATCATTCTATTGGAAGTCATTTACCTCACCTTAGAGTGGATCAGAATATAGATAATAAAGGAATAAATAGGGGAAGATAAATAAAAAATCGTTTAGTGAATAATGAATATGAATCCACGTAATAATAATCATATCAGGAGCTACAAACTCTATCATATAGAAAAAAGGATAAGGACATGTATCTGAAAAAGAATGTTGTGTAATGATGGAAGTATTATGAAAGTACAATACATGCTATACATAAATAATTCAAAATTATGAATAAACTATCCAAGAATCCCAAGCTTAATATCGATTATCTACTACCCAGATCCCATCAATAGAAGGAAACAACGTTAGGTGTCTAATGTGGGATGCTTTCCCTTGTCCCAAACAATGATAATATAATCTTCCCAGGTACCAGTGGTGTCCAAATAAGTTGTGAGTTAAATCATAGCAGAAAAAATGAAATGGATTATACATAAATATAGTTTGTGAACTTAAAATGTATAGTTTATATGTTTATAAAAATGTAATGTAGTTCTAAATACTTAACTCATACCATTATTATCCGCAGTTTGGGTTTTAACGTGTGGTAATTTAATTAATTGTGAATAAATTTATAATATTAAAATCATGTATAAATGTTTCCATTAGTATCCTATTTTGATATACTAATAATAAAGGATCCAACGTTTAACCAAGGAATCATTGACCTCAGGGGTCAACCCAACTCATAATAGTAACTAATGTAATCTTACAATTAGGTGTCTAATCGCAATCCAAGGGGTACACCCAAGGAATTCCAATATAAATAAGTCTAGCCATGTCCATGTATCTCATCTGTATTAATCAAAGTATAATAATTATTGGGCCTAATTTTGTGATTCAATAGTGTCACGTGACCACATACATAAAGTTGAATGTAAGGAGTGCATCCACCAAATTGAAATATATTGAAAATATGTCAAGTGAGTCCTTGCAAAAACGTCTAGGCATTCACATAATCAGATAGTGACCAGATTATGGGGTGGGTATCTCCCATGCAAATCGGCTGAATGATTTATAATTGAATCCTCTTTGTTCCCATGGAATTCCTAAAGGGATCTAAGGATGTATCATCTGTAACCATTCTTATAATGAAAAATAGGTCTGATTAAATAAAAAAATTATAGTTATTCCATTTATATCATATGTAATTCTATTTCATGTAATGCCCAAGAAAAGTTTTCTTTAAAGATGTTTATTCCATTATCTTACATTTATCATGATAATGTTTGTTATGGAAATTCACCCAATAATCAATTCAATTTGTAATTATTTAATGGGCTCATTCCATTACCTTTCATTAGGCCTGAGAAGGTGAATCAAGGGCATGAAACCAAAATAAAATTCACTATACGGGATAAAGAAAAGTGATATATATACATTTACATTTCATAACATTAATCTATATATTTAATAGTTATTAATAAAACTTACCTTATGAAAGTCGATGTCGAGAACACCCATAAAGTGTCTCAAATTTTATCAATTTAATACATGAAACCATAAATGAAAAAACCCAAAAATGGATTTCCTATATTTAGGTCTCAACATCCAATGGTGTCAATGTGTTATTATTTGATCCTTAGGTTAAAATTTATCCAATTTAATTTAAGGCTAAGGAAATTAATGTGTTACAAATGGTGAAATTGTCATTCCCACAACAAAAATAAAATTTATTTGTGCCAATACTATAAAGAATGATTCATAGAAACCCTACCCTAATATTGTACTAGATTCCTTATATAGTATGATCCCATAGTTTTGTATAGGTGAAATGAAAATGGATGAATTGATGAAAACCATAGCAAAAGGGCATGTGATCATGCATGAAAAGAGAGTTATCAAAAGGAAAAAATGGAGACTATAGAGTGAATCACTTACCGAGAAGAAATTAATGAGTTGAATTGCTGTTAAATAAAAGTCCAGACGATGAAATCAGAGAAAATCAGAGCTTACGGATGTATGGGATGTCTCATGGGAGGAGAATAAGTCCTCATGTCCATTGGAGGAGGAAAAAATAATGGGGTGTTATAATTATAATCCAAAATGGGTAAATATAAATTTTACTACTTTAAAAACCAGGTTGAACAGTTTAGCCCCAGATGTTTCCAATATGTGAACCAACGGTGATCCATTCACTACCCAAGGAGGGTAACTATATAGTTCTTGTGTATGTTTATGGAAACCATTAGTAAATAATGATATATGGATTAGATAAAACATTAGGGATTTTTTATACGCATACAGATGTAGTATCTTCATTTGGGAAATCTATGAGGCCCACTTCTTCTCACAGAAACTCCTTGCATTGTATGATGAAATATAGCACACTAGTTGGAATAGACTCTACTAACTATGAATCCCTGATATTTCATCCACTTGTCGGGGTTCCAGAATTCGAAATACCTCTGATCCCCCCTAACACCACTATAGCCTTTTTAGGGATTCTTATTTGATCATTGAGAATGAATTAAATTATAATAAATGGGATCTATACCTCAAGGAATAATAGAGTTCATATAGTCATCCTACATTAAAGTATCATTTCTCTTTATATCCCTTCCCACTATGGTAGAAGTCTATATGGGAACAACACTATCCAGTTAGCATTAATTATGAGCTCTCGCACCCATGTATCACCCTATACACTATATTTATACCAAATAACACATACTAATTGTACATACATTCCTAATATATCATTTATTCTGTGATCAATGATTATTATGGGATACTACTATAAGGATGCAACCACATATAAGCCAACATCCTTGAGATCAATAGTATGAGATTGTTTAGAAAGGTAATGGTGATGGTGTGAAATTTGGTAGATGTTGTGCATTTAATATACCTATTAAGTAACAAAAAAAGGAATGGATATAGGTCTAAACCCTTCAAAGACCTCAAAAAGACCAATAAAATGATGCTATAACTTCCCTCTTATTTGTTTACATTTATTCCCATGACTTAGTGATAGCCACAATAAAACATGACTTCCAACCTTCAACTATAGTTGTCGTCATTATATACATGCATAATATTTTTCCTCGACTATATAGTATTCATAAACATTCTAATTATTTTCACCAACAATGAATTCTTGTGCCTGATGTGATTACTTAGAAGAACTGCCTCTCTTACATCTAACCATCACATGTGTGAACATCATAACCTACCACAAAAGGCCACATATAGAGCCATGTAAATAATTTTCATAATGATGTTATTATTTTAAAATTAATTAATATAGTTATGATTATATAATTAACTTCAAAAATAAATAAAACATTCTTGGAGGATGACCCACAACACTTGTATAGTCTATTCTGATTGGTTGTCAATGAGTAGGTGAAAAGATGTGTCAGAAGGAGCTGTGTATCCAAAGCTCTATATAACCCTTTCAACAGCCTATATGTTCAATGATTATCTTTTTATGATGTTATATAATGTGGGACCCAGTTTATGTGTATGATATCATAGTTATACCATCTTCACATATCTTTAATTAAGAAGTCCCCAAGATATGAAGGAAGTGGGATACCATCATTAGTTAATCCACAACTACCCAAGGTGCATTATTGCCTTGAGGATACCATAGAAAAACAACCAAAAAATCCAACATAAAATTCTACCATATCCATTCCATGACTAGTAATGAATATAAAAGGACCAGGGTTATCTCGTGTTCTACCTTCAACTTGTGATAGTTGGAACACATAGCAGAAGAACTCATGTCCTAACATTTCATCCAAGTATAAAAATACTAGCGATGCATATCACAATTCATATTGGATATACTAGGATGTATTAAAAACTAATAATATTGAGACTCTCACATTATATGCTCTCATATGTTGGTATGATAAAAGATATTCATAGGTATACATAGTATTTCATCTCCATCAACAAAACAATTATGAGGTGGGTCCTTATCTGAAATACTCTCTCGTAGGACCAGCCCCTCAGGGTCTGAGAACTTCCACCAATTAACCCTATCAAGGATTAAATATTTAATAAAAATTTTTATATGAAGAGGATTCTCTTGAATATAATGGAACTAAAAATGAAACTCATATTGAAGGTCTATAAATTTCAAATCCTCCTTAAATTCTGGAATGTTATGTACCTGAGTTTTCTGGCTCAGTGCAGAAAAAACCACATTACCCTTTCCAGACATATAGGAAAGATCAAAATCAATTGAATAAAGGTATTTGACCCATATTCACTATATTATATTCAATTAACACTTTCTGAAATTATATTTTTGGTTCATGTGGCCTATAGACACTATAATGTTCTCTCCCATCAGATTGTACCTCCAAAAAGTATGGAATGAATAATTACTACAATGTTGTGGTCATGCATCAGATAATTGTACTTTTGAGGCACCAATTGGGATGAATAGTGTGAAACAAATCAATCTATATGTATCATTACTGAACCCATCTCAATGTTTGATTTATAAAAAAACACTACATAGCCTCTTATAGGATTTTTAAGAATCTGAATCTGTGTCAAACTCTTCATTTCAACTCTTAAATGGATTTCATATAGACTCTAGGAAAAATTAACATCACACCCATAGTATTCATGAGATTAAGATATGAAAAAATAATAATAAGTCATTTATAAAATTTATATAATAATTTGTCAGCACCATGAGACTTCTTGTATCAAAAAACTCATGAGCTTCCGTAGAAAATAATAATTGTCACCTTCTCCATGTCAACTAATGCTCCTGATTTCAAAATAATATGACCCATGAAGTGATCAATATCGATACGGACCTAGATAATTTTTAGCATAGTGTATATATAATTCTATCCTAGTTTATTAAAAATGATCTCAATATGATTACCTTGGTCGATTTGAGTTTTGGGAATAGACTATGATGTTTTCCACCAAATCCAAAATAAAGGAATCAGTATATGGGTGTAAAACTCTATTCATCAATGAAATATAAATAGTTATCACGTTCATAAGATTGAATAGTATAATTAGATACTCATATTGATAATAGAAACTAGATAATGCCATTCATGAAATATCCAATGTCATGAATCTTTTTTGATGATAGCTCAATCTCTGGTCGAGGTTAAAAACACACTGGATCATTGTAGTTGGTTAAAGAGATCATTGATTCAAGTCAATGGATATCAGTTCATAACCATAAGAAGGTTAATGTCATGAACCAAATCGGTTCACTGCCAAAACCGGCACCAAGTCCATCCCGTGACAAGGTATGAAGGGCATTCTCAATCCCCACATGCTGGCACAAGTGCCCGGGTATCATTTATCTTGGTTTGGGAACAATTTACCCAAATATGAATACATAAAACACCAAAACTATTTGATAAAATGAATTAGAATAATTCATACCAACAAGGTTTATAAAAAAATCCATAACTGAATACATAAGTTCAAATGTAATATAATAGGTCCAAAGACACAATGAAATAGCAACAAAACAGCCCCATGGACTCCACAGGACAAGGGGTCATCACCCCAAGCCGTCTCCACAAATTCGCCACAAGGATGGGGACTAACACCCTGAACCGCCATCACCCTTAGAATTTCTTTTACCTGAGTCAAACATAACCAAGTATACTTACACCTAATGGGTATAAGTAGGGTGTGATCCTAATACCAATATGATTCCAACCAATGATTCCAAATATCAATAATATAATGTGAAAAAAGCAATCAGTTTTAATACACAAAAAAACGCAGTGATAAAATCCCAGAAATGCAACTTTCAATTGAAAACATTTTTTAAGATAACTTTTTCAAAATGTTCACACATTTAAATAGACATGTTATATATTGTAATGTACTGCCAAAAACACCCCAATACAAGTGAAAATACCACAAACATAATGAGCAACAAAATTGGGGACACCCCTAGGCACTAGATAGTCTCGTGCCCCATGTACCTCATACATCAGAGTAAAGTAACCATAGTAAAATCCGTTCTCGTGCACGATCCACTAGTAGGGAACAAACCCATAACATAGTGGTCCCCAATCATCATACACATTTTTTAGTTAGAGTTTTCTTTATCCAAATTCTTGGTTTAACAGGGACAAAACTCATCTGGTCCACTAGCCTTACTAGTACACATCCGCCCCACCAAGGTACCCGAGCTTCCCCCATTGATCTGAAACAATTTAAGAATGATACATATATCAATTTTCATATAAAACACCACTAAGGATCACATAAAATCAGTAAATTAGCTACACACATTTTATATCATTTAAAACACACTGCAAAACACTTTGAGATTCAATAAAACAACTTCTCCAAATATTTCTTTGTTTTGCACCCAGAACTCTTTGAAAACCCCACTTGAACACCATATTCATACTCATATTTATCAAAACAGAATCCAACACACCCTAAACATTTATTTTATCTCTTTACATGATTTATAAAACAATACCAATAAGCATCGCATAGAATACCCATGTAAAAGACCAAATTCAACACCCAATGGTACTCAAAAACCATTTTCTTAACAAACATCAACCATAACCAATTTTGAAGACACAACCAAAGAATAATAAAATTTGAAGCATCATTTTCAGCCCTAACACAGTTAAATATGGTCAACTAAATAATTAAAAGGCACCCCTTAATCAACCAATAAATGATTTATATAAAAAAGCACAAATTCCACATGAAATTGGCCCTAAAAATTCACTTGCATTAGAACCACCACTAAAACCAATTTTTGCAGCACCAAATCAATGGTTTAAACATGAAAATATAATAAAAATAGTATCAATGTTACAAGGATTTCATACAAAGTGGAATCACCTACCAAGTAATGAAAACCCTTGAATCAACATGCGAAAATCAAGTCGCACCACCACCACACCAAGAGGGACTTAGATTAAACCTAAAACCACCACATTGGACCAATAAAACCCAAGGCTAAACCCTAGGTTAGAAACCCTACCTCCTGGTCATTTGGTACTTCTAGTAAAATTGATGAAACCCCAAGAAAAAAAGAATGAAACCCAAAGCAATTTGAAAGAGGAATGGAAGAGACACACTTACTTGAGAGATTTTGAAGAATCTCCCATAGTACACCAGTAGACGAAATTTAAAACAGTAAAAACATAAATTTAAGTTATAAGAAAGATGAGGAGGTCATTTAGGAATTGGAATGGATTAAAAAGAGTAAGAATTGAGAGAGTTATGATGGAAAGAACTTACCTCCTCAAATCTGCCCAATTTTAGAAACCCTAAGAAGTTCAGCACACAATAACAATGAAGAGGAGCTTAAAAGAGGTGAAAGAGAGCTTGGGGGCACATCTGGGTTCAATGGGCAAGTGTGAGTCTTGGAAGAACCGAACAAGCATTAAAATTGAATAAGTTATCAATTAATCATTTTGATTTTTAAAAGTGGGATTGGGCTTTCGGGCAGGCCCAATCCCTTAAATAAAAACCCATATACACCTTGGTTATGGATTTATAAAGGCTCCAAAATACAATTTTGGTGTTAATATGTCAGGGGAGACCATTTAGGAATTGGAATGGGTGAAAAATATTAAAAAATGAAAACATTATAAAAGAAAAATATTTATTTTTAAATCTTGAATTGGGCTCACGGTTTGGAAAATTCCTGAAAACTCACCCATTCCACCATAAATTCTTGAGAAACTCCAAAAACAAAGAAAAAAATGGAAATTAAATGAAATTTAACATTAAAATAGGTCATTTATGTGACAATTATCCCCACCAAGAAAACATTTCGTCCTCATAAAGCTACAATAAGGCCACATACCAAAACCAAACCCAACTGATAAACCAAGTTGTACTTCTTTGCGAAGCTTCACCACCAAGGGGCAAAACACCTCAAGTGATCAATTAAGGAATGATTAATCTCACAACCCAAACTGACACCACATTCCTGAAATGGGAAATCATATTCAGAATTTATCCCAAAATGAAACTCCTTTAATGCTATCCGAACAAGACTCAAGCAATTCACCCAAACGAACAACAACTTCGAACAAGGATACACTTACCTTACATTAACTAAACCATTGGGAGCTCTCCAATCACAACATTTAATCCAGGAAGATATTGGTATCTATATAGTTCTGAACGAGACTACCTACCACCAAGCCACGACCATGGATAAATCTATGCTATTGGTATGGGGGGACACAAATAGGCACCCCACTATAAGAGGCAACCTATATTATTTTCCGAGACAGAATCAAGACACTAACAGGGGGAGGCCTGAACGAACTCCCTAGTAAAACGGGAAGAATTCCATTCACAGTTTATGAAGGAATGTATATGAGAATCATAGTGGGTCTCCCAACCATAAGAACTATACATCTTATTCGACCAGCATGGGCCGAAATAGAAAGTCCGAATTTTTTTTCAAGATTTTGGAAGGGCACAGGGTAAGTCTGCACGGTCTGGGAAATTCTGCACTAACTATGCATATCATTCGTTTCACATAGATTCTGGTAACATGGTCACTACTAATCATACAGAAACTCTATCCTCAGAACATCTATCGAAATTTCCAACCATTCTCTAATGACTCTATGTAAACCAAAGGGGGAGGGAATGACATTAGGTGATGACATGGGTACAAGGCCCTCATCCTATTTTCCCTGAATGGGAACAACAGAAGAATGATGATGACACTATAGGTTTAAACTCTTACTATCTTTTATACTAAGTATAAGACATTGAACATGGGTTTAAAAAACCTTGGGATTTCCCC
Source organism: Viscum album (assembly GCA_963277665.1). Taxonomy (NCBI): domain Eukaryota; kingdom Viridiplantae; phylum Streptophyta; class Magnoliopsida; order Santalales; family Viscaceae; genus Viscum; species Viscum album. The sequence continues at coordinate 80,352,509 of OY728121.1, read as the reverse complement.
TAACTGCGAGTCATCTTCTCTCGGAGACCTATGGCTGGAGCTCAAATGATTGAAGCATCTTCGACCTCGCAGTTAGGCTTTAGAAACCCCCCTGAATGTGAATTCCTCTTTCGGTACCACCAACAACTATACTGAAATACCTGATAATATTTCCAAGACATAACACATTCCAAAATCACTTTACCCTAACATGATATTTCACTAATACTAGGGCTTACAATATTAACAAACATCACACCTTGTTTCTTCGAGTGAGAAACTATACAAGTAAATAACACCTATAATCACCTTCCTCTAAAATGGAATATTTTGATGTTTTTTCCAAAGGAGACATTCTCCCAAAATAAAGAGACTCTCATAGGATTGAACTACTTTCACCTTTAAAGTCGATTGAGTGCACTAAATCACAAGGCTTCATCGAACATGACCATTCCGACTAATATAAACAATGCATAGAGTGAGGCCTTATACAACATCCCCAAACAACACACAATTCTAGAAAGTGGCCACAATATCCTCTTGTTACCAGATTTCCCACACTGGTAGTTTATTGTGAACTTCTTCTTCGAAGAGACTACGAAGGACCGAGAGGACCTCTTAGACAGCATCAAGATACTCATCCATGCGAATAACCCCAGAACACTTCCACCTTTAACAAATCAAGAAACTTAAGAGGCTATGGTCTCTTTCAACCTTCCATGATCACTCTCCCACTACAAGTGGATACAAAAAACCAAGAAATGAAAGGGTTTAGACTCAATATAAAACTCTGAAGAAAAATATTCTTTATATTGATCAACTGGAGGGTCTTCGAATGGAGAAACAATCCGGCATTCACTTCAGTTGTGAACTAACCCTTAATGGAGCATACCTTATCCAAGGATTAAACCTGAAGACCTAACCAAGATGGTACATTTCTTAAGATATACCAAAAACCATATCCAAACACATGAAAGGAAACACCATAAAAGCATCCCAAAACATTTCTCAATAGAGACCACTAACCAGCCCTTCAATACAGCTTACTGACCAAACACAAAACCAAAACACAATAAAAACAGGAGGGGATCATTGACTCAAAATATCATACAACATCAATGTTTAAAAAAAGCATATAATACACACCATCCCAAACTAGTCATAAATACATCAAGTTTCTCATTTAAAATCATCTTTTTGAAAATAAATGATTCATCAGTTAGCGTATCCACCAATGGTTACCCATGGGCCTTACACATGCATGTTTCTATACCATAATGGGCACCCTCCTCATATCCATCCCAGAACTCATCCATCCATTCCATTAACAATCCATCATCCCATATAACCCCATGCATGTGGTCACTCATGGAAATACCAAAGGTTAAGATAAAAAAATTATTTCCACTTTTCAAAACCAAAATAGTCAACCAATACCTCCTTTTTCTCAAAACCTCTAACCCCAAAATCAATCCCAAATTACATCTTACCAATCTTTTCATAAAGGAACAATCATTTAAATGAAAACTCACTTTCAATTCATACAATTTAATTTCAGAACATCTCATCCCATTAATACACGTTTCAATAGTTTATAAAACTCTATTGGAAACACATTTTCAAAACCAACATTGACATAGTTCATGCTTTCAAAAGAGGTGAAAACACACTGTTTTCTATTCCAATACAATTCTGAAAATTCAGATCTCCATTTTCAAAAATCTAACCATTAACTATTTATTAGATAATCATTTCACAAAAAACATTACATGTAACACCCCAGGTAAATAAAGAATATGACATCTTTATATTTATCCATATTTTTGAATCAAATATTAATATTACTTTAAAGGGGATGCTATGCTCGATGGCGTACCCAATACGCAACAACGAGTTTCTTGGGAATCATACATTGCACTCTAATAATAAAATAATATTATTTTAAATGGTAGTTAACGCCTAGCCGTTGTAATGGCAGGAGTGAACAAAACTAACTACAAAATGATTATATATGTTTGACAAATATTTTTACTTTTTACAATAAATGTTAGAGGATTAAAAATGCGAATGAATCAAATTTTAAGCGTAAACATTCTAATATTCTTTAAAAGGTCGATTAACCACCTTTTGATGGAGAACCTCTTTTAAATCCAATTTTTGACAATTTTATGTGTTATATTTGAAAAAATAAAATTCATCTTTAGAATCGGGACATCAAAATTTACTTTGTGTAATTTTTTGGTATTTTTCTGAAAAAGTTCAATTTTTAATGAATAGTGAAAAATGTTGTCTTTTAATTCAAAACATCTTTTTAATGTAATTTATTTATATGATTAGATTATATTTTTAATTTGTTTTAAAGTGAAATTATAATATATTTTTACCATTTAATCCAATAGTGGTCGATGGAATTAATTTCACTTTGAAATCGGACATAAACTAGTGTCAATCTTTTGATACATTTTGTTTCATAAAAACACGCTATTTGTTTTGACAGCGGGAATTAATTATTAAATTAATTAATGCAACTTATATGTTTTGAATTTTGTAAAATAGATATCATTTTTGAATTCGGAATATCAAATATAGCTTAGGGTGCATTTTTGGTAATTTTCTGAAAAACTTCAATTTTTGATGAATATTGAAACCACTAAGTAGTACTTTTAAAAACTGATTTTCCGTTGAAATGAAATTTTGCCACCTTTGTGTTTTTAATTTAAAAAATCCAACATAAATGGTTGTCATTATTAATTATTATGTGGTTAAATGGGATTAAAATAATTTTTTTGGTGAATAGTAACTTATTAAGTTTTTAATCGCGATTAGAGCTAATTAGTGTAGTTTAAGGTAAGAATAATGTTTTAATAAATTTAAATGACCTAGACAGAAGTCCTACCCTCATTGTATGTGTCATGGTAGACCAAGACAATCTATGGGTCAACTTGGGGACCCCATGGAGCCACTTTGGTTGGAAAATGACATAAAAACCTTTTTATTTAATGATAAAGTAAAAATGACACAAACATGAGATGTTTTACTAAAACAATTTTTACATGGGGTTATACAAGTCAGATTTTTGACTATAAATATTCATTGGAAAGATAAAAATATTTCCTACATAAAAGTTTTTTTTATAATTTTTAGACATTAAATAAATTAAATTATTTATGACATCATGATGATGCAGCGATGACCTCATTATTTAACGATTTAAATAAAATGGAAAGATAATGTAATATATAAGACCTACACATGTCCAAAACCTATTGTATGGGTGTATTTAGAACCCTTATCATCGTATCCATGAATTATATCAATGTGGGACCTTTTAAATCCGAAACTCATTTTCAAATAATGTAACATTTGCTTACTTTCCAAGAGTGCCTCTCCTCTCCTCTTATAAAAGGCCCCCACCTCTACCTCCATACCCACACTTCCAAAGACTTTGGCTCGGCCAAAACCTACCCATTTCATCTCTCCACATCCATATATAACTCCTTGAAGCCTCACTTTGGGCAGAATCCTTTCCAAGGAATCCTTTGAGCACAAATCAAAGGAAGTTACTCGATTTAAAGGTAATGTCTTCACTTGTGTCCTTCTGTTTTATTTTGCTTCTCCAACCCCCTAAACTCTTTTTATTAATTTATTTTGTAACAAATCCAGTATCGTAAATATACTAGGATGTTTTTATAAAATGTATTCGAGCTAAACTTACACACACCTACATCTAATGGTTAAAGAACATACTATTTCCGTGGATGGCGAATTTCTGCCTCCCGAAACGATGATTGTTCAACATTCTTCTAACACATTCAAAGGTGTCCATTAAGATGACACTATATTTATATATGATATCTAATATGTTTATGTTTTACTAAATCTTATGTATTTTTCATTTATGGCATACCTTTATGGTTTCCATTATGGGTAAACGTGATATCTTCATTTAAGGAAGTGCGGACTACCGCCCCCTCAAAGTGATTTGATTCGTTAATACCATATGTGGTATGTATAAAGGATATATTTAATGATATTATATATTATACCATACTGGAATTAAAATAATATTATGTATCATTATGTTTTAATTCCTTTAAATATGAAATAGAAATGGAAGTAGCGTTCATGCGTACGTACGGCTTACCGTCTCCATGAACGGTGAATTTCATTTCTTAACTCTAAATGTTATGTAATATTATAAATGCATAAATATACTGGATATATATGATATATTTGATATCTACATCATGAATACAACTCTGGATATAATGAACCTTTGACCACACGAACAACATGTAATTGTAAGATGTCCACTTTCGACTTAAGAACCAAATATCGACAAAACAAACATTATTAACTTAAATGATTACATAATGTTTATGACATGGTAATAAGTAATATAAAAGGAATAATGAACTTGAAAAAGATTCTTAAGGAAGTATAAATTAACTCAATTTTATTATTCAGGAGATTAAAGAACGATCGAGTCAAGTCGGACCCAAGGTAAGGGATCTTACTCCTCTCTTTCTTTTTAAGTACACTCTTTTATGTCATTCCTTCTAAAGCTCATATTTCTTGTTATTGGGATGTTCTTTTATATTACTCTTACTATAATTTTTATGTTCATATTATTAGAGACACTATTCTCTCTCACCAATCCATTTTGGAAGTTTTGAGTGGCGCCGTTAGGCTGCCGAATTTTCGTAAGAGATCTAACCTCTCTCTTTCTTTTAAAGAACTGTCCTTTATGTCACTTCTTTTAAGCTCCTCTTTGTTATGTTGGGGGATTTTCTTTTATATTCCTCTTTATTTAAAATTTATCTTAATATGATGAGAGACCCTATTTGATCTCATCAATCCATTTTTGTATGTTTTATGTGGCGTCGTTAGGCTGTCGAGTTTTCATAAGGGATTTTTCATCTCAATTTTATTCCCATGAGATTTATGCTACATTTGCCACAATTTCTTTTGAGTGGTGTACGTAATGCCCATTATTTTACTCATTGTGTAATATAATTTCATTTATGAGTATTTACATCATTGTTGTATTGACCTTCTTTCATGGGGTGCATGTCTCGAATGATACCCATGTCGGTAAGGGAACCTTTCACCCTCCTCTTTTTGTAAAAGTCATATTTTTTTATGTCTTTTAATTCAAATAAAATTATGTTGGGATATGTTATTATATATCCTTATTGATTTAAATTTTATGTCCAAGTGATGAGATACCCCTTTTTATCTCTCATCAACTCATTTTCTGAATTTTGTTGTGACGCCGTTAGGCCGTCAAATTTTTGCAAGGGAACTTCTTAACCCAAATTTGATTCTTTGGGATAATATTGTACTACTTGAATATGTGATTATATTAATATGTGTGAATAAAATCTGATTGTTGTATGCTTAATACCCACTTATATTGGGTGTATTCGTTTGTCACACGTAATTATGTAATTGATTTTTCCTTAAACCAAGGATACCGCCATTGTAAGGGACTTCGTCTCAATCTCCTTTCATTGAGGCATATTTCATTTTATACACAACATTCTTTTATACGGTGTATAAACCCCTTTGAATTTTAATTTTATACAAAAGGAATATTTTTCTACGAAGCGTTTTACAAAATGACAAAAAGGAATGTTTCTTTTAACGTACACGGTGACAACGACCTTTTCCGCCGCCGCGAGTATTATTTGGTCTTTGGCTTCCTGAACAATCCGTAATGTTTTTTTTAAATGAAATAAATACCATATAATATTTTATGTATTTTGGTATTGAAATTGGTTTTTATAATGGATTTGTTATGTCAATATATTTATGTGATATATTGTGATCAAAGTGTGGAAATGTTTTCTTTCCATTATATTTGTTTTATGTCTTATGATTTTTATAATGGTACTCAGAAATTTGACGGGTGGTTATGTGATAAACCATATGACGGGTGGTGCCGTGAATACCAGGACGGGTGGTTACATTATAACCTCCAATGCATTGGGTATGGAAGTCGTCCGTATGTCTATTCCATTAAGTATGTATAGAAGTTGGTCGAATGGCTATTCCATTAAGTGATATGTGTGGAAGTCGACCTTATGGTTATTCCACTTAATTATGTTTATGTCCCAAGTTAACTTTATATGTTATGTGATCTTTATATGGGTTTTATGGTAATCTTTTGGTTACAGAAGGGTAAGTAATGAACTTTTTTTCAGTGAAGGTTTTTTACAACTTCGAAAAGGAGGAAAGTATTAATTTGATAAAGTATACATGGTTTAATTGTTGTTTTGAAAAACTAACAGTTTTCATTCTTTGTGTATCCCTTACTGAGCTTTTTATGCTCAACCAAAGTTTTTGAAATGTTTTTCACAGGACTTAACATGGAATAGGGTCAAGGATGGGATCAAGGGAATGTCATGCTACCTAAAACATGGAACTAGACATGTTTCTTTTTATGAGTTTTTATTTTATGGAAACTTAGTAGAAGTTTCTACTTTGTAATCTTTTGAGATGTAATAGTTATGTCCTAATTCTCTAAAACTCTAAACCTGAAAAGATCCTCAATTGGAATTATTCATTTAATTCAATATTAAGTATGGTTTAAGGCCGGGGCCTTATATTACACTTCTTAAAACTGAGTCACCTTAAAACCAGAGATACAAGATTTCAAAACTAAAGAATACAAGACAATGAGAGAGGAATCTAGTTTCAGTGGGTGACTTGGACATATGGTTGGCAGCCATATTCCAATCACATCAACATCACATAGAGTGTTCTAGGTAAATATACCTGGCTCCACATGGCTTGCCAGACCCTGTGATCTCACCGAGACCAGTAACCCAACTCTCTTTTCATTTCCCCTAATCATCATCAATCCATGAAATCCAATGGACTCATATAAATGCTAACATCCCATGGCAACTTGAATCCCATCATGAGGTGTGGTTATCAGCCACATTACTCATAACTAGAATTCCAAGTCCTGAAAATTCAAACACTAGACTGTCCCTACTATTCCCCAAATAACATAACCCAAATAGAGCGAACCTCCTCTGATACCATTTTGTCAGAAACCGAATCTAGTTGCCGCCAAAACCGGCACCAAACCCAGCCCGTGAAAAGTCCCAAAGGGAGTTCCCTATCCCCACGGGCTGGCGCAAGTTCCTAGGAATCATTTATCTTGGTTTGGGAATGATTTACCCAAATATTAATACATAAAACACAAATAATATTTGATGAAATGAATCTGAAAAATTAATTCCAACAATGTTTATACAAAAATCCAGAACTGAATACATAAGTTCAAATTTAATACAAAAAGGCCCAAAGACACAATGAAACAACAACAAAACAGCCCCATGGTCACCACATGACAAGGGGTCATCACCCCCAATCTGTCTTCAAAACTCCGCCCGAAGGATGGGGACTAACACCCTGAACCGCCATCACCCTTAGTCTTTCCCTTACCTGAGTCAAGATAGTTCTATCAGTGAGAGGAGGAGGGTTTGAATTTTGGTATCTTATTCTTTTATGTTTCACTGCTAATGAGAAAACCTGGAGCTCCTTTTAATGATTTCATTCCCATTCCTAAATCAATTCAAACAAACATCCATATGAATACAATAATTTAGAAGTTTCACCACTAAATAAGTGTTGTTACATCCTATGTATGGTTTTGAAATGATCCAATACCACAAAATCCACAATAAATCTATCTATTCATATAGAATACAATGATTATGATATTCCATTACAGTAATTTATAACTATGATCAATATAAAAATTCATGTACTTGATGTGACAAGTAATGATATAAAATTTTCTTCAAACACTCATGTTACGGTTCCTCTTGATCAACATTCAGAATGATGAAATTTAAAAAAAACACTTTCTTACCCAGATGCTTGTAAGAAATTTTATAGACATAATAATAAATCTCATTCTGATTTCACAGTATTACCTTCCCATTATAATTTCTCAATATAAAAAATACAAATCTTTTTCAGAATACAATTCAGACAATTCTGAACCACTTCTTCTACAGTTCATAAATCCCTTGAAATTTTATTCAGTCTAATTGCTGAATATGTTGAACAACTAAACAATGTATTTCCTCCTCTCATGTTATTATTATTCCTAGAAAAAAATATTCCAAAAATACTATATTTATAACCCTATTCTTCTCTCTATTCTTAATTTATGTTCTACCATATCTCTTCCTTTCTTAAACAGTGCACATTTTAGATTAATGTAAAAATTAGTTTCACTTTCATAGTCGCCAAAAAATTATTTTAGGAAGTATTTTTAAAAAGCATATGTCTCAACCAAAATTTTTTGAATCATAAAATCTCCTTCAATTATGGGTGTAGCTTGACATCGCCAACACATTTCAATTTTTCTCAAATCTTCTGAAATCATCTAATAACATTAGCTATCTTTTGACTTCTATAACAGACATCATTCTGATTTTGATTCCCCATTAGGATTTATAAAATAAAATTTATTCATTATGATGATCTATAACAAATTATTAAAACAAAGGAAAATGTATTATTCAATTATCCATCTCATCCTAGATAATTCTTTTTTATCTCCATCATATTCTTCATGTGTGATTCTAGTCAATTCAAAAAATCTACTTAGATTTCAATTCTTATTTGACATTATTATCTTCCTCGTTATGATGATGAAAAATGTAAACCAATTATAATGTCCTAAAATTACATGAGTTTTTTAAATTATATGAAATCATTCTGAGACCAGGAACTGAGACGATGTGCGATTTCGAGGCCCAGTGTTCCTAGAATGGTCTACCAAAAATTTTGTGTTTTAAATAGTGTGACATAGCAGTTTTCCTGAAAAAGTGTAATAAATCTTAAATATGTGCTTAGATCAGAAATACGAGGCCAACATTACATGTGTCGTAATGGGTCACCCAAGGCTCGACTTATGTTTTGTCGGCACAAGTCTCTAGTGAAAAATCCATAAAATTGAATAACCATAAATAAAATTATTTTAAATTTTTTTTTTATTTTTCAAATCCTTATAACTCACCAATAGAGACTCATATTTAAAAATTGAGACGACCATGGAGCTCGGGAGGGTGTTCATTTCTCATGTATAGCCCAAAATGTGATGGTGTGTGCCAATAGTGGAAAGTTGTTTTTGGCCATAAAAAATAATTAAATAAAGTTATATTTTTTTCGAACCCTTATAAATGGTAACTCAGAATGTAAATCTAAGAGAACGGTTGAGCTCGTGATGGAATGATTTCCTTTAGTAGAGCCATAAATTAGTCCGCATAGGCCAGATGTGAAAGTTGGTTATTGAGATGTATCTGTAAATAAAATAATTTTATTTTTCAAATACTCATAACTCACAAACTATAGCTCAGATTAAAAAACTGAGGCCACCGTTGAGTTCATAATGTGATTTTATCCTTGTGACAGAAAATAACCTCGACCGACATGGGATGAGGGTAAAAGTTAATTTTTGAATTTTTTAAAATAAAAAAAAATAAACTAATAAAAAAAATATTTTTTATATTTATTTTTTAACGTTTCACAACACGGAGACGCTACGACATAGAGAAAAAAAACTCATTCTACTTTGATAAATGACAAAAAGTGGCGATGTTATTTCAAAGAGAATGAATAATATTGAAATGTGTTAATATGGTTCCTCCATTAAATGGGGATATGATCTAGCATTATAATTCCTTACGTTGGATAATTCCTCTAGAACTCTGGAGTTTCCCTAAGTCAAGGGGGAGGAGACTCTCTCGTCGGCAATGACGGATCAGTGGAATTCATATTATAGACTTTATCAACAAGTGATTCCTGGCCGTATAGGTAAAACATAACTTTTTAGAATAATAAGGATATAAAATCATTTTTATGGAACTTATTTTTATTTTGAAGGTATCCATGAACTCCCTATATATAAAAATGATTCCAATTTGTGATTATGAAGTATGATTTTCCAATATAGGTCCATATAAAAATATAAGAAATGGAAAAAACTAATTTTGTGAAAATAATTCCATATATTTGTTAACAATTTATATTATGAGAGATAGATATCATCATATCTTCATAATTTTCTAGCCTCAGATAGAATCTAATAACTGTTTGAATATGGTCCTATATTTTGCCTGAGAAACTGAAACATATGAAAAAGTGATTGGTCAATTTTTTGATTTTAGACAAAGGTAGGAAACAAGGTAAATATATACGTCTACTCATTGTATAAGGTTATATGTTGGCATCTATGGTATCCTTATTCTCCTGGGTATCAACTAGTGTGATGGATGTATGAAGTGACTTTTGAGATTATGTGTCCACAAGGGATACATGGCAATACATTCACACTTTTATATGTAATAATCAATAAAAGTATGTTTTCCAATAGAGTATGGATTAAAAATCATCATGAACTTATCAATAAAATAGAATCACTTAATTTCCATCTTGAAATGAGAAGGAATAAGACCCTTTAAATCATCATTAATGTGTATGTGAGCAATCGGTAAATGATTCTAGGGGGAAGGAATAATCATGTATTATTTAATTGGAGAGTAAATTGAAGATATATTCCAAATATTTTGGGTGTAATTCAGGTAATAAAACCACATCAATAAAATAAATAATCTCATGATATAAATATTTTATAACTAGCTAGATAGATTATGGGATATACATAGATTTTCCATTCATCATTTTTTATGTGAATTTATAAAACATGAATTAAAAAATAGATATCACTAGATGATAACTTATAAAATGTTAATTCATTTAGTATATATTCATTAAATAATCTTTGATCTTTAAAACCCAATCCCACCATTACAACGGCCGTGAAAAATTACTTCCAAACCAAAATTATGGCAATCCTTTCATGTTTGGAGACCATCCAAAAATGGTTCTGAACAAATATTAGAGACATTTTATAGTATTTTAAGGCCATATATAAATAGAGAATTCTTAAAAAACATTGTTGTTTTCACAATGTCCACCCTATAGATTATAATCTCTATATATTTGGTGTTTCCTATCTAGGATTCCATCAAGGTAGTGATCCTATAATAAATTTTCTCAAGATATCATCTTTTAAAATTTCTCCAGCATTGAGGCACCATACGGTAAGTGAATGGATGGATTACTTTCGTAACTCCATGTGTTCTACAAATCATTTTCCCGGGTGAAATACACTTCATTCCCAAACACAACAATGGGTTTATTAAAATATGTATCCTATACAATAATTTATTCATAATATGAAAAATTATTCTCAATAGAGGAAGCTATTATTCATCCAACATGCCCAAGAGAACAATATCATCAATATAAGGAATGAGTTAATAGGTGTAGATCTCACATATAACCCTAATTTATCTATAAATGTTGGCCTGTACAAGATCATTTGTAACGCCCCGACCCCAGCTACCCAGAGTCGGTGCATTACTTCGTAACATTGGCATGATCACAAGAAAGATCAAATCTCGAAAGACCGATTGGTTTAGTAGCCTTGGAAACACTAGATATATTCATAAGTTTTACATTACATCATTAAACGAAAAACTACTACAACAACATATTGTCTCCATAATCCACACTCATATCCCCACATAATATCCCTGCAGGTCATTCATAACTTACTTCTTCACTTCTTGGGAAAAATAAAACATAGAAAATGGGTGAGCTCAAATGCCCATTAAGGATAACAATATAACGGAAACTTTCGTAAATAAGAATAAACTTTTAAGGCAATGTATAACTAAAACAAAAGCCTTTCAAACATGAACTTTCAACATGGTATGGCATAAATAAAATGAAATAATGCCATTTACTTACTCACATGGATATTCTACTAATCGAATAATCACATGCAAAAATCAATAACCACTTTCATAATGTTGGAATGCATAATTCCAGACTATCATAACCACATAGTCAAGGCCTCGTGCCAAGACTACAAATACGATTTTGTCAAGGCCTTGTGCCAAGACACTAGTTTGTCTCATGAGACCTACCTATGCATCGAGGAGCTATAGCGGGCTCCACCCGTCACATATTAAGTCCAATGCATTCCCATATGAAAAGGTTTAAACATAACATAAACGTTCGTATTAAAACTAGCATACAAAATGTCAATACTTTCACCATAAACTATGAATGGTATAAAAATAGCACATCCACAGTCAAACATATCACAAAACCTTCAATACAATATAGAAGTATTGTATCATAATAAATCATCTTCAAATAAGCTTAAAATCCATCAAAGGATGTTGACATAGATGAAATCAAAACTATTTGAGAGAAATATCTCTTTTTTTGAAATCATTTAAAAGTCACACATTTATAAAGGAAGTAATTAAAAAGAGATTTTTGAATCAAAGTGTCCCATACCACTTTGAAACTTTTGAAAGGAATTAACATTTTTAAAAACATTCATGTCCATATAAATAAATCCTTAAAAACCATTTTGAAGACATTAATTAAAAAGATTTATAAAGATAAATCTTTAAAACATTTAAAATTCTGATTTTGATAAAGAGTACCTTTCTGAAATTCTTAAATTATTCATTTTGAAATCATTTAAAAGTCACGTAATTATAAAATAAAACATTTACTTTGAAAATATCCTTGTAAGCTTGTAAGGGAATCTTTGACGATTTTATAACGGCCGTAAATAGCTACACCTGCCGTATAAGTTTAAAAAAAACATTCTTACCTTAAATTTGTCAAAAGGTAAAAAGTGCCTTGTTTGGAAAACGATGGAAATATTCCTTTAAAAACACATAAGGGTATAAATGACTATAACCCATATTCTTTGTAAATAGTAAAAATGTTTTGAAATACATTTCGAAGTAACATGGATGTGGATGATAAAGAAATCCCAGTAGATTATTACGTATAAACAACCTCGAATAATGAAGAGATTGCGAAATAAACCCTTACCAGTTTGGTAACTTATGAAACATACAACCCATGAAAGAGGTATCATACAATGAATATGTAAGTACACATAAATTAGAGTGTATTACACAAAGAATATTATTATGGGCAGTACATACACCACACAAAAGGTAATGGTGGCAGTATGGCATGAATCTCATGAGAATAAGGAGTGAGATGAAAACCCCTTACCACGTTAATCAACTAAGTCGTATGGCCAAAAGTTAATAACCACCAAATGATTTACAGAATAACATGAATATAAATAGAATCATGATAATATATATCAAATTGCAGTACACAATACACCACTTTCAATAATTTAGTGGCGAACAATGGAAATCTCACGGAATTGAAAGTGAGATAAGAAAATCCCTTACCTTGTACTTTTCCTTGGTTGGGGTAGGTTAAACTCCTGTATAATGGTGAAATAATTGTAATTAAATTATACAAGAATCATATATATTAATATGATATCATATATGATCTTTTAATATTGATTTGATAATAATATCTTAGTATTATCGTTGTTTCGGGTGTTAACTTACTTGTTTTCTTTTGTATGTTTTGTTACGTAAGACATGATTGTAAAGGATAGGTTGTATATTATTCAAATCCAGAATGGTATCAAGTCCTTAAACATCATTTTTAAATCATCAAATGATAATTATACTTGAATGGATACAATGGAGGATGAATCTCATCGCGTTCGTGGAGACGGTAGTCCGTACGTACGCACGAACACAACTTCCATTTAATTTTTATTTTAAAAGAATTGAATACAAATGATACTTAGGTATATTACTATTACAGTATAATATAATATTTTATATATGTTACTTAAGTTCATTAACACCATCCTTTATACGTTCCATGTGTGGTATGAACGAGTCATATCATTTTAAGGGGGCGGTAGTCCACATTTCCTCAAATGAAATTATCGTATGTATATACAACATGAAACGAATAATGGTATGAAATAAAATGGAATTACAGAAGCTTATAAATAAAATATATATCATTAATATCATATTTAATTACAGTGCCATCATAATGGCCACCATGAGAGGTGGTAAGATGTATTTGAACAATCATCGTTTCGTGATGCGTTAGTTTGCCATCCACAGAAACATTATGTTCATCATCCATCAGATGGAGTTGTGTGTATGTGTAGTTTGAATACTTCTTATAACAACATCCTAGTATATTGAGGATACTGGTGTTGTTACAAAAGAAAGGAAATAAAAAGAGTTTGGGGGTTGGAGAAGCAAAATAAATGAAAGTAATTTAAGAGAAATCGTTACCTTTAATTTAGGTAACTCACTTTGGTTGGAAGCAAAGGACTTCTTAAAATGCTTTCTGCCTAAGGGGAAGAATCAAGGAGGAGGATAGGGATGTGGGGAGCTTAGTTGGGCAGAGTTTGGACGAGACAAGTGGCTTGAGAGGTGTGTGGAATGAGTAGAAGTGGTCTCCTTTTATAAGGGAGAGGAGGGGCTCTTTAGGAAAGAGTGAAAGTATTACTTTATAATATAATTATATTCGGTTTATAATGGTCCAAAAATCATTGAGGTCGAAGATAAGATGACTCATATTCTAAATAACATCACCCAATAAGAATTGGACAGGTTTTAGATAATATTTTAATCATTATAATCTTATTTATTTAAATGATTTATTAATGAGGTAAACATTGCATCATTATTGTGTCATTAATAATTTAAATTATTTGATGTCTAAAAATTATAAATAAAATATAATTATGTATGAAATCTTTGTATCTTTCTAATGAATATTTATAATCGAAAATCCAACATGTATAACCCTATGTAAAAATTATTCTTCGAAAAGATGTAAGCTTATGCCATTTTTATTTTTATTTTAACTTTATTAATATAATGTGTCCCTACCACATACAAGTGGCTCCAAGGGGTCCCCAAATTGACCCAAGGATGCTAATGGTCGGGTATGTGTCCACCAATAAGGTTAGGACACGTTTTAGGTTAATTTTGTATTATTATAATATTATTTTTTAACCCTTATTTACCGGATTTACCCTTAACCATGGTAAATAAAATATTTTCCACAGTAATTATTCAAAATGTCTAAAAATAAAAGTTACCTATTTAAACAATTTGGAAATCCTGATTCCAAATATGGAATCCATTTTTCTAAATTCAAAACACAGAAGTGGCAGAAATTAATTTAAAATTAATTCCCGCTGTCAAAACAAAAAGCGTGTTTTTAAGAGATAATAACTATCAAAAGATTGACACTTGTTTATGTTCGGTTTAATTGTAAAATTATGTCCAATGACCAACATTATATTAAATGGTAAAAATATATTCTAAATATACTTTAAAACTACTAAAATTCATAATTTATCACTATTAATTATTTTGATTAAAAAATTTGTTTTTAATTAAAATTTAGTAATTTTCACTATTCATCAAAATATGAAAGTTATCCGAAAAGTACCAAAATTTCACCTTAGGCTAAATTCAGTATTCCGAATCCAAAAATGAAGTCCATTTTAAAATATAAAATATATATAATTTCAAAATTTAGGTATTACTATTCATAACGGCTAGTTTGATTGGTTGTGGCGTGTGTTAAAACTCAAGGTTGCGTACAACACACGCTACTATTTTATTCAAAGGAAAGCGTACCGTGGAAGCTTGGGATGTTTCATTTTAAATTTTTTTTTGATGTCCCAATTTATTCAGATAGTTTAAAATATTTTATTTAAAAAGGTTTCACTATTAAAGTTGATAAAAGTGCAATACTGAAAATGAATCTGTTCTTGCATTATGACTAAGAAACTCATAATAGGGATTCTAAAATTATAAGGATTATATAAAGTTCAAAATGTTGTTAATACTATTCATGACCTCTTTCAATGGCTTTTTTTTGTACGTCATGGTGTGATTGAACTCGGTGTTGCGTGTAGTGCAAGTTATTGAATTATTTTTAAGAAATAACACACTATGAAATCCTGGGGTGTTACATTCTCCCCTCCTTCAATAAATTGCATCCTCGCAATTTGAAATTGTTCTTCGAAAATAAAAGGTTGAAAATAGAAAATATCTCTGTGGGAAAACCCACATCGGAAATTAGGTTACTAAAATTTAGTCTTAATATGAGGAAAAGAGAAATGAAAGAGTCACCACCAAATTATGATCTCGATTAGGAGAACATTGGTGGCAATTAGAGACATATAATTGGAGGAAAAACGTAAATATTTATAGGTAGTGATTGAGATCATCAATCACAAACAAGTGTATAATTGAGGTCCTTAAATTCATCAATCTATGATGATTTGAAATACCATCGGTTCAACAAAACATAGGGTATTAGGATAACACATTTTTGACGTTTCAAAATATCATAGTTGAAATCCCACATCGAAAAATGAATTAACGAGGCCTCTATTTAAAATAAAGAGTGGAAAGTATGAAGATTACCGAAAATAACACATACTAGGGTTCCATGTAGGAAAATATGGATATGGAAGAGAAATCTAACCATCAATTATCTGATGGAGAGTGGTAGAGAACATGGCTATGAAAAGGCCAACAATCCCAAAGCCATGAATTAGTGAGGATTTAAGGTACCATCTAGGACAACATTTTTGTCCTAAGTTATTTTTATTAATGTTGAGGAATATATTTATGAGATTGGCTAAGATCATAAGGAGATATACTTACTTTATAATTAGAGTTTTATCCATTAATAAATTTCTACCACAAACTCATCTTTCACTCTAAAAGATAATAGAATGTAATTTTTTTATTTATACTATTCGTACAGGGTTCCAAAATAAATGAATTTATAATTCATCTACCAGATCTTTAAAAAAACAACATTATTTAATCCAGGACATCTCGTGGGCCAGTGGTAGGTGATACACCCTTGTCGCCCTTCGGTTGCAGGTTCAAGTCTCGCAGCCTTGCCGGACGCGACGGGTTGCCGCCCGACCTCCGAGTTGTCCTTTTATGGTAATCCAAAATAATCCAAACTAGAACTATCCAAAATACTTCTGTCCAAACTCACAGTCCAACATTTATAAGGAAGGTAAACATAATATAGATCCTTTTTACCCCGTAATAGCATATGAATACCTTCATCTTGTATTCTTTTAATAAATTGAAACATCTTGAATTACCATATTCCTTATTGATTACATTCATGCTCCCCTATTCCATATAGAATGCTGGATATACCTCATCAATCCAAAAATGTTTTGAACCCCAAAAAAATGATGGAATATAGAAATCATTAATCAGTTTCAAGGTAGTCAAGAATATCCAACATAATTTATCCAAATCAATCATGTATTATTCTAAAATCACTAACTCGGTATCAGAACCATATTATGGTTTATCTTTCTCTCAACCATATATTTTCCAAAAATTTATCCTGCTATTGAGTCACTTTTCTTTGTTCCACACAATCTCAAGTCCTTAATGAAATAGTACTGCAGTACAATCCTTATATACTCCATAATTATTATAACAAGTACATTGTTGATACAACACTCAATTGACATAATCAACATAAGAACTCTAATCATTCCTCTTCATCTGTGGTAGTATCATAACTTGATTATTATCCAATAGCATCATTTGCGGCATAGTCTGATGACTGGGGCAAAGGTTCGCGTAGTGTCCAAACTCCTTGCAAATGAAGCATTGTACATTTGAAACCATTTTCTCACCCTTGCAGTCACGTACTTTGTGCCCTTTTCCTCCACACTTATAACAAACTCCCATTCCTTTCAGGCAAGTTCCAGGGTGTTTCTTCCCATAGTTACCACATATGGGAAAATTCTTCTTTTCCCTCTTCCCTTTATCCATTTTTCTCTCTTCCATCCTTTTCTTCTCTTACTTCCCTTCAAAGCCATAGGACTCAGTAAACTCTTTACTTATCTTATCAACACATGATATTATTTCTTCATATGATGATAATACATGGGAGACTATTTCTCTTATCAATTCTAGCTTAAGACCATGAAAGAAATGATCCTTCCTTCTCTTTGGATCATGTGCATTTCTGGAGTTCTCATTCCTTCTACTGGGCGCCATTTCTAAACAATGGCATAAACTAGATCAGTTTATGAATCAAAATACATAATCCCATACTTATAAAACACTTAACATAAATTGAACTATTTATGGATATAATCCATAATCATAAAAATGTTTTCTTTGAGGAAGTATATACTCATAAACCCTTCATAATGATTTGTAAAGAAAATGAGAGTTATCTTAATCATATCCTCCGAGAGTGTCGTAACCAAGAGTGCAGCAAGGCCCGTTGTCGTGCACCAGTTCCTGTTCGAGTCTAGCTCAAAGCGGTGTTTTCGGGTTTTACCCCTAGGTACATCTGTGCCAGAGCCGCCTCTACCTGCTCGTACCCAGACAGGGATGTATTTCTCGGAAAACTCACAAAATCTCTACGATACCAAAATTCTAGGAAGTTCTTCTATACTAATCCTGAAAGTTCATCTTAGGTCTACGTGCTCTAATCAGAGTTTATCTAAATCTAGTTTCCAAGGTTTGTACTAAACTTCCTCTGATACCAACTTTAACGCCCCGACCCCAGCTACCCAGAGTCGGTGCATTACTTCGTAACATTGGCATGATCACAAGAAAGATCAAATCTCGAAAGACCGATTGGTTTAGTAGCCTTGGAAACACTAGATATATTCATAAGTTTTACATTACATCATTAAACGAAAAACTACTACAACAACATATTGTCTCCATAATCCACACTCATATCCCCACATAATATCCCTGCAGGTCATTCATAACTTACTTCTTCACTTCCTGGGAAAAATAAAACATAGAAAAGGGGTGAGCTCAAATGCCCAGTAAGGATAACAATATAACGGAAACTTTCATAAATAAGAATAAACTTTTAAGGCAATGTATAACTAAAACAAAAGCCTTTCAAACATGAACTTTCAACATGGTATGGCATAAATAAAATGAAATAATGCCATTTACTTACTCACATGGATATTCTACTAATCGAATAATCACATGCAAAAATCAATAACCACTTTCATAATGTTGGAATGCATAATGCCAGACTATCATAACCACATAGTCAAGGCCTCGTGCCAAGACTACAAATAAGATTTTGTCAAGGCCTTGTGCCAAGACACTAGTTTGTCTCATGAGACCTACTGATGCATCGAGGAGCTATAGCGGGCTCCACCCGTCACATATTAAATCCAATGCATTCCCATATGAAAAGGTTTAAACATAACATAAACGTTCGTATTAAAACTAGCATACGAAATGTCAATACTTTCACCATAAACTATGAATGGTATAAAAATAGCACATCCACAGTCAAACATATCACAAAACCTTCAATACAATATAGAAGTTTTGTATCATAATAAATCATCTTCAAATAAGCTTAAAATCCATCAAAGGATGTTGACATAGATGAAATCAAAACTATTTGATAGAAATATCTCTTTTTTTGAAATCATTTAAAAGTCACACATTTATAAAGGAAGTAATTAAAAAGAGATTTTTGAATCAAAGTGTCCCATACCACTTTGAAACTTTTGAAAGGAATTACCATTTTTAAAAACATTCATGTCCATATAAATAAATCCTTAAAAACCATTTTGAAGACATTAATTAAAAAGATTTATAAAGATAAATCTTTAAAACATTTAAAATTCTGATTTTGATAAAGAGTACCTTTCTGAAATTCTTAAATTATTCATTTTGAAATCATTTAAAAGTCACATAATTATAAAATAAAACATTTACTTTGAAAATATCCTTGTAATCTTGTAAGGGAATCTTTGACGATTTTATAACAGCGGTAAATAGCTACACCTGCCGTATAAGTTTAAAAAAAACATTCTTACCTTAAATTTGTCAAAAGGTAAAAAGTGCCTTGTTTGGAAAATGATGGAAATATTCCTTTAAAAACACATAAGGGTATAAATGACTATAACCCATATTCTTTGTAAATAGTAAAAATGTTTTGAAATACATTTCGAAATAACATGGATGTGGATGATAAAGAAATCCCAGTAGATTATTACGTATAAACAACCTCGAATAATGAAGAGATTGCGAAATAAACCCTTACCAGTTTGGTAACTTATGAAACATACAACCCATGAAAGAGGTATCATACAATGAATATGTAAGTACACATAACTTAGAGTGTATTACAAAAAGAATATAATTATGGGCAGTACATACACCACACAAAAGGTAATGGTGGCAGTATGGCATGAATCTCATGAGAATAAGGAGTGAGATGAAAACCCCTTACCACGTTAATCAAATGAGTCGTATGGCCAAAAGTTAATAACCACCAAATGATTTACAGAATAACATGAATATAAATAGAATCATGATAATATATATCAAATTGCAGTACACAATACACCACTTTCAATAATTTAGTGGCGAACAATGGAAATCTCACGGAATTGAAAGTGAGATAAGAAAATCCCTTACCTTGTACTTTTCCTTGGTTGGGGTAGGTTAACCTCCTGTATAATGGTGAAATAATTGTAATTAAATTATACAAGAATCATATATATTAATATGATATCATATATGATCTTTTAATATTGATTTGATAATAATATCTTAGTATTATCGTTGTTTCGGGTGTTAACTTACTTGTTTTCTTTTATATGTTTTGTTACGTAAGACATGTTTGTAAAGGATAGGTTGTATATTATTCAAATCCAGAATGGTATCAAGTCCTTAAACATCATTTTTAAATCATCAAATGATAATTATACTTGAATGGATACGATGGAGGATGAATCTCATCGCGTTCGTGGAGACGGTAGTCCGTACGTACGCACGAGCGCAACTTTCATTTAATTTTTATTTTAAGAGAATTGAATCCAAATGATACTTAGGTATATTACCATTACAGTATAATATAATATTTTATATATGTTACTTAATTTCATTAACACCATCCTTTATACGTTCCATGTGTGGTATGAACGAGTCATATCATTTTAAGGGGGCGGTAGTCCGCACTTCCTCAAATGAAATTATCGTATGTATATACAACATGAAACGAATAATGGTATGAAATAAAATGGAATTAAAGAAGCTTATAAATAAAATATATATCATTAATATCATATTTAATTACAGTGCCATCATGATGGCCACCATGAGAGGTGGTAAGATGTATTTGAACAATCATCGTTTCGTGAGGCGTTAGTTTGCCATCCACAGAAACATTATGTTCATCATCCATCAGATGGAGTTGTGTGTATGTGTAGTTTGAATACTTCTTATATAAACATCCTAGTATATTGAGGATACTGGTTTTGTTACAAAAGAAAGTAAATAAAAATATTTTGGGGGTTGGATAAGCAAAATAAATGAAAGTAATTTAAGAGAAATCGTTACCTTTAATTTAGGTAACTCACTTTGGTTGGAACCAAAGGACTTCTTGAAATGCTTTCTGCCTAAGGGGAAGCATCAAGGAGGAGGATAGGGATGTGGGGAGCTTATTTGGGTAGTGTTTGGACGAGACAAGTGGCTTGAGAGGTGTGTGGAATTAGTAGAAGTGGCCTCCTTTTATAAGGGAGAGGAGGGCCTCTTTAGGAAAGAGTGAAAGTATTACTTTATAATATAATTATATTCGGTTTATAATGGTCCAAAAATCATTGAGGTCGAAGATACGATGACTCATATTCTAAATAACATCACCCAATAAGAATTGGACAGGTTTTAGATAATATTTTAATCATTATAATCTTATTTATTTAAATGATTTATTAATGAGGTAAACATTGCATCATTATTGTGTCATTAATAATTTAAATTATTTGATGTCTAAAAATTATAAATAAAATATCATTATGTAGGAAATCTTTTTATCTTTCTAATTAATATTTATAATCGAAAATCCAACATGTATAACCCTATGTAAAAATTGTTCTTCTAAAAGATTTAAGCTTATGCCATTTTTATTTTTATTTTAACTTTATTAATATAAAGTGTCCCTACCACATACAAGTGGCTCCAAGGGGTCCCCAAATTGACCCAAGGATGCTCATGGTCGGGTATGTGTCCACCAATAAGGTTAGGACACGTTTTAGGTTAATTTTGTATTATTATAATATTATTTTTTAACCCGTATTTACCGGATTTACCCTTAACCATGGTAAATAAAATATTTACCACAATAATTATTCAAAATGTCTAAAAATAAAAGTTACCTATTTACACAATTTGGACATCCTGATTCCAAATATGGAATCCATTTTTCTAAATTCAAAACACAGAAGTGGCAGAAATTAATTTAAAATTAATTCCCGCTGTCAAAACAAAAAGCGTGTTTTTAAGGTATAATAACTATCAAAAGATTGACAATTGTTTATGTTCGGTTTAATTGTAAAATTATGTCCAATGACCAACATTATATTAAATGGTAAAAATATATTCTAAATATACTTTAAAACTACTAAAATTCATAATTTATCACTATTAATTATTTTGATTAAAAAAGTTGTTTTTAATTAAAATTTAGTAATTTTCACTATTCATCAAAATATGAAAGTTATCCGAAAAGTACCAAAATTTCACCTTAGGCTAAATTCAATATTCCGAATCCAAAAATGAAGTCCATTTTAAAATAAAAAATATATATAATTTCAAAATTTAGGTATTACTATTCATAACGGCTAGTTTGATTGGTTGTGGCGTGTGTTAAAACTCAAGGTTGCGTACAACACACGCTACTATTTTATTCAAAGGAAAGCGTACCGTGGAAGCTTGGGATGTTTCATTTTAAATTTTTTTTTGATGTCCCAATTTATTCAGATAGTTTAAAATATTTTATTTAAAAAGGTTTCACTATTAAAGTTGATAAAAGTGCAATACTGAAAATGAATCTGTTCTTGCATTATGACTAAGAAACTCATAATAGGGATTCTAAAATTATAAGGATTATATAAAGTTCAAAATGTTGTTAATACTATTCATGACCTCTTTCAATGGCTTTTTTTTGTACGTCATGGTGTGATTGAACTCGGTGTTGCGTGTAGTGCAAGTTATTGAATTATTTTTAAGAAATAACACACTATGAAATCCTTGGGTGTTACATTCTCCCCTCCTTCAATAAATTGCGTCCTCGCAATTTGAAATTGTTCTTCAAAAATAAAAGGTTGAAAATAGAAAATATCTCTGTGGGAAAACCCACATCGGAAATTAGGTTACTAAAATTTAGTCTTAATATGAGGAAAAGAGAAATGAAAGAGTCACCACCAAATTATGATCTCGATTAGGAGAACATTGGTGGCAATTAGAGACATATAATTGGAGGAAAAACGTAAATATTTATAGGTAGTGATTGAGATCATCAATCACAAACAAGTGTATAATTGAGGTCCTTAAATTCATCAATCTATGATGATTTGAAATACCATTGGTTCAACAAAACATAGGGTATTAGGATAACACATTTTTGACGTTTCAAAATATCATAGTTGAAATCCCACATCGAAAAATGAATTAACGAGGCCTCTATTTAAAATAAAGAGTGGAAAGTATGAAGATTACCGAAAATAACACATACTAGGTTTCCATGTAGGAAAATATGGATATGGAAGAGAAATCTAACCATCAATTATCTGATGGAGAGTGGTAGAGAACATGGCTATGAAAAGGCCAACAATCCCAAAGCCATGAATTAGTGAGGATTTAAGGTACCATCTAGGACAACATTTTTGTCCTAAGTTCCTTTTATTAATGTTGAGGAATATATTAATGAGATTGGCTAAGATCATAAGGAGATATACTTACTTTATAATTAGAGTTTTATCCATTAATAAATTTCTACCACAAACTCATCTTTCACTCTAAAAGATAATAGAATGTAATTTTTTTATTTATACTATTCGTACAGGGTTCCAAAATAAATGAATTTATAATTCATCTACCAGATCTTTAAAAAAAACAACATTATTTAATCCAGGACATCTCGTGGGCCAGTGGTAGGTGATACACCCTTGTCGCCCTTCGGTTGCGGGTTCAAGTCTCGCAGCCTTGCCGGACGCGACGGGTTGCCGCCCGACCTCCGGGTTGTCCTTTTATGGTAATCCAAAATAATCCAAACTAGAACTATCCAAAATACTTCTGTCCAAACTCACAGTCCAACATTTATAAGGAAGGTAAACATAATATAGATCCTTTTTACCCCGTAATAGCATATGAATACATTCATCTTGTATTCTTTTAATAAATTGAAACATCTTGAATTACCATATTCCTTATTGATTACATTCATGCTCCCCTATTCCATATAGAATGCTGGATATACCTCATCAATCCAAAAATGTTTTAAACCCCAAAAAAATGATGGAATATAGAAATCATTAATCAGTTTCAAGGTAGTCAAGAATATCCAACATAATTTATCCAAATCAATCATGTATTATTCTAAAATCACTAACTCGGTATCAGAACCATATTATGGTTTATCTTTCTCTCAACCATATATTTTCCAAAAATTTATCCTGCTATTGAGTCACTTTTCTTTGTTCCACACAATCTCAAGTCCTTAATGAAATAGTACTGCAGTACAATCCTTATATACTCCATAATTATTATAACAAGTACATTGTTGATACAACACTCAATTGACATAATCAACATTATAACTCTAATCATTCCTCTTCATCTGTGGTAGTATCATAACTTGATTATTATCCAATAGCATCATTTGCGACATAGTCTGATGACTGGGGCAAAGGTTCGCGTAGTGTCCAAACTCCTTGCAAATGAAGCATTGTACATTTGAAACCATTTTCTCACCCTTGCAGTCACGTACTTTGTGCCCTTTTCCTCCACACTTATAACAAACTCCCATTCCTTTCAGGCAAGTTCCAGGGTGTTTCTTCCCATAGTTACCACATATGGGAAAATTATTCTTTTCCCTCTTCCCTTTATCCATTTTTCTCTCTTCCATCCTTTTCTTCTCTTGCTTCCCTTCAAATCCATAGGACTCAGTAAACTCTTTACTTATCTTATCAACACATGATATTATTTCTTCATATGATGATAATACATGGGAGACTATTTCTCTTATCAATTCTAGCTTAAGACCATGAAATATATGATCCTTCCTTCTCTTTGGATCATGTGCATTTCTGGAGTTCTCATTCCTTCTACTGGGCGCCATTTCTAAACAATGGCATAAACTAAATCAGTTTATGAATCAAAATACATAATCCCATACTTATAAAACACTTAACATAAATTGAACTATTTATGGATATAATCCATAATCATAAAAATGTTTTCTTTGAGGAAGTATATACTCATAAACCCTTCATAATGATTTGTAAAGAAAATGAGAGTTATCTTAAGCATATCCCCCGGGAGTGTCGTAACCAAGAGTGCAGCAAGGCCCATTGTCGTGCACCAGTTCCCGTTCGAGTCTAGCTCAAAGCGGTGTTTTCGGGTTTTACCCCTAGGTACATCTGTGCCAGAGCCGCCTCTACCTGCTCGTACCCAGACAAGGATGTATTTCTTGGAAAACTCACAAAATCTCTACGATACCAAAATTCTAGGAAGTTCTTCTATACTAATCCTGAAAGTTCATCTTAGGTCTACGCGCTCTAATCAGAGTTTATCTAAATCTAGTTTCCAAGGTTTGTACTAAACTTCCTCTGATACCAACTGTAACGCCCCGACCCCAGCTACCTAGAGTCGGTGCATTACTTCGTAACATTGGCATGATCATAAGAAAGATCAAATCTCGAAAGACCGATTGGTTTAGTAGCCTTGGAAACACTAGATATATTCATAAGTTTTACATTACATCATTAAACGAAAAACTACTACAACAACATATTGTCTCCATAATCCACACTCATATCCCCACATAATATCCCTGCAGGTCATTCATAACTTACTTCTTCACTTCCTGGGAAAAATAAAACATAGAAAAGGGGTGAGCTCAAATTCCCAGTAAGGATAACAATATAACGGAAACTTTCATAAATAAGAATAAACTTTTAAGGCAATGTATAACTAAAACAAAAGCCTTTCAAACATGAACTTTCAACATGGTATGGCATAAATAAAATGAAATAATGCCATTTACTTACTCACATGGATATTCTACTAATCGAATAATCACATGCAAAAATCAATAACCACTTTCATAATGTTGGAATGCATAATGCCAGACTATCATAACCACATAGTCAAGGCCTCGTGCCAAGACTACAAATAAGATTTTGTCAAGGCCTTGTGCCAAGAGACTAGTTTGTCTCATGAGACCTACCGATGCATCGAGGAGCTATAGCGGGCTCCACCCGTCACATATTAAATCCAATGCATTCCCATATGAAAAGGTTTAAACATAACATAAACGTTCGTATTAAAACTAGCATACGAAATGTCAATACTTTCACCATCAACTATGAATGGTATAAAAATAGCACATCCACAGTCAAACATATCACAAAACCTTCAATACAATATAGAGGTTTTGTATCATAATAAATCATCTTCAAATAAGCTTAAAATCCATCAAAGGATGTTGACATAGATGAAATCAAAACTATTTGAGAGAAATATCTCTTTTTTTGAAATCATTTAAAAGTCACACATTTATAAAGGAAGTAATTAAAAAGAGATTTTTGAATCAAAGTGTCCCATACCACTTTGAAACTTTTGAAAGGAATTAACATTTTTAAAAACATTCATGTCCATATAAATAAATCCTTAAAAACCATTTTGAAGACATTAATTAAAAAGATTTATAAAGATAAATCTTTAAAACATTTAAAATTCTGATTTTGATAAAGAGTACCTTTCTGAAATTCTTAAATTATTCATTTTGAAATCATTTAAAAGTCACATAATTATAAAATAAAACATTTACTTTGAAAATATCCTTGTAAGCTTGTAAGGGAATCTTTGACGATTTTATAACAGCGGTAAATAGCTACACCTGCCGTATAAGTTTAAAAAAAACATTCTTACCTTAAATTTTTCAAAAGGTAAAAAGTGCCTTGTTTGTAAAATGATGGAAATATTCCTTTAAAAACACATAAGGGTATAAATGACTATAACCCATATTCTTTGTAAATAGTAAAATTGTTTTGAAATACATTTCGAAATAACATGGATGTGGATGATAAAGAAATCCCAGTAGATTATTACGTATAAACAACCTCGAATAATGAAGAGATTGCGAAATAAACCCTTACCAGTTTGGTAACTTATGAAACATACAACCCATGAAAGAGGTATCATACAATGAATATGTAAGTACACATAAATTAGAGTGTATTACACAAAGAATATAATTATGGGCAGTACATACACCACACAAAAGGTAATGGTGGCAGTATGGCATGAATCTCATGAGAATAAGGAGTGAGATGAAAACCCCTTACCACGTTAATCAACTGAGTCGTATGGCCAAAAGTTAATAACCACCAAATGATTTACAGAATAACATGAATATAAATAGAATCATGATAATATATATCAAATTGCAGTACACAATACACCACTTTCAATAATTTAGTGGCGAACAATGGAAATCTCACGGAATTGAAAGTGAGATAAGAAAATCCCTTACCTTGTACTTTTCCTTGGTTGGGGTAGGTTAACCTCCTGTATAATGGTGAAATAATTGTAATTAAATTATACAAGAATCATATATATTAATATGATATCATATATGATCTTTTAATATTGATTTGATAATAATATCTTAGTATTATCGTTGTTTCGGGTGTTAACTTACTTGTTTTCTTTTGTATGTTTTGTTACGTAAGACAAGTTTGTAAAGGATAGGTTGTATATTATTCAAATCCAGAATGGTATCAAGTCCTTAAACATCATTTTTAAATCATCAAATGATAATTATACTTGAATGGATACGATGGAGGATGAATCTCATCGCGTTCGTGGAGACGGTAGTCCGTACGTACGCACGAGCGCAACTTCCATTTAATTTTTATTTTAAGAGAATTGAATACAAATGATACTTAGGTATATTAATATTACAGTATAATATAATATTTTATATATGTTACTTAATTTCATTAACACCATCCTTTATACGTTCCATGTGTGGTATGAACGAGTCATATCATTTTAAGGGGGCGGTAGTCCGCACTTCCTCAAATGAAATTATCGTATGTATATACAACATGAAACGAATAATGGTATGAAATAAAATGGAATTACAGAAGCTTATAAATAAAATATATATCATTAATATCATATTTAATTACAGTGCCATCATAATGGCCACCATGAGAGGTGGTAAGATGTATTTGAACAATCATCGTTTCGTGAGGCGTTAGTTTGCCATCCACAGAAACATTATGTTCATCATCCATCAGATGGAGTTGTGTGTATGTGTAGTTTGAATACTTCTTATATAAACATCCTAGTATATTGAGGATACTGATGCTGTTACAAAATAAAGTAAATAAAAAGAGTTTGGGGGTTGGATAAGCAAAATAAATGAAAGTAATTTATAAGAAATCGTTACCTTTAATTTAGGTAACTCACTTTGGTTGAAACCAAAGGACTTCTTGAAATGCTTTCTGCCTAAGGGGAAGCATCAAGGAGGAGGAGAGGGATGTGGGGAGCTTATTTGGGTAGAGTTTGGATGAGACAAGTGGCTTGACAGGTGTGTGGAATGAGTAGAAGTGGCCTCCTTTTATAAGGGAGAGGAGGGCCTCTTTAGGAAAGAGTGAAAGTATTACTTTATAATATAATTATATTCGGTTTATAATGGTCCAAAAATCATTGATGTCGAAGATACGATGACTCATATTCTAAATAACATCACCCAATAAGAATTGGACAGGTTTTAGATAATATTTTAATCATTATAATCTTATTTATTTAAATGATTTATTAATGAGGTAAACATTGCATCATTATTGTGTCATTAATAATTTAAATTATTTGATGTCTAAAAATTATAAATAAAATATCATTATGTAGGAAATCTTTTTATCTTTCTAATTAATATTTATAATCGAAAATCCAACATGTATAACCCTATGTAAAAATTGTTCTTCTAAAAGATGTAAGCTTATGCCATTTTTATTTTTATTTTAACTTTATTAATATAAAGTGTCCCTACCACATAAAAGTGGCTCCAAGGGGTCCCCAAATTGACCCAAGGATGCTCATGGTCGGTTATGTGTCCACCAATATGGTTAGGACACGTTTTAGGTTAATTTTGTATTATTATAATATTATTTTTTAACCCTTATTTACCGGATTTACCCTTAACCATGGTAAATAAAATATTTACCACAGTAATTATTCAAAATGTCAAAAAATAAAAGTTACCTATTTACACAATTTGGACATCCTGATTCCAAATATGGAATCCATTTTTCTAAATTCAAAACACAGAAGTGGCAGAAATTAATTTAAAATTAATTCCTGCTGTCAAAACAAAAAGCGTGTTTTTAAGAGATAATAACTATCAAAAGATTGACAATTGTTTATGTTCGGTTTAATTGTAAAATTATGTCCAATGACCAACATTATATTAAATGGTAAAAATATATTCTAAATATACTTTAAAACTACTAAAATTCATAATTTATCACTATTAATTATTTTGATTAAAAAAGTTGTTTTTAATTAAAATTTAGTAATTTTCACTATTCATCAAAATATGAAAGTTATCCGAAAAGTACCAAAATTTCACCTTAGGCTAAATTCGATATTCCGAATCCAAAAATGAAGTCCATTTTAAAATATAAAATATATATAATTTCAAATTTTAGGTATTACTATTCATAACGGCTAGTTTGATTGGTTGTGGCGTGTGTTAAAACTCAAGGTTGCGTACAACACACGCTACTATTTTATTCAAAGGAAAGCGTACCGTGGAAGCTTGGTATGTTTCATTTTAAATTTTTTTTTGATGTCCCAATTTATTCAGATAGTTTAAAATATTTTATTTAAAAAGGTTTCACTATTAAAGTTGATAAAAGTGCAATACTGAAAATGAATCTGTTCTTGCATTATGACTAAGAAACTCATAATTGGGATTCTAAAATTATAAGGATTATATAATGTTCAAAATGTTGTTAATACTATTCATGACCTCTTTCAATGGCTTTTTTTTGTACGTCATGGTGTGATTGAACTCGGTGTTGCGTGTAGTGCATGTTATTGAATTATTTTTAAGAAATAACACACTATGAAATCCTGGGGTGTTACATCATTAATGAAAAATCTCAAATAATCCTCATCCATAGAATTTAGAAATCCAGAAAGAGGATCTCATTTCCTGAATCTCCTGGAGAATTCAAATAATCCTCTTGGGGACATAATTATACGAATGGAGATACTAACACTTTTGAGAATAATTCGGATCAAATTGATTAAAAAACATAAGAACAATGAATTCTTGGAATTAAGAAAATTGATGTACATTTAATAATATCAATGTTCCGGAAGATGTCATGTTTAAGTTAAATGTTCCCATATTTTTCCTTTTTCATCATAATGTTAACACATTATGAGGTTTTTAAAAGGAAATTGTATATAATCCTTTCTCTTAAGAATAAAATTTGATTTTATTTAATGGATCCTCTAGAAATATTTCCCATGTTGGGTGAAATGATATCACTAATAGAATTTGAAACCATATTCGAAATATTAATTGTCCTAAAGTCATTGATATTCATATAATTTATTTTTTTTAGGAATTAGAGAAATAAATTTGGCATTCACAAAATAATTGTAATGATCCTGACCTCAATATCCTAGAGCCAATGTCAAACTTTGTTAATATTCTATAATATAGAATTTCTTAATTCACTAAGGACCAAGATTTTGTTTTCTTTTGGAGAACTATATACATACATGATACGACTTTTTCATTGGTAAATTCAAAATAAAAAATAACAAAAAAATTATCATCATCATTGAAATTCATTCAAATGATTTATATTTATAACCTAGAGAAAATAATTAAAATTATTGTGATAAGAAATTTTCATTAAGGTTTCTTGTATAGTGGAATATATCTTGAATCAATGAGAATAATTAATTTGTAAATTTCAAAAATTGAATTCACACACCAATTAAATAACATGATAATGAATAATCAATATGGAAAGGGAAATATGTGGAAACACTTGTAATTTAAGCATCAATATGTGAATAAAATTCATCCAGAGTAATATATTTGTAAAAATATCATGAATAATAACAACATAATTTTTAATGAATTAAATTCCTAATTTTTTCACCTTATTTTTAAAATTCACATGATTCCAATACTATAATAATCAATCCTTAAGAAATTTAAAATCCTACTGTGAAAAACCCCCAACAATTTGACCAGTTGATTCATCTCATGAGACTACAGGTACGTTATTGGGAAAAATATAAATGGTATGTAACCCTTTACATGCATGTAAAAAATAACTCATCATAAATTAAATAATAAATTTAATTAATAATAAATGTTTCTTAAAATAAAATAATCTAAATAGAGTAAATAATATGGATTTATCAATATTTCTTCATTTAATCAATCAAATTTCAATTTAAATAGAATCTATAAAATTATTATATGATATCATATATATATATATATATATCAAAAAATAATATGTATATGTAATATAAATTTATATTCATGTGAGAAAATATTACAACAAATAGACTGACTCAATATAAAGTTAATAATCACCAAATAATGTGATATTTCACATTAACTTTCACGTCTAGTTAATTATATTTTCAAATCCCATGGGTAAAATAATTTAAATTGAATCTTAAAATAAAATTAATAATTATTTATTCATGATATTACATGTTAAATTGGAATTATTTAAAAAATAAAAAATAGTTATTTTCCATAACATTAGAATATGCATCAATGAAATGAAATCGAGATGAAATCCATTACCTAATGCTTCCATTGAGTTATACACGATTTAACCACACATATGGGGGTTTTAAACTTTTTATTATCCTATAATTGAAATATATTAATATTTATAATATCATATATTATATTTTAAAAACATCTTATCACCATTTTGTTAATAAAATTATATTATTTTCAATATTTTATTTTAGTTTTGAAGTTTTATCATACTTTTTCCTATGAAATGATCTAGTAATTTGGAATATTAGATAGTTATATCATTAATAGAATAAATATAATGACATAATTATAATATAAATAAATAAATTATATTTTAAAAACCGATAATTGATGATGGGTATGAAAATTATCTACGTTATGATCATGAAGACAGTATATCATATGTATGCTTGAGTGATGTTTTCCATTTTTTAAATGATTATTATAAAAAATGGATAAGTAATATTTTATTATTAAATAATTATAATATTACAATATATACCATAATATATATTTAAACATAATTATATACATGATCCATATAGAGTGGTGATGAAAATAGTATCACGTTGCTACCTAAAGGCGACAATCCACATGAACAAAAATGTTGTTATCAGATTTAACTGAGTGAAAATGATAGAAATAATATTAGATTTTATCAAGGATTATTATGACATTTATGTCAAAATTATTTCATGTATATCAAATATAATAATTATCTTTAAATTTATAACCCTCCATGTGAAGCATTTGTGGAAGATAAATCACATCGCTTTTTTTTTTGCGATTAGCTGTTGTACACAAGAAGGACATTGTCGTACCTCCTACAGAATGTATGTTAAAAATAATTTTTTTATATTTTGAATCAATAAATGTAAATATTTTATAGATAAAATATTTTTTATTATTGTTCCATCATCATACCCAACCCTTATATGTGTAAATAGAATAGAGAATGAAATCGTTACATGGGGTGGTAGTTTTCCATACACA